>CM077151.1:242670276-243144373 GCA_039583875.1 Platanthera guangdongensis | reverse complement strand
TTCCAGCATCAGAATGATGTTGCGGAATTCGTCCGAGGCGTGAGAAAACCAGTTTCGAACCAGCTCGCAACCAGAGACCAACCCAGCAGTTGTCCTTGGGCCATTACAGATCTAGAGAGAGAATCCCCTACTCTAAGCGTTAATGAGCATTCAAAAGAAAGTGTCACTATGAGAGCGTCCAAGTACGGGTGAGGAAGAGGTTACCTAAGGGCTTATACGGAAGTGAGTTGGTGAGCTTCCGGCAGAACTCTTCCTCGAGCGTCCTTTGGGAAGACCTTCGGTGGATAGGAGAGTTTCCTGCGGGGTTTGGCCTTGCTAGAACCTGCGAGAACCTTCTCGATTTGACGATGGACCTTGCGAGAACCTTGCGGTCACAGAGACACTTCGCGATCCGACGAGAACCTTGCGAGAACTTACGGGAAGAAGATGGAGAGCCGATTCGTGTAGCGATGAGCTTCCTGCAGGGTTCGGCGGGAATCAAAGGGAGTTTGCGAAGGTGGAGCTCGGGCTTCCTGCGGGTCTCAGCGAGTCGGCGGGAGAGCTCTTGTGGGTTTCGGCAAGTCTTGCGAGTTTCGGCGAGTCGCGGAAGACCTCTTACGGGATATCTGCTGCGACGTGAGGCGGGATTCATGTGGCTTGCTCCTTCGGCGGGATACTAAGGAAGTTGAACGGTCGGCGAGCTCCTTCGGCGGGATTCGGCGGGATTCTTCATATATAAAGGTCGGCGGGATTTGTCTAAGTCGAAATTGAATGGTTTCTTAACTAGGAATTTTCACGTTAGGAAGCATTGCAGCATTTTCGAATTCTTCTGATGTCAAGTCAATATAAGAACGATAAATGCATATTTATTGTAAAGACAATCTATTTGGATTTGAGCGATGCTTCTCGCAAACACTTCTTGATGTCAATTGTGAGTTGTCGAGATTCACAATGACATATCTTCGTTAACTCTTTATTGATGTATAAAGGTTTGCATGTATCGAGTTAACCTATCCTTAGACGTGCATACATACATAATAATACAAAGAAGTATCTGTATATAATGGATATAAATATGTAATGTATATTGTCAATTGAAAACGACTCAAGTCTTGGAACTGATCATGAGTACCTGTGATTTGAGAGTCATCATTTAAGTCCCACAGGTAGAACATATTATAAGCTCAATGTGAGTATGCTCAAGTAGATATCACGTCTGTTATTGCAGACGCTTGTTCCAATTTTGTCTTGAGCCACCTACTGTCTAGTTCCCATCATATTCACGGGAACCTAGACTACCCTGCAAGAAAGAATTACTTTACCTAGGAACCCAATCATATTGGGTCCTAGGTTCCTGTTAGCATAAGCACCAACTGCCTCCTTCAGAAAACCTGTCTGGAAGACTAACCTCTTCCCGAGAATTTGAATAAGCCCTTGCCGTGGGCAAAGAGGGGTTGTGCCAACAGTCGAAGGCAAAGTGCCCGTGCCCACTTTGCCGCAGCACCAACATGGGTGAATGTTTGTATCCTCCGATTCCCCCCCTGATCTAGTGACTGATGTAGTCACGGTCCTAGGTCTAAACGGGATAGCGCATGATCTTTCACAAAAATTCCTCTTCCATCGTGACACGTGGAAGGTTGAAAAGAAATGCATGTTGTGAGCGTTATGAGGCCGGAAGGTGGTGCCATTTCTTCTTTCAGGCACTCCCTTACAGAGGCCCCATGGAACCTGACATCATGGCTTCTATCCTCTCTATCCCGTGTCCTCGAGTGGTGAGAATCTTCTGTGAGCTGGGACATGCATATCCACACTGTGTTGAGGCAGTGGGCAGTGAATACAAAGGGCTCAGAATGAGCTTAGGTATTTCCTCATGGGTGGCCAAGACGGCCCTTGCACTATGGACTTTCCACATGGGGACCAAATCACCCTTGCAGTGACCCACGACCATTCCTGTGGTCATAGCCTGAAGGCATGATGAGTTGCCTTCCTGCCTAGATGGGGGTCGGAATACCGTTTCCCCATTTCTCCATGCCTGGATAATCTGGGAGATCCACCCGGTTTCTGCTTTCTCTTTATAAGCATCAACTTTGGAAAAGTTTGATACTATACGTTTCTCATTATCAAGACTACTCTCTAGAGCTGAATCTAGAGTCCTTGACCTTGTTGGACGCCACTTGGAGAACTAACAAGATCTTCAGTCGAGCCATCTCTCGAGCTTGCTCCTCAGCAAGTAGGTTGCTTTCCTGAAAGGGCTCTCTTTAGGGAATCAGAATTTTCTGGAGGAGAGCATTTTTCTGTCTTCAGAAATGTCAAAAGATATAGGGCAGATGAATAAGTTACCTGCTCAGCTGTGTCATTGTCATTAGAATCGGTGACCATTGTTTCATCCTCGTCAGAGCTGCTTTCCTCACTGTCCTCTTCAGTCTCTGACACGGACACTGGAGCTCTGATGCAGTCCGAGGGATCCTTGCTTCATCTTCAGAAGTGAGGACCCCCACATACGCTTCATCCACTGATTGACAGCATATCCAGCTTTCTCTTACCCCCCCATCAGCTCAGAGATCATCATCCACAGAGATTAGCCGTTCTACATTTTTCAATCTAGAGCGAGAGGTCCAGACCAGATATCCATGATAATTTGTGACGAATCCTCTCGTCCAAGTGAAATAGTGATATTTTCGTCTCTGACATCTCAGCAATGCCCATGGTGCACTTGGATCCAGAGTCGGAGGTCTTCATTGGAATCAACGGACCCTCTTCAGGATGAAGGATGCTCGAGGATCGATAGCATCAAGGTGAAATGACACTCTCTCATTCTCCAGATGGGATAATAATCCTTTGTGCATGCGGGGAGTTTGAGTGGCGGAAACTCAATAATCCAGATCCATGCTTCTGACACTGGTGGCAGGATTCTACTCAAGGTGTTAACCTTTTGAAGAGCAACCTCCCACTGATACCACTTGAAAGTCCACCTAGTGGTCTGCGAAAGTGCACCTATGGGGGGGGGGGGGGGGAATAAGGTGACGTGTAGCGCTTTTGCAGAATTTAACGAATGTACCTGCACAATAAAAATAAACAGCACAGCACACAGAAAACACAGGCAATTTATAGTGGTTCCCCGACTTGGTACATCCACTTTCCCCCTTCGACCTATCTCCCAACAAGGGATGACTCGGTCTCTTCTCCAACAACAGGATTGAAATCCAATCCCTGCACTAACGGAAAGTAACCTTTCCACACGTGAGAGTCAACACTCCCACAAAACGGGTTGCACCAAACCCTTACAACACGGAACAATCGTTCCTTTACAACAAAAGTAAATATGGAATGTACACGAGATACAAACTTCGTTGGAGACTACGTGTTTCCTCTTCGTTGACGACGTGTTCGTGAGTCAATGAAGAGTCTACAACCTTGGTCTCTCTTGGAGAGGATCCCCCGAAACAGCGGCGGCAACATAGAGCGGCGGCTAGCTTCGGGATCGGCGGCTATGATGATGAGCGGCTGCTGAACTTGGAGATCCAAACTTCGTAGCGAAGCTAGCTTGGTCTTCCAACCGGTCACACGAGATCAGTCGTCTCGATCGATTCGGACGGGGGAGTTTTTTTCCCGGTCAACAAAACGAGAGACAAGAGATCTCTGGATAGACACGTGAGACTCAAGCTTTGCCTAAGCTTCTGTCGCCGGAGAACACGAAGGATTCCCGATTGTAGACGGCGACCTACTTGCCCGAGCGCGACGGCGGCGGCGGAGAGAATTCACGATTTTATGGTTACGTCGCGGCTCGGTTTCTTTCTCTTAGTTTTACTGTTCAAAATACCCGAATATATATACTATAGTAGAAAACTCCAATATGACCGTTTGTGGGACCCACAATAGAAATCCCTAAATCCCGGTCCAGAAAATTGACAGCTGTAGAATCCGTTCGGAACATCCCGAGAAAACGCTAAGTGAAAATCGGCGAGAATCGCAGGTGATTCTCGACGAATCGGCGAGAATCACCAAGTGATTCTCCGTCGAGAATCGCTAGTGATTCTCGCCGAATCTTACTTGGCACCGTTTTGAGGTAGCCAGAAGGAGTCGGCGAGAATCACTAATGATTCTCGTCGAATCGGCGAGAATCACTAGTGATTCTCGTCGAATCGGCGAGAATCACTTGGTGATTCTCGTCGAATTTTTCCTTGGACGATTTTCGTCTTCCACCCATGAGCTGCTCCTTGACCCATCCATGCTCCATTGTCTTCTCTGCATATGAACGGCCCTGTACTTGAAAGTAAGTGCACTCCAATAGGAAGGGTACACGTAGGCCAACACACTGATCTGCTCAACGAGGGATTACGTCTTGCAGACCATGTATATTGACCTACTGCACCCCGACATTGGTGTGTACTTAGCGTGGAGGAGCTGCAAGTACACTTAAGATGTTTCATCAAATACATTGTGAATTCATCATTAGCTTGACAGGTGGCTTCCTCAAATCAGGTAACTTGTGGATACAATACCCAACACGAGTCGACTATCTAGTCATCTTGGTAGTCAACGGTGATAAGAGCACGAAACACACGTGCTGGCGAAGAAGGCTCCTCCCCACCCGACTTCCTCAGCACTGGAAACAACTCCCTCTTTGTCTGCAACATGCCTAGGTTGCAGCTGACCTGTAGTCAGCTTGAAATGTCCTAGTTGATTGCACCTGTAGCACTTCAACTCTTTCTTCCAGTTCTTCTTAGGAGCAACGCTCCTCTTTTGGCTGATATGAAGTTGAAGGCCCATCCCAGCAGTAGGCTTCTTCTTCTTCTCCCATCTTCTTTTATTCTTCTTCTTATCAATGAAGAGAGCTTCACTACCTCCTTCAGAGATAGTCACCTGGCCATCTGCCTAGCCAAGCTCTCCTGTGACGCCAGCAGATTTTCCAAATCCAACAAAGAAGATTGAGTTGCCCACCCTTGAACGGAAGTCACAAAGGCCACATACTCCTTCCGTAAATCACGAACTATGTGCCTCTTCAACTTAGCCTCAGAGATGGGCTCATCAGGATCCAATGCTGATATTTAAGCGCACAGGTTCTTTATCTTGAGAAAGAACTTCGAGATTGAGAGATCTCCTTGAGTTTCCTTAGCTAACTCATTCTCCAAGAACTGTAGCCTTGCTACATTCTCCCCTTTGAACAAACCGTCAATGATTGTCCAAATCTAGCAGCAGACTCACATCCTAAGATGTAATCAAAGAGCTCTGGTGATACAGTCTGTTTGAGAGAAAACTCTGCATTTGCATTTGTCTTCCTCCAGACTCTCACCTGCTCAGCAGACCAGTTGCAACAGTTACTTCTTGTTTGTCGTCACCATCGACGACTCTCACAACTCCTCGCCTAGAAGATAGCTCTTCATACACGACTTTCACTTCTTGAAGTTAGTCGCAGTAAGAAGTTCAATGTCAAGACCCCTTGCGTAATCTCCCTCCATTGCACAAACCACTAATCATAAAGCTTCCAGAAGCGCCGAGCACAACAGAGGTTGATCACTGCTCACTGCTCAAGCTACTGTTCCCTCTGATATCATGTTGAAATTTCTAACAAGCTGATCAACCGGTAGTTCTGGTACCAAGCAAGCACTTCCAGAGCTATCAAGCTGATCACTTGATCAAGCGGAAAGCGAGAACTAGACGCAGGAACAATTCAACCATAAACTGAGCTAAGTAATCAGAGACAACAGAGAGTAACCACAGATCTTGAATAATCAACTATTAACTTTACAAAGCAAGGTATACATGACGAGACATGATTTCGTCAAGTACAATTGAGAATCACACAAAACAAGAAACTTCAAGTCGGGCGGACTGGCTTAGAGACCGTCTAGTCCGCCACGTCCGCTGAGACCGCCAAGCCGCTGCTGCTGCACAAATGATCTACGGAGTCCGCACAGTCCGCGGACTACCCGTTATTCTACGGAGACGACTGCTCTATAAGCTGCCGCCGAACTGAACGAACAGACTGTCAAGTCCGCCGAGACCGACGAATTGGTTATTGAACATGAACTTCAATTGCGGGAGAGAGAGACTGGCTGGCAGCAAGCAAAGTGCGACCTGCTGCAAACGTGCAATCAGAACCAGACTCCTGGCTTCACAGGGCTAGCTGCATAACCTGCAAATAGCAACCAGTTAAACCTTCTCAATCCGAGCGGACTAGAAAACTGAGGCCGCATCAATTAATCCGCAATCAACTTACTGTTCATTCAGTTATATTGAAGTGATGGGGAGTCCTATTTATAGGCGGGTGAGGAGTGTGGTCACCGCCCTAGTGAATAGAGTCACCACCCCAGCTCGCAGCTAACACAACTCAATCCGCCGAGTCCGCAGGGACAAGGCCAGACATCAGCCGATTCGCCAGGCACCAAGTCAGGAAGGCAGTCCGCAACCTGGCGGACACCGCACTAGTTCGCACGCTTCGCAGCACGCAGACAACAACAACCCACATACTGCACCAGTCACATGCTACACGCGGACACAGCACTAGCCCGCACATCTTGCGAACACCGCACCAACCCCCCACACGAGTCCACGACCAACATGCACAGATCGTCCGGTCAACCAGCGGACACCGCAGGCTCTGCGAGTACCCTGGACTTGTCAGTGTGACCAAGTCCAGCCACCCATCAATCACATGGCGTGAGCTCCTCGGACACAAAGCCAGATCGCCAGCTCCAAAGACATTTTGCCACCAAGAAACACAGTTATCACCCACCGTAGCAACAGAGATCAAGGGCAAGGAACAATGTCGATCTCGCGATCTCCAAAACTCAGTCTGCTACAACGGACTCTGCGGACTCGAACTGAGTCCGCCATTTTCTCGCGGATACACCACCAATCCGCCTTGTTACAATAAGGAGAACAAGCCAACAACAGTACCACAAGCCGGGCTGACTGAACACCGTCATCAGGTCGCAATAGACAGACTGCACCATAACAAAACCCAGACCGCACCATCAGACCGCCCAGGTCGCGCGGTCTGCTCAATCAACCACTTTTACTTCACAATTTTCAACATCATCCAACGACGAGAAGGCAACTGGCACTCCTTCCACAGAAAACGCCACTCGTAGCCAAATTTGTTTTTTTAAAAAAAGAGCGTTGGTGAACATTCACATCACAAGTTAACCTTTTCCTCCGAATTGACAAAATTATTGTTGAACCCATACTAAATATCAGGATCATCTCCATTTCACTTGAAATGGAGGGAATCTATTTCATGACCATGATTGATTGCTTTTTGATCCAACGCGGGTTCAATATTTTTAATCCTTTTATATTTTGTTTAATCAAAAAAATCTTATACATTAGTTATTTTTTTTACTTAAGATGTTCACTAAAGCTTGAAATGAATCTCTTCATGGAGAGGATCGTAATCCATTCCTATGACCCGTCGCAGGATTTAGGTTGGACCCCTGTATCTCCTGGCGTTTTCCTCCGCGACAACCGTGGAACTTGCTCTCAAATCCCAATAGCAAACTGCTTCCTTTTCCACTCTCCTTTCACGCCCCAATTCTTCTCCAAACCATTCGTTCTACTTCTTCACATTAAAAAAAGGCCTTCCATGGCAGCATCCTTTGCCCCCTTCCTCCTCTTCTTCCTCTACTCCACTTCTGCTCGGTCATCCCCATCGCTAGCTCCAGGAGACTTGCAGGCTCTGCTCGACATCCGTCAAAGTCTCTTCGACCTCCCCGGCTCCACCTTCTTCTCCACCTGGAACTTCTTCTTAGACCCCTGCGCCGGCTTCACCGGCGTCACCTGCTCATCCGACGACAGCAATGTCAATTTCCTCCGGGTCTCTGTTCTCACTCTCGGCACCGGGTTAACAGACTCCCCAGGTCTTGGCGGTACTCTACCACACTCCATCTCAAACCTCACCGCACTCAACGAGCTCGTTATCTTCCCCGGCAAAATCTCCGGCCCCATCCCCACCAACATCGGTCCCAAACTCCCTTTCCTCCGCCTCCTCTCCATCTCCTCCAACCGCTTCCTTGGCCCGATCCCCACCGCGCTTTCCAACCTCCCATTCCTCCATACCCTCGACCTCAGCCAAAACCAGCTCCAAGGCCCCATTCCCAGCTCCCTACTCTCCTCCAACCCCAGCCTCAAAGTTCTTCTCCTCGCTTACAATGGCGGTCTCTTCGGCAGCATCCCGTCCGAACTCACATCCGCCCCCAACCTCCTCCATCTCGATCTCCGCGGCAACTCCTTCACCGGCTCACTACCGCCCCTCCCCGCCACCCTCCGCTTCCTCTCCGCCTCCCTCAACTCCCTCTCCGGCCTCCTCTACCTCGACTCTCCCGCCCTCGAATTCGTCGACCTCTCCTACAATGGTTTTTCCGGCGCCTTCCCGCTGTCCATCTTCGCTCTCCCGCGCCTCTCCTCCATTTTCCTCAGCCACAACAATTTCTCCGGCGATGTCTCGCTTCCATTTTCCTCGGAACCCACGCCGAGGTGGGCTGTTGTAGATGTTAGCCACAACATGCTTACTGGAGAGTTGCCGGCTGGGCTTGCCGCATCCGCTACTCTATACCTCAACGGCAACCGTTTTACTGGGGCTGTGCCGGAAGAGTACATAGCCAGCGTCTACAATGGCAGCATGAATACTCTCTATGCTCAAGATAACTATCTCACAGTGTTTTCACGGCCGGTGGCAACAGGAATGGCTGTTCCGGCAACGGCTTCACTCTGTCTCTCCCACAATTGCATGGTGCCACCAGCGGAGGCCACCTCCGGCTGCCCTTCCAGCGTGCAAGCTCAGCTCCCTCGACCGGCGTACCAGTGCAGGGCACCTGCCGGAGGCAGGCATTGATTAAAGAGAATTCTTTCGCTATGTTCTTACCCGCAAAATTTTCTAATTGGAAGCCAGCTATTAGAATTCTTGAAGTGCAATAATTTACCGAAATAATTTACTCGAAATCATAGATTTTTTTTATTTCATATGTCCGTAATATAAATAGGTAATAACTATGTGCAGGCCGCACTGTGGCTATGTGCAGGCCGCACTGTGGCTATGTGCAGGCCGCACTGTGGCTATGTGCAGATCGTGTATTTAAAAATCGTTATATGCAGGCCAATTTCTGAACGGGTTCATCACTTCCTATGATTTTTTTATTTGACCTGCATTTATTCTTGGACTGCATACAATCAAAAATGACCTGCATATAATATGACCATATAAATAATAGGAGGAAGACTCAAAATTGTGGACATAAGAGTAATAAAGTCTCATGTTCGGGTGAAATATTTGGCATATGCAGTTTTATTTCTATCTCAATCTGTAGCCCCTTTTCTCCTTTAGAGCTAACTCTAACTGATCTGCAATCTTCATTTTTGAAGCCGGAAGCTCCTTCAACCCAGGGGCTGACCCACGTTGAGGCCCACCCGGGCACGTGCCAGGGTCAAAATTTTCAAGAGTTAGCGCTAATGCCTGATCATCCCGCTCGATTCATCCATTTTCCCCCTTCTGCGACCGACAAGAGCTGCAGACGGCGTTGCTATTCCTCCATTTTTGCCCTTCCGCGACCGGCAAGAGTTGCAGATGGCGTAGCGATTCCACCATTTTCCCCTTCCGCGACCGGCAAGAGCTGCAGACGGCGTTACACTCAACCTCTCGTGCCCTAATTTGCGTTTTCCTAGACTGCGTGAGTCACATGACGGTGCCAATGAGAAGAGAAGAAGACGACGATCGAGTAGCCGCGAGCAAGCCCTAGTTTTCTGGAGTTTGGGCCTGCGACAAGAAGCTTTCTTACCTTGACTCCGACCAACCAGTGCAAGTTCTATTCATCTTCCTCCCTGGTTCTGGTAATCTCTAACCCAGCGTCCATACCTTGCAAGGTTGGTTTATTTGAGAACTTGACAGTCAGACCAGTTCTGGAGGGGATCGAGAATGCTTTTTTCTTTTCCTGATTTCCTTGTTCTATTTAAGCATTGCTCTGAGTTTTTTTCTCCGTCCTTTCTCTTTCTGCTTCTTATTTTTCCGACAGCTTAGGTCTCTAATGCATTAAAGGGCGTGACATGGTGGTTTGATTTGGAAATTTAGATATTTGATATTGAATAATTGGTCATTGCAACTTAATTATCAGTGACTTATAATTATCAGTGACTTATCATCCAACACTAGATGTATTAACATAATTGTCATGAGGGTTTGTTGATTTTTGTCATTTTCATGCTCTCCCACCAACTATCGTTCTCTTTGTTTCCATTAGATTTGGTAACTAGAAAATGGCTGACATTATCAAAAAAAAAATCTTTTATTTGGTGCCCGGGTCGAATGAAAATCCTGGGTCCGCCACTGCTTCAACCGATCTGTAAATGAGACTGTATTTTTACAATCTTCTCTTTCCGGCTCTAAATTTAGATGCTGGAGAGAAAAAAAATGGATGGGCTGATTTTTTTGTATTTATTATTATTTTTAATTGTTTTAATTTGATATTTATACTATTAGCATGGTTTTGAGAACCGGACCGGACCGGCCGGTCGGACCGGTCGAACCGCCGACCGTTCCCCTGGCCGGTCCGGGTCAGGCTCCAAAACCGTTCCCACTGGGAACCGCCAAATAACCGTGGAACCGCCCAGTCAGACCGGTGGACCGCGAATCGGTGTCGGTTATTCATAACCGGACGAGTCTAATTTTGTCCGTTAAGATCAAATTGAATGCTCAGATTTTACTTTGGGTAGAAATTAGGGCAAGACTTATTCAAGGGTTTCAACTTTCAACCTCGACATTTCATTTCCATCACCTGCAAGAGCGGGAGCGGCTCAACCGGTTCAACCTTGAACCTCTGCTTCTTCCGGTTCAATGTCCGGTCCGGTTCTGAAAACCTTGACTATTAGTTCTTTTCAATATATTGATCGTAATCGTCAATATATATTTTAAATATTATATATAATATACCAATATAATTATTTTTTCGAGACATACAAAACGAGACTAATATTAAATAATTTTAAACTAATACTGTTAATACAAAAATCAAGAGAATATTTTACTAAATAAACATGCACATAAATCAAAATATATTCAAATTAAAATGCATACAATTTTTCAAATTACATTGTTTCATTATCATGTCGTGCCCACAAATGTTCAATCAGTGCATCTCAGAGTGTGAAATGTGCATCTCTATCTTTGATATTCTTATGCTGATTTAAGAACTGACGAAATCTTTCGGCTTCACTTGTGTCCATCTCTTCAACATTATGAGTTGGTGGCGTCGTAGAAATATCGACATGTCCAGTTTCATCTTGCTCGTTTTCGATAATCATATTGTGCATTATAATGCAAGCAGTCATGATATCATGTAACACATGTTTATCCCAAAAACGACATGACCCCTTAATAATGCCAAGCCGTGATTGAAGAACTCCAAATGCTCGTACTACATCTTTTCGGCACGCTTCTTGCATCATTGCGAAATGTTATTTTTTTATCTTATGTTTGAGAAATAGTTTGAACTAGTGTTGATCATTTCGGATAGATATCGTCGGCTAAGTAATAACCAACATCATATTTTTTTCGATATTGTATAATTGGTAGGAGGCGTAATATCTTGTGCTAATTTGACAAATAAATTGGACGACTGCAGAACATTGATATCATTGTTAGAGTCCGATAAGCCAAAATATGCATGTCATATTTACAAGTCATATAATGCTACTGCCTCGAGAATGATTGTTGGTCCTATAACACCCCTATCCGTCGTATAGCATATAATAGTAGGTCCGGCCGGGGCCCGACGTCATATACCACAGACAGACCGGAATGTTACTCAATGGAAACCATCTAACTAAGAATCAACGTCCTACACAGAGTACATTCTAGCAAAAGCAATTTAAAAGTTGCAATAAATAAAAAACCCTGCCAACATCATGAATGTCCACTAAACAAAAACAGAAGGAATGAACGTACAATACACAAGTACACAGCCTTATGGCCTTACAATAGTTTACTTAAACAAAATGTGTCTTCCAATCCTCGGCACGCAGGTCGGTCACACATGAACAATATGAAAGTGCAAGGTGGATCTGATATACTCTAGAGGGGGGGGGGGGGGGGTGAATAGAGTATTGTGCTCTCTAAAAAATCTTTACAACTTTTGTTGTATTCCTTAAGTGAACATGTCAGTTAATAAAATAAATAAACACAGCAACCTAAGCAATCTAAGAATCACAGAGCACATCCAAAAACAAAAGAAAAGGGCAACCAGACGACACAAGAAATTTTATAGTGGTCCCCCAACCTGGGTACATCCACTCTTCTACCACCCTGGTAGGAATCCACTAAGGTTTTTGATCAGGTGCCTGACACCAATGAGCTTTTGTTCAGGTGCTCAAAAACCAAAACCTCAAGTCTTTTGGAAGGAGAATTGCAACCAGGAATAATTTTGAAGGGAATTAAAACCCTGTACAGGAGTTGGAAAAGAGGGTGATGAGGTCTTCTCTTTCTCAATAACAACTGAGAAGACTTGTGGATTGATGTTAGCAGATTTGCTCCCCCGAGATCTTGAATGTATCAGGAAAACTGGAGCACTGCTTCAGGGTGATAGGACTTCAGAGACCTAGAGTGCCTGGACCAGAGACTGCTTCAGGAACTTCTGTGATAGATTGATTAATTTGTTGTCCTTCTGAAGTTGTCCTGAGAATTGACAGAAGAAGACTCTTGATAGTGATTGGTTGTTGTTCTTCTTCTTCTTGAAGGTGTTCTCTGGTTGAGGCTGATTGCAGTAGAACTTTAGATTTCTGTATGATTGTTCTTCTGTGCAATCTGTCTGTGTCTATCTGATTGTGTGTATTGCTTGTCTATCTGTGTAGTAGTACTTGATTCTTTTTTTTCTTTTTCTTTTTGATTGACTAAGAACATTCGAAATTTGAATGTTGAGCAGTAATTGCAGTCGGCCTTGGAAGGAAGCAGCAATCAATGACTTTCCTAACTGTCCCATGGAAAAATGGCATGTAATAATCCAAAATCAATGCGCGTTCTAACGGTAACATTCTGAGAAGATCTGGCATTGATTACTCCGGAATGATCGCCAAGAAACGGGACGGGAAGGTGGAGAAGACCTAGTCTGGAATCGTCGAACAAAGAACACAATTCGTCAAGCTGAGTTTGAGTTCGTCGAGCTGAGCTTGAGTTCATCGAGCTGAGCCTGATGAGTCTGTCGAGCTGAGCTTGAGTTTGTCGAGCTGAGCCTGAATGAGTTCGTCGACCAGAAAATAGACATAGTCTTCAAGTCAATACTGCTACAATCTTCGTCAAACTAAGGATATTCATTCGTCGACCTGAGAAGCTGAGAACTTGAGGTCCAAGTTTGTCGAGCTCAGAATCTAATTCGTCGACCAAAGTCTGAAGTTGGACTTAGAAAAATTCTGGAGTTCTCCTGACTTTAGCTGTTGAAGAATCTCAGTATTCGTCGAATAGAGAACATAGATCGTCGAGCTCAGCACTAAGAATTGTCTCAAGATCGTCGAGCACAGAACACCTTTCGTCGAGCTGAGTTCGACGAACGTCGAACTCACTTTACTTAGTCTTGAAAACTTGTTAGTCTGGAGTCTCTGATGGTCTTGTTGATAGCTGGTCCAACTGAAGTTGATTCTAAGGACTTGACTTAGACTCTAGGACACAAAATTGACCCTGGCTATACATGATGGGTCACATCCTAAGCTAGTGAACCTAGCACAAATCAACTAGGGATCCAACAATCTCCCCCTATTTGGGTGAGGTCACTAAGAGACTCAAAACAGAAACAGACAGAAAAATAAAGCAAGAAAAGAAATATATCTGGCAGAGAATTACTAACACATACAGCATATATATATATATAAGCTTTGTTTAAACACAGGACATAGTTCTAAAAGAAAGAGCAGAAAGAGATTAAAACAAAATAAAGATTACTTCTTCTTTTTCTGCTTGGACCTGTCTTCTGCTGTCTGCTCTCCTGGCTTTTTGAAGATAATTTCTCTCTTTGGATCTGAAGCCCGAGCCTTTGTCATAGTCATATCAGCTGCCCCAATAATATTCAGTGATGAAGCTCTGGGGACAACTGCTTTAGGATGGAGTTTCATATAATCATCAACATTGAATAGCTTGTTTCCTTTGTCAAACCTTTTTAACTATTCTTTCCTGTACTTTAACATAGTTGTTAAACCTGATGTGTCTTTTCCTTCAGCCTTTGCTTTATTGATCAAGGATAGTCCAATTAGCTCCTGGAATCTGGCCATTTTTACAGTATTTGCAGTTTCAGGATCTTCAAATGGAATTGGAGGAGAGTATGGCCTTTTTGGACTGTCAGCTTTCTGTACATCAGAACTTTGTTGCTGCTGCTGCTGCTGATGCTGTTGATTTCCTGAGGATGGTTGCCTCTGCTGGCTGCTTCCAGAGGATCTCCCTGACTGTCTCTGATATGTTTGCATTGGGGCAGATCTCTGAGAGTTAGAGCTAGAGGCACCAGCTATTGGAGGAGGAGGAGGAGGGGGTGGATCCTTTCTGTATCTGTGCACTAGAGGAGGAGAATATCTCCTACTTCTCTTCCTTTCCTTCTATTGGTTCTTGGATAGCCACATCCATGCAGACATTCCCTTATATGGAGTAACATTGTGCAGAATGTAGTAAGGGGTGTCTACAGTGGGATTAGGTTTAGGAGCTGGAGGAGGAGGAGCCTTTCTTTTCTTTGATAACATTTTCTTTTTCTTCTTAGAGGCTTCTTCATCAGAATCATCATCATCATCATCATCTTCTTCAGAATCAGAACCCTGAGGGTTATCATATAAGGCATCCAAAGCTTTCAGAGCTTTATCAAAAATAACAGCTTTTGCTGTAGCAGGGGCAGAAGTAGAAGGAACTGGAGTATCAGCAATAGGAGAGGAGGGGACTGAACAGGAGTCAGAAACAATGGGGACAGAGCTATCAGCTAATGCCTTATTCTCCTCTTCAATATCAGCCTGGATAAGCTCATCTAAATCAGGCAAAGGAGAGTCATCCATAACAAAAATTGGTACTGAAATATCTTCTGGAATGACTGTAGATGATGAAGCAACAACTGGAGGAGCAAAACGGTCACAGAGTTGCTTAGCAACTGATGGACTTACTAGAGAGGTGTAGGATACAATAGCCAAACTTGGCTTAGTAAAATCAGCTGGAAGAGACTGCATAAAAACTGTATCAAAACTTATCAACAAAACAGACAAATTTACTGTGGGATTTAAATAGAAATCACCAACAGGTTTTATTTGCTCAACTAACTCATCTAAATCAAGGCCAGTATCCATACACTGAATCAATTCAATTAAATCAGAATCAAAATCTGGCAAACTATCAACATCTGTATCTGAAACTACTACTGTAGAGGGAGCTGCTACTGTATCTGTTACTGCTGCTTCTACATCTGCATCTGCTGCAGCTTCATCATAGAGCATCTCCCCCTGCCTGGGTTCAGGAAGACCTAGAGCCAGACCACTGAATGAAGAGGGGGCATCAGATAGGGCAGAAATCTGGGCAGATAAGGAATGAATAGAATTCACAAGAGGTGTAATGGCCTCTATGATGAGAGTTTTGATGAGTGAAGTGAGAATGGTGATGATAGATGATATGGTGGTTGAATCAAAGGAGGAAGGGGAAGAGGATGGAATGGAGGGTAGAACAGTATGAATGTGATGAGTGGATGGGGATGAAGATGGAATGTTGGCATCTGGTATGTCAGTGTCTGTGGGTAGGTTGTAGGAGGGAATGGAGGACAAATGAGGGGGAAGTGGAGACTGAGGAGGTGTAGGAAGATGTGTCTCATGAGGTGAAGCTGGGGGTGTAGGTTGTTGATTAATTTGCAGAGGGGATGATGGAGGTGGAGATGGAATGTTGGTGATGTCCAGAGGTGGAGATGGAGGAGGAGTAGACACATGAGGAGGCTTCTTTGCTGGAAGAGATGGTGGAGGGGGATGGATCTCTTCAGCAGGGAGGGGAGTGGCCTTCACAGCCCTGGTGCTCTCAGAAGCAGGGATGGAAGAGGAGGAAGCCTTGGAGGGCTTGGAGATAGTCCTCTACCATCTGCCAAACAAGGCGCATGAGAGGCGCTTGCTGGCATTGATGAAAATGGTCGGGGAGACCATTAATTCACCAGCCTTTTCCTGGAGGAAGATCCCTAGGATTCTTCCGAAGTAGACTTCCTTCTAATTGTTCTTCTTCTTGATCAACTCAAAGAAAACTTTACTCCAGTTAACAGAACGCTTATTCACCACAGCACACATGATAAGGAATTGATGACGGGTAATGTAATCGTGCGCTGAGTGCTTGCCCATCAGTATCTTCCCCCAATGTCCGCCAAGAATTGGTAGGCGGCAGACAGTTGTTTCTTCAACAACTTGTTAGGGTTGCTTCCAGAAAACCCCATTAGCTTCAGCATATCATTAAGTTCTTCAGAGTCCATTTGCATATCATCTTCTCCATTTACCAAGCCAAAAATCTCAGAAAGAACCGCGAGAGACAAAGAAACAGCATGACTCCCGATATTTCCTGTCAGAACATTTTCCTCAGAAACTGACGAAGTATACACCCATTCTCGAATTTCAGTTCCATGTAGTTTAATCCTTTTGGTTATGAAGTCTTTGAGACCAAGTTCCTCTAAAAGTTCCAGAATGTAGAGGAAGATTGGGTCAGAGTGTTGGAATGAGTCGAAATCGATGTCGAAACCAGTGTCGAATTTCATTGCTGCCAAAGCTCCTGCTGGAATCGCCATTGATGACCTGCAAGAAAGACACGAAGAAAATGGCGATCAAGAGCAAAGGAACTGAAAGTGCAGGACGGAGGTCGAAGAAAACCTAGATATATTGTTTTCCAGAATATGAATCGACAATCTCCGTTCCATGAAAAAGAACACAATTCTTCGAACTGAGCTCGACGAAATAAGTTTTAGACAAATAATTCGTCGATCTCATCCAGAAGAATCGAAAATAGTTCGTCGAACTCCGTTCGACGAAACGTCTTCTGAAGCAAAGTTCGTCGATCGCCGGTCGACGAAAATTGTTTCCACACAGAGAATTCGTCGATCTCCATTCGACGAGAATCTCTCAAACTTTCCCTAATTCATCGAACTCCGTTCGACGAACTCTGGAAAATTCATCGAATGCAGACAGAAACTAATTTAACTCTTCTCCATTGATCAATCCTAGTTGATTTATAAAGAACAGATGATTTTTCTCATCCAAGGGTTGATGAAAATGTCTGCTCTCTGTAGATCATTAGGAATATGGATTAAGTTAATTTTCTTTTTGTCTACATTATCTCTAATGAAATGATGTCTTATTTCAATATGCTTAGTTCTAGAATGGTGAACTGGATTCTGTGCTATAGCAATAGCACTAGTATTATCAAAAAATAATATTGAATTATTTAAGTTGACACCATAGTCTAGGAGTTGGTTTTGTATCCATAGCATTTGTGAACAGCAGCTGCCAGCAGCCATGTATTCTGCTTCTGCAGTTGATGTAGACACAGATGTTTGCTTTTTACAAAACTAGGAGACAAGTCTCATACCCAGGAACTGGCAAGTTCCAGAGGTACTCTTCCTATCCACTCTACATCCAGCATAGTCAGCATCTGAGTATCCAGTTAACTCAAACTCTGACTCTACAGGATACCAGAGTCCTAGATTAGGACAACTCTTTATATATCTCAAAATTCTTTTTAGGAAAATAAGGTGAGATTCTTTAGGGTTCACTTGGAACCTAGCACAAAGGCATGTGGCAAACATTATATCAGGCCTGCTAGCTGTTAGGTATAATAGGGATCCAACAATTGCCCTATAATGTTTCTGATCTACAGGTTTCCCTTCTGCATCAGAATCCACAACAGCATTTGTAGCCATAAGTGTTTTCATTACAGAAGCATCACCCATCCCAAACTTCTTGATAAGCTCTTTAGCATACTTAGCTTGGGAGAGGAAGATACCATCAGGGAGCTGTTTCACTTGGAGACCAAGGAAGTAGGAAAGCTCACCCATGCTACTCATCTCAAATTTAGAATGCATGAGGTCAACAAACCTCTTGCATAATTTGGGATCAGTAGACCCAAAGATGATGTCATCCACATATATTTGTACTAACAGAATTTGGTCCTTATGATGTCTAGTGAAAAGAGTTTTATCTATGGTTCCTCTTGTAAATTTATGCTCTAAAAGAAAGCTTGCTAAGGTCTCATACCAAGCTCGTGGAGCTTGCTTTAAACCATAGAGAGCTTTATGCAATTTAAAAACAAAAGCGGGTTGAGTTGGAGAGATAAAACTTGGAGGTTGTTCTATATAAAACTCTTCTTGAAGTACTCCATTTAGAAATGCACTCTTGACATCCATTTGGAACACCTTGAATCTCCTGTGTGCTGCATAGGCAAGGAATATTCTTATGGCCTCTAACCTTGCAACATGGGCAATGGTTTGGTCATAATCAATTCCTTCCTCTTGCCTGTAGCCTTGAGCAACAAGCCTAGCCTTGTTTCTCACTATGTTTTCTTGGGCATCTAGCTTGTTCCTGTAGACCCATTTGGTTCCAATAACTGGGTAGTTATGAGGTCTTGGAACCAAATTCCAAACTCTACATCTCTCAAACTGATTTAGTTTCCTCTTGCATTGCAATGATCCAGTGGGGATCTTGCTCTGCTTCATGGATAGTGAGAGGTTCAATTTGAGAGAGAAAACATGCATGCATCAAGTCTTGGTTGAGTTGATGCCTTGTCTGTACACCTGCTGAAATGTCTCCAATCACTTGAGATCTGGGGTGATCTCTAAGTGTGACAAGATCGGTTGGTGGAGTTTGTTGAGCAACAACTTATGTAATTAATTCCTCTTGAGGAATGGTACTAGCTGTTGAGGGAAGTTCAGCCACTTCCACTTGAATTTCTTCTTCACTATCTTCAGCAACCTGTGGAGAAGGATGAGTTGATACCTCTTGGGTAAGGTTTTGTCCATCCATAGACTCACACAGTTGTGGAACCTGCAAAGAGCTTATGGTAGAAATCTCTTTCTCCTTATAAGACATGTTAGCTTCATTAAAAGATACATGAACAGACTCTTCAATTTTAAGAGTGGATTTATTAAAAACCTATAGGCCTTGCTTACTTAGGAGTATCCAAGAAAAATCACTTCTTCAGCCTTAGCCTCAAACTTTCTAATGTATCTTTTGTTATTTGTGTGAATGTAACAAATGCAACCAAAAACTTTAAAGTATGTGATTTTAGGTTTCTTCCCTTTAACTAATTCATAGGGGTCTTATTTTTTAGCTTATGTATAAGACTTCTATTCAGGACATAGTTAGCAGTGTTTACAGCTTCTGCCCAAAAGGATAGAGGCATGTAAGCATCTGCCAACAATGTACCTGCAGATTCAATGAGTGTCCTATTTTTCCTTTCAGCAACCCCATTTTGTTTGGGAGTTCTAGGAGCTGAGAAGCACTGCCTGATACCTTCCTTCTCACATAACTCATGCATAAGAAGAGACTCAAACTCTGTGCCATGATCACTTCTGATCAATGCAACATGAGTAGAGAACTCAATCTGTATGGTCCTGAGAAAATCTGTAAGAACATTGAATGTATCTGACTTAGCTCTTAGAAAGGCTATCCAACTGAATCTAGAGAAGTCATCAACAATCACTAAAGTGTAAGACTTCCCTCCTAGGCTTTGTACAACAATGAGTCCAAATAGATCCACATGAAGCAAATACAAATCCTAGGTGAATCACTTTTATTAATGGAGTTGAAACTAGGTTTAGTTTGCTTGCCTAATTGACAAGCCCTGCATAGGTTTTCCTTCTTGTAGGGGCCAGAAGGTAAACCTCTAACAAGGTTGTCTTTAGATAACCTAGCTATATTCTTAAGGTTTACATGTCCTAATCTTTTATGCCATAACTCATTTTGATTACTAGTGATATTGAGTAAACAAACATCAGTTCTGGCAGAAATAAAATCTACTAGATATATGTTGCCTTGTCTAATTCCAATTAAAACAGTTTGGTTTTCATTATTAATAATACAACAAGAGGTAGAGTTAAAATGTACCTGATAACCTTCATCACATAATTGACTTATGGATATTAGGTTATGTTTGAGTCCTCTTACATATGTTACTTTCTTGAAGGTAACTGATCCAATCTTCACTGCTCCATATCCTTCTGAATGGCCACTTTTTGAATCTCCAAAAATCACCTTTGGTCCTAGCTTGGGTTTGTAATTGGATAGATTGCCCTTGCTGCCTGTCATATGCTTGGAGCAACCACTGTCCAAGTACCAGGTCCGACTCACCCTTGGACAGCTCTTCACCTGTACCTGCAATGAAAAACAAAACTTAATTGTTCTTGACCCAGGTTACCTTGAGTCCTTGATTTGGTTGAAAAGAAAAACTAGATATAACTGATAATGCAGGTTGAGATTTGTAACCTAAGGGTGATATCTCCTAGGTGGAATTACCCAATCAGCTACTGGATTAAATATCTTATTAGTTGGTTTAGAGTTTCTGTAAGAGAAATAGTTTGAGTTTGGTCTTTCTGGGTTCGACGAATTGTTGTAGGTTCGTCGAACAGAGTTCGACGAATAGGGATGAGATCGTCGATCTCTGCTCAGAGAATGAAAATAGTCATTGTCTGCGCCCCAAGTTCGTCGACCTCTGCTCGACGAACCATACACAGTTCGTCAATCGCAGTTAGACGGATTGTTATTACTAAAATTTGCGTTCAGTGTTCGTCGATTTGGGTTCGACGAACTGGCCACATTTCGTCGATCTGAGTTCGACGAATGCTGCTGAACCTTGTTTTTATTAACTATTTTATGATTTCTGTTTCTCTTGTCTATAGGTTTTGGATTGTTTACAGATAATGGTTTGTTCATAATCTTTTCCTTTCCCTTAGCAGAGATAAATTTAATAGGGGTTGTAAGAATATTTTTCTTGATTATGGGGGCAAACTTGATGATGCACCCAAGCCCAGCTTCCCATTTAATCTGGCATTCACTGTGCTTGTAATGTCCATCAGCTTGAGGCTTCTCCCATTGAGAGATTGCTCAAGTTGTTTGGCCTCACATAATTCAGATTTTAATTTGATTATTTGTTCATTAGCTAAGGTTAGTTGATCTGTTAGTTTAATATTTTCTGAATTGATAGATTCAAGATTTCCTAGTCTTTCTCTAAGGGTTTTTATTTCTTTTTCTGAATTGATTAAGTCTAAGCACATAGTTTTGAATTCAGTTTTAAATAAATCAGAATTAAAATCAAAACTAGAAAGAACCTGATCTGCCTCTGAGTCTGAGGCTGCTTCATCTTCAGATTCTCCTTCTGATCCAGAATTGCTCCTGAAGGCATCAATTGCCATTAGGCAAACCTCCTTGGATCTAGCTTCTTCCTCTTCTTCACTTGAACTGGAGGAATATGTTTCTTCTTCTGTATCACTCCATGTCTCAGCAACAAAACCCTTGTCTTTCTTTTTGTATTTGATGGAAGAGGGTCTGCTGCTGTGTTTTCTCCTGGAGTCCTTTTCTCTGCTCTTGTCCTTCTTCTGGTTTTCTGGACATTCTGAGATGTAATGTCTAGGCTTTCTGCAACTAAAGCACACAACCTCCTTGGTTGGTGTCTTGTCATACTTAGGCTTGCCATCCTGTCTGGATGATTTCCTTCTGAAATCTTTTTTAGCCATCTTGTAGAATCTTTTTGCAAAGAGGCTCATGAGTTCCTCATTGGATGTTGATGTCTCATTTTCCTCAGATGCTTTGAAGGCTATGCTGTGCTCCTTTCTCACTGGAGTTGTTGCCTTCTGTTCTGTTGCTTCTCTTGATTTGATCAGCTGCTCATAGGACTTTAATTTGCCTAGCAGAGATTCAGTTGATATCTCATTTAGGCTTCTAGCTTCTTTGATTGACCAGATTATGGAGTCCCAAGAGCTAGGGAAGCACATCAATATCTTATCATTCACCTCTGTCAGGGTGATGTCCTTGTCCAAGGTTTTGAGCTCATTGATGATTGAACTCAACCTGTTGTACATATCAGCCACTGATTCTGTCTCATCCTTTTTGAAGTTCTCATACAGGGAAATGAGATTGGATCTCCTGTCTTTTCTCTCATCTGCTGAGCCAGCTACCATTTGGTTGAGGGAATCCCAAATGGCCTTGGCTGAGGTGCACTCAGCCACCTTCTGAAATATGTTATCTGACATTGTCTGAGCCAAGATATTCATTGCTTTAACATCTGCCATTTTGGCTTTCTTGTATGCATCATTATTTTCAGGAGGAGGTACTGCAGTCATGTTGGTAGAAGTGCTTGTAGAAGCTGCAGGTGTTGGAGGTACACCTGTCAAGATAGCAAAAAAAAATATCCTCATCAATAGAATTCATGTACAATCTGATTCTTGCCTTCCAGATGGCAAACTTGTTAAGATTGCAAACTGTAGGTCTGATGCTTGCATAATCTTTGTTCTGGGCCATGTCTGTGAAGAAATAAATCTAACAACAGAAATAAAACAATCAGATCTCACAAGAGGGATCTTTGTGGTTCAGGTGTTAGCCTGTGCAACCTATAAAAGGTATGGTATGTTAACCAACCTGACTCTGATACCAATTGAAAGTGCAAGGTGGATCTGATATACTCTAGAGGGGGGGGGGGGGTGAATAGAGTATTGTGCTCTCTAAAAAAATCTTTACAACTTTTGTTGTATTCCTTAAGTGAACAGGTCAGTTAATAAAATAAATAAACACAACAACCTAAGCAATTTAAGCAATCATAGAGCACAGCCAAAAATAAAAGAAAAGGGCAACCATACGACACAAGAAATTTTATAGTGGTCCCCCAACCTGGGTACATCCACTCTTCTACCACCCTGGTAGGAATCCACTCAGGTTTTTGATTAGGTGCCTGCCACCAATGAGCTTTTGTTCAGGTGCTCAAAAACCAAAATCTCAAGTCTTTTGGAAGGAGACTGGCATCCAGGAATAATTTTGAAGGGAATTAAAACCCTGTACAGGAGTTGGAAAAGAGGGTGATGAGGTCTTCTCTTTCTCAATAACAACTGAGTAGACTTGTGGATTGATGTTAGTAGATTTGCTCCCCCTGAGATCTTGAATGTATCAGGAAAACTGGAGCACTACTTCAGGGTGATAGGTCTTCAGAGACCTAGAGTGCCTAAACCAGAGACTGCTTCAGGAACTTCTTTGACAGATTCATTAATTTGTTGTCCTTCTGAAGTTGTCCTGAGAATTGACAGAAGAAGACTCTTGATAGTGATTGGTTGCTCTTCTTCTTCTTCTTGAAGGTGTTCTCTGGTTGAGGCTGATTGCAGTAGAACTTTAGATTTCTGTATGATTGTTCTTCTGTGCAATCTGTCTGTGTCTATCTGATTGTGTGTATTGCTTGTCTATCTGTGTAGTGATGAGTCCATTTTATATACCTATTTTCGGACTCATCTGGGCTTGTTTTCCTTCGCTTGCACTTCACTTTTAGTTCATAATCGTATATATTTCATCTTATCTTTATTTCCATAGGAAGTGCACATTTATGCCCGTGGTTGTCTATTTTGTTATTTTTATAGTTTGTACTCCTTTGTGTGATTGCCTGGAATGTCTGCACATATCAGTGATTGGTTTTTCCTTTCAATACAGGGGTCGTGTGCGTGTTCCGGGATGGTTGTGAAACAGGAATACTGCGCACGATCATGGGATCTAATGCGCACGACCACTGGTCGTGCGCCCCTGATCGTGCGCACTACTCTACGTTTTCCAGAATCAGCCTGGGTAATCGCACGACCACTGGACCTAGTGCGCACGACCACCGGTCGTGCGCCACTGTTCGTGTGCATTGATTCCTCTTTTCTGGAGTCCTGTCTGGGGTAATCGCACGACCATTGAACTTAGTGCGCACGACCACTGGTCGTGCGCCACTGCTCGTGCGCGTTATCCCAGTTCTTCTTCCTAATTTGCCATGCCAGTGCGCACGATCACCAGACATAGTGCGCACGACCACTGGTCGTGCGCCTGTGATCGTGCGCATTGTTCATTTCTGCTTTGTATAAATAGTGCAGGTCTCACCCTAATTCGGGAGATCGCTGATCGTTCGACATTTCTTTGCCATTTTCGTCTCCGAGGAGGGATTCCACCGTCCTCCTTCAATCTCCACCCTAGGGAGGTGCTCCGGGCAAGCTTTCACCGCCAAATCCAAGCCGGAGCTTCCTCTCGGCCTCTTCCTTCATCTTTGAGCTTCAAGAAGAGCTTGACCTAGCTTTCTCCACCAAGCTAGGAGAAGTTGTGCCATCCTCCACCGGATCGTGACACGAAGAAGACGGGCCATTGGAAGGTGGTAACAACCCTTCTCTACCCCGGACGCAGTTGCGGACCGAGCTTGGATGCGGATTGACAACCCGACGATTCCAACCGTGAATCCTCAGCAAGGCTTCGGATCCGGTCGATTTCGCACACTTTTCTTCTCTTGTTGTTGATAGTTTAGTTGAACTCTTTGTATTCGATGAAGCAATGCTTAGTGTAATATACATTTATGTGTAATCATGTCTATGTGATTGTATATTTTCGTTATATTTACTTGAGGTGCACCCATATTCCATCCACCACCATCCACCCTTGCCGTTCTAGCAATTACTAGAAGCGTGCGTAGCGAAGAGGTGCTCACGACCCTCATTCCGCCATTCTCATCACCTCATCCGCAAGCCTACTCGCCCATCCGCCTAGCGTTTCGGTGCATAGCGGCCCGACTAGTATTCCATCCCGCCTGGCGAAGCATCGCATAGCGGCGTTGCATAGGAGTAGTTGATAGCCATTTATTTTCTGTTTCCGCAAACATCAAAACCCCCCTTAGTTAGCTCCGACCTGAGGACTTCAATCTCAATTCCTCCTCGAAATTAACTCCACCTTACTGTGTTCCTTGAGAGATCGATACTTGAGAAAACTTCCCCATTTTATATTACTTGTGCGACCGGTTCACTGCCGTGATCTTACGCATAAAGTTTTTGGCGCCGTTGCCGGGGAACACAGTCGTGTGAGTTTTTGTAGGGGAAGATAAGAGATAGAAGCCCTTTTTCATTTGTTCATATCACTATCTTCTTTGTTTTAGTTTTTAGCATTTGTGTTTTTTTTATTTGTTCCTATTCTAGTTTTAATTTTGCTGTAGCAGGTTTTCCTATTCTTTTATTTGTGCTGAGTAGTTAATTGTTGCTTAGAAACTTTCTGTTGGTGAATTATTCTTGTTGCACCATGTATTATTATATGAATATCTGTTGTCGATGGTGCGAGGATTATAGGCATGGTAGTGATGAGTGCCCCACTGAAGAATGGGAGCATAATTCTCGTGGTTCTGTGTATGGAGCACCGTCTTCTTATGGTACTTTATACACCCAACCCAGGTCTTATGGTCACTCCTCTTCTACACCTTCATCTTTTTCTTATTCCTCTTCGGTCCCACCTGTACCGAGGAGTAATGGAAAACGATGTTTGTGTTGTCGTAGCACCGACCACATGTTGAAAGATTGCGCAGAATTTCAGCGCCAGTTGGAGGAGGATGATGAACAGGGTATCCGATTCATTCCATCCACCTCTCAATCGGCTGCCCCTTCTAATTCAGATGATATGTTCGCAGCACCACCTTGTCTATGGGGGGCTGCTGCGGATATACCCATTAGACTTTCTGCTGATCGGTGTGACGACATTGTGGCACCGTCTCTACCCATGCACTCTTCCTCTCTTGTTGATTCACCCCCGGAGGAACCTGCACATATTTTCTCTGATGCTATTGTTCCTCCGCCTTCTTTGCAAGAATTATCTATCCCTATTTTTAGTGAGTCGGTTGATGATGTTCGGCCAGATTGTGATTCTGAGCCTGAGGATGTGCCCATGTTTGACGAGGATATTATTTTCATTAATGGACTATATTACGTCTTGGAACATGTGGACGCACTGAGGTGTGTTGATGAGGAGATCCTCTTTGTTGAGGAAGTTTCCACTTCCTTGATGGATGAGGAGGTCCAAACCACCACCGAGGACCTCGAGCTCGTGGATTCCCCTCGCCATGACTCATATAACGCCGTCGATGATCTATGTCGGGATCTTGCTGGGAGTGAGACCGGGACCACTCCCCCTATTTCTGATGCTTTTAGTTATTCTTCTCCTTTATTTCTTGATCCCTCTTCTGCATTTGAGCCTGTGCGGGTTGAGTCTCCGCAGGAGCTTCAGGAGGACTTGGATCTTTCAGCTCGAGTCATCGATGGTAGCATCCTCTCTCGCGAGGAGGTTGATTCCTCCTCTATTGAGAAAGCTCCATTGATTGCTTTCTCCTCCTGCCTTCTCCCTGTAGTAGACGATACCTTGCTGGGCAAGGATTCATTTTGTTGTGAGAAGAGTGAGAACCAGCGCTCCTTCCCTTCTTACTTCCTATTTCCTCTACCTGTGTTGGGCATGTATTACTATTTAGGTAGAGGGGTAACTGTTCTATCGTCGTATCGGTACCCGTTACCGAAACGGATATTGGGATAGTTACCTGTGCATTTTTCTTTTCATAGGCCCATTAGCTAGAACCTTTTCGTAGCTAAATAAGTCGTGCTGGCATGACAATAACCCCAGTACTTATTTTTTCATTTCCTGCATTTTTATTTTCATGTCTATTTTTGTTTTAGCATTTCTTTTTGTATATTTTTCTTTTGTTTTTGCGGAGCTCACCCCTGCAGGTATTCATAGCAAATCACATTAGCGGGGTTGTGATTCTTCGTATGGCGGACCTGCTTCGATTTTTCACGCGTCTTCTGGTATGCTTACTGGCTGAGCATTGGGTAACCTCTTCCCTTAGCTCTTCATGATTTTAATTTCTCTATCATATGTTGTGTAGTTTAGTTTAAGTCTGGGGAGAGCCAGCTTTGTTACCTTTTGCACGCGCACATTTCATGTGCATACTAGAAGCTTTTATAGAATTATTATGATTAGTTCATTGCATCACACACCACTGCACCACATGAGCGCGTGCTTAGTTTTTTGCGTGCCGCGAGTTAAACTCATTTCTTCGTTAGATTTGGGAAAATTATGGTGCTGGCTTAGGATTGTGAGACAGAGTAAAATGTTGACCTTGTTGTGTTCCTAGTCAACTGCTCTCGTCTCGTGTAGAAATTCGAGTAGATTTAATTTTTCTGTATGCTTATAGTTTTATAGTTTTCTATTTGCGTAAAGACTTTTTATTCTACTCAAAAGTTGGTGAATCCGGTATGAATCAAACAGTAGTGTAGGGATGTGTATAGCCGCCACTAGCCTCATTTTGCTCGAGTCGGGAGGAAGGATTATCTTTCTCGGTGGCTAAGAACTTGCCCCAAGATACTCTCGAAGCATAGGTGCATGGTTAGTCAAGCGTAAGCGTGATGTAGGCCATCATTTTTGCCCGGTTGAGCTTTGTACCGTTCCTAACATCATATCCTCGCTAGCCCCGTTGTGCCTATCCTTCTTTTGATTCAGCTCCACCTTCATTCACCAAAACCCCATAGCCTATCCTAGTCGCACACCCAAGTCAAGTTTAGTGTTTTATATTTTCATGTTGGGATGTGATGTGGTGTTATTATTTGTGAAAATTTGGAAGTGCTCCCAAGTCTATTTCTGCTGAATTGTGAAATTAAAATGAAGAAAAAGAAAAAAAAAGAAAAATATTTGTAAAGAAAAAAAAGTGAAAAGAAAAAGTTTAAATTGAAAAACTTTTTGGAAATGTGATTATATTTGGAGTAGGCGGTGCACACACCCATCTGTTAAAAGTTAAGTCTGGAGGTGTGGTGTACCTGCATATATTGTGGTTAGCGGTTGGATTCTTTTTAGGCTAGCCCATTTGGGTTAGGTGCATAGCCTTTCTTTTTATCATTATTTACCTCACCGAAACCCAAGCCCCGTGATTATCCTAAAGTACTACGGATTTGCGCTTGAGTCTAACTAGTGTCGTGGAGAGAGTGTGAACGGGCAAGCGTATGGTTCCCGACATTGGTGGATTCCTTTAGAGGTGATCCTGAGCCCCGATCTTTGGTAAAGCTCACCTTAGTGGCCTGCCTACTTTCTTCCTATGCGTGACCAGTTGATTCACCGTGATTCTATTTTTGAGTAGTAATAAAATTTTGATACGCATTGTGAAAAATATAAACTATTCTGCATACTTAGAAATTTTCTCTATTGTATTTTTACGCACGCGAGCATGCGACTTCGCATGGTACTCCGTATCGCAATTTCTTTGTTAGCTAGTAATTTTCCCTATCTGCTTAGATTTTGTTTGCTCGGGATGCGCAAACAGTTAAGTCTGGGGGTGTGATGAGTACATTTTATATACCTATTTTCGGACTCATCTGAGCTTGTTTTCCTTCGCTTGCACTTCACTTTTTGTTCATAATCGTATATATTTCATCTTATCTTTATTTTCATAGGACGTGCACATTTATGCCCGTGGTTGTGTATTTTGTTATTTTTATAGTTTGTACTCCTTTGTGTGATTGCCTGGAATGTCTGCACATATCAGTGATTGGTTTTTCCTTTCGGTACAGGGGTCGTGTGCGTGTTCCAGGATGGTTGTGAAACAGGAATACTACACACGATCATGGGATCTAATGCGCACGACCACTGGTCGTGCGCTCCTGATCGTGCGCACTACTCTACGTTTTCCAGAATCAGCCTGGGTAATCGCACGACCACTGGACCTAGTGCGCACGACCACCGGTCGTGCGCCACTGTTCATGTGCATTGATTCCTCTTTTCTGGAGTCCTGTCTGGGGTAATCGCACGACCATTGAACTTAGTGCGCATGACCACTGGTCGTGCCCCACTGCTCGTGCACGTTATCCCAGTTCTTCTTCCTAATCTGCCATGCCAGTGCGCACGATCACCGGACATAGTGCACACGACCACTAGTCGTGCGCCTCTGATCGTGCGCATTGTTCATTTCTGCTTTGTATAAATAGTGCAGGTCTCGCCCTAATTCGGGAGATCGCTGATCGCTCGACATTTCTCCGCCATTTTCATCTCCGAGGAGGGATTCTGCCGTCCTCCTTCAATCTCCACCATAGGGAGGTGCTCCGGGCAAGCTTTCACTGCCAAATCCAAGCCGGAGCTTCCTCTCGGCCTCCTCCTTCATCTTTTAGCTTCAAGAAGAGCTTGACCTAGCTTTCTCCACCAAGATAGGAGAAGTTGTGCCATCCTCCACCGGATCGTGACACGAAGAAGACGGGCCATTGGAAGGTGGTGACAACCCTTCTCTACCCTGGACGCAGTTGCGGACCGAGCTTGGATGCGGATTGACAACCCGACGATCCCAACCGTGAATCCTCATCAAGGCTTTGGATCCGGTCGATTTCGCACACTTTTATTCTCTTGTTGTTGATAGTTTAGTTGAACTCTTTGTATTCGATGAAGCTATGCTTAGTGTAATATACGTTTATGTGTAATCATGTCTATGTGATTGTATATTTTCGTTATATTTACTTGAGGTGCGCCCATATTCCATCCACCACCATCCACCCTTGCCGTTCTAGCAATTGCTAGAAGCGTGCGTAGCGAAGAGGTGCTCACGACCCTCATTCCGCCATTCTCATCACCTCATCCGCAAGCCTACTCGCCCATCCGCCTAGCGATACGGTGCATAGCGGCCCGACTAGTATTCCATCCCGCCTGGTGAAGCATCGCATAGCGGCATTGCATAGGAGTAGTTGATAGCCTTTTATTTTCTGTTTCCGCAAACATCAAAATCCCCCTTAGTTAGCTCCGACCTGAGGACTTCAATCTCAATTCCTCCTCGAAATTAACTCCACCTTACTATGTTCCTTGAGAGATCGATACTTGGGAAAACACGCCCATTTTATATTACTTGTGCGACCGGTTCACTGCCGTGATCTTACGCATCATGTAGTAGTACTTGATTCGTTTTTTTTCTTCTTTTTGACTGACTAAGAACATTCGAAATTTGAATGTTGAGCAGTAATTGAAGTCGGCCTTGGAAGGAAGCGACAATCAATGACTTTCCTAACTATCCCATGGAAAAACGGCATATAATAATCCAAAATCAATGCGCGTTCTAACGGTAACATTCTGAGAAGATCTGGCATTGATTACTCCGGAATGATCGCCAAGAAACGGTACGGGAAACTGAAGAAGACCTAGTCTGGAATCGTCGAACGAAGAACACAATTCGTTGAGCTGAGTTTGAGTTCGTCGAGCTGAGCTTGAGTTCGTCGAGCTGAGCCTGATGATTTCATGGAGCTGAGCTTGAGTTCGTCGAGCTGAGCCTGAATGAGTTCGTCGACCAGACAATAGACATAGTCTTCAAGTCAATACTGCTACAATCTTCGTCGAACTAAGGATCTTCATTCGTCGACCTGAGAAGCTGACTTCGTCGACCTGAGAAGCTGAGAACTTGAGGTCCAAGTTCGTCGAGCTCAGAATATAATTCATCGACCAAAGTCTGAAGTTGGACATAGAAAAATTCTGGAGTTCTCCTGACTTTAGCTGTTGAAGAATCTCAGTCTTCATCGAACAGAGAACACATATCGTCGAGATTAGCACTAAGAATTGTCTCAAGATCGTCGAGCGCAGAACACCTTTCATCGAGCTGAGTTCGACGAAAACTTGTTAGTCTGGAGTCTTTGATGGTCTTGTTGATAGCTGGTCCAATTGAAGTTGATTCTAAGGACTTGACTTAGACTCTAGGACACAAAATTAACCCTGGCTATACATGATGGGTCACATCCTAAGCTAGTGAACCTAGCCCAAATCAACTAGGGATCCAACATAATACAAGTAAACATTCAATATAGGTCTTCGAGGGCCGGCTCAGCAACAAGGGCTTTTTGCCCGCTATTTTCCACTTGGCTCTGCAGCACCTGCAAGCACAATCCACCACGACGGTGGCAAACAAAAGCAACGGTCAGCTATGCTGACCAAATTATAACGATCTCGCCCCCAAACTCGGGGCGGCGATGCTCCTTCCCTGTACTTTATTAGCATGCCATAAAATAAAGAAATTACACAGCATCACAGGCGTAGGCTCGCACGGCCACACATCCCGTGCTCTCAGGGCACATTCTCGGTGAACACGGTCAAAGTCCGCTGACTCACCACCACCCCCTGGGCGACAATATCTCGTGAGCATTATGGTCTTTCTGGCCAATGCCTAAGACCCTCCATCTATGCTAATAGCAAGTACCAAGTACCTTTAGGTCGCTTTAACCGAACGACATAGAGCAGGTACGGTTTCGCCTAACCCGTTGCTCACACCGCCCTGTCACCTTAAGACATGGGGGCGGGTCAAACTTACCCGAGTCCCAATCTGATCACACACTTCACATAACCCAGTTATGTGCAAGTTAGCTCTCAAGCAACCATGTTGGCAGAATCACGCATCTGCCTAGTTTTCTGGGTGCACCTTGGAGTTAGCCCCCAAGACTCCTTGTTGCAATCTATCCCATAGAAAACCCGAAAAACAAACTTCTGTATGAAGTCTTCTCTGGTCATTCATGCAATGCAACATCACCGATCCAGACCAACTTGTCCGAGTATGCTTCACACATCATGCCTATATCCGTTTCTCGATTACAGACTCTATATGCTAAACAATGCGGACTATTCATGTCTACCCGAAGGAATGCCTCAAACTTACCGCAAACTCGCGAGAGCGGACTTCCTATGCAAAGAAAAGATGACTTCACATGTCCTAGGATGAGAATCGTTACCCTAGCATTACTCTTTAGCTCCATGGAAACCTATGCGGATGAAAAGCACCGCAACGTCCACGCCTCCGTAGATCCGAAGTCGGCTCGCGATTCAGGGCTCCGAAGCTTCGTCGGTGGCCGGATCTCTCTTCCTTCTTCTTTCATGCTCTCCCCTCTCTCTAGAACTTTAGAAAGAGAATATTTGGGTGAAATAAAGGATTCAAAACCATATTCCCGGGTATAACATAGCCTGAACAGCCCTGAACCGTCGGATCCCAAAATAAGGAAATGGACGGGCACGATTCGGGCTTGAAATCCAAAACCTGGGCCGCACATGGCTTGGGACACGCCCATTTCCAAGGCCGTGTTCCCCATTCACCGTCGAAACCGACGCGTCCCGAAAAGTACACGGGCTCTCGACACGCCCGTGTCTGACTTGACATGCCAGTGTCATACAGTATACGACCATATAACGTGTCGTGTTCCTCCTTCGACACAGGATCAAAAATATCCCGCAAGGGACACGGGTACTCGACACGCCCATTTCGAAACTGACATGCCCGTGTTTACCCGAATATGCTCGTGTGCTAACACCATGTGTATTCCATGACATGGCCCGACCTTCACCACGAGAAGGACATGGCCTGGGACACACCCGTGTCTCAGGCCGTGTTCGCTGCTCGACGATCGTCGACTCCAAATTCGTCAACCTCTCGACCAGATCGTCGACCCTAGCACGACACGCCCCTGGGACACCCCCGAGTCCCAGGCCGTGTGACCCCTACCAAGTTCCAAACTTGGCTCAAAATGCCTCCCATTGCTCTTTTGAATTTCGGGGCGTTACAACTCTCTCCCTCTTAAAAGAATTTTGTCCCGAAATTATAAAGAAAAGATGAACACAAAACTTAAATGGTACCTGAGTGGAATAACTCCGGGTACTCCACAAGCATGGTCTGCTCTCGCTCCCACGAGACCTCCTCCTGACCGCAATTGTCCCAACGGACTTTGACCATTCTGATCTCTTTGTTGCGTAGCCGCTTGACTTCCGAGTCCTCAATGTGAATGGGTTTGACCTTCGTCGTCAACCCATTATCGACCGACACTTGATTGACCGCAATTACTTACAAAGGCTCTTGCACCGCCTTCCGCAGCACCGATATATGGAATACATCGTGTAGACCACTTAGCTCCACTGATAGCTTTAACCGATACGCTGCTTCGCCAATCCGCTCCAGAACCTCAAACGGTCCAAGGTACCTCGGGCTTAGCTTCTTCAAGCGCCGCACCCGCGAGACACCCTTGAATGACTTGATCTTCAAGTACAGCCAGTCACCGACAGCGAACTCCATGTTCCTATGCTTGGCGTTATAGTACTTAGCTTGGCGGTCCTGAGTGATTAACAATCTCTCTCGAATCATTCGAACCAATGACGTTGCATCTTCCACCTCTTGTTGCTTGTACAACTTTGACTCACCTATTTCCAACCAAGACAACGACGTGCGAAATCTTCTACCATAAAGGGCCTAGAAGGGCGCCATTTGTATGCTCGCCTGATAGCTATTGTTGTAAGCAAATTCCACCAAGTATAGGTGATCTTCTCACTACTTCCCGAAGTCCAGGACTCACATGCGAAACATGTCTTCCATCGTCCTATTGACCCTCTCGGTCTAACCATCCGTCTGCGGATTAAAGGCTGTATTGAAACTCAGTTTTGTTCCCTACATCTTCTGCACCAACCTCAAATCATTGGACGTGAACCGCCCATCTCGGTCACTCACGATACTGCGGGGCACACCGTGAAGCCGCACAATATTATCCACGTATAACTTTGCTAATTTCATACTTTGGTCAGACGATCTACGATCACCTAGATGGCGTCGTTTCCCTTCTGCGACCTTGGCAAACCATGCACAAAGTCCATAGTAATGTCGTCGAACTTCCACTCTGGAATAGGCAAGGACTTCAAAAATTCTCCCGGCTTTTGGCACTCCGCCTTCACTAAGGCGCATGTACATTTCGCCACGTACAATGACGCATCCTTTTTAAGTCCTGGCCACCAGAACAATTTCTTCACATCGTGGTACATCTTCGTGCTCCCTGGGTGGATCGAGTACTTGGTATGATGAGCCTCGTACATCAAATCCGCCCACAGATTGCCCACGTTTGGGACGCACAGACGACCGTCTTTCCATAGCAATCCATCCTCAACAATAAATTGGGAATTTGACCCATCCAAAGCATCAACCATGATTTGCTTCATGCGGCCATCCATATCCAAAGCCTGCCGAATCCGATCAGCCAGGTCATACTGAACTTCTATCCAGTTCAATAGTGCTTCAGCACTTATTTGCTTGTCTACGCAAGAGATCTCCAATGCCTCCAACTCCCGAACCAACCACTCGTCATGGATCGACAGCCAATTAGCTTGAGCTAGGGCCCTGTGACTCAACGCATCCACAACTGCATAGCCTTTCCCAGGCACATAATGAATTTTTAACGTGTAGTCCCCCAGGAACTCCATCCATCTTCGTTGTAGCATGTTTAGATCTTTCTGATCCAACAAGTATTTCAGGCTCTTATGGTCGGTATAGATATCGACCTTCACCCCATACAAGTAGTGCCTCCACAGCTTCAAGGCAAAAATCACGGCCGCTAACTACAAGTCATGGACCAGATAATTCCTCTCATGCACTTTTAGCTGTCGCGAGCCATATGCTATCACACTTCCATGCTGCAGTAGGACACAACCCAATCCACTGCCCGAAGCATCACTATAAATCTCAAAACCTTCGGTCCCACTTGGCGAACTCAGCACAGGCGTCGTGGTCAACCGACTCTTCAGCTCCTCAAAAGCTCGCGTGCACTCCGGCGTCCAAACAAACTTCTGCTCTTTCCTCGTCAGAGTCGTGAGGGGTAACACTATCCGCGAGAAGTTCTCCACGAAGCGCTTGTAATAGCCGACAAGCCCCAGAAAACTCTGGACTTCCGCTACCGTAGACAGCACAGGCCACTCTCATATCGCAATAATCTTTGCCGTATCTACCGCAATTCCCTCTCCACTGACTATGTGACCAAGGAACACTACTGAGGACAACCAAAACTCGCATTTGGAGAACTTGGCGTACAATTGATTCCTCCTCAGCGTCTCCAACATAAAATGTAGATGCTTAAAGTGATCCTCATCACTCTACGAGTACACCAATATGTCGTCGATGAAGACGAACACAAAGTGGTCTAGGTACTCCCTGAAAGTCCTGTTCATCAGAACCTTGAATATTGATGGCGCATTCGTCAGCCCAAACGGCATGACCGTAAACTCGTTATGCCTGTATCTCGTACTAAAAGCTGTCTTGGGGATATCACTGTCCCTTATCCTCAGCTAATAATACCCGGACGTAAGATCCAATTTTGAGTACACCGTCGACCCGACTAACTGATCGAACAGATCATCAATCCTCGGGATCAGGTACTTGTTCTTCTCCGTTAGCTTGTTCAGTTCTCGGTAATCAATACAAAGTCTCAAGCTTCAATCCTTCTTCTTAACAAAAAGGACCGGTGTGCTCCAAGGCGACGAACTTGGACGCACATACCCCTACTCCAACAACTCTTGAAGTTGAACCTTTAGCTCCGCCATTTTCTTAGGCACTAGCCGATACAGAGAACGTGACACAGGTTTCTTACCTAGCACTACTTGATGGTGAAATCAATCTCCCATTGAGGCGGGGCTCCAGGAAGATCGACAGGGAACACATCAGGGTACTCGGATACCACTAAAATGCTGTCCAACGTAGGCTTAGGCTTTGCAACCTCCACTAGCGTGAAGAACAACTCTGCTCCAGCACAAACCGCCTTCACCAGCTAAAGAGCAGACATCAAAGTCTTGCTCGACCCTTTCAAGCCCGTAAAAGTCATCTCACGACCTGTTCCCAACTTGACCTCCTTGCGACAACAATCAATATAAGCTGGCTACTCCGAGAGCCAGTCCATACCAAATATCACGTCGAACTCCACCAGCGGTATTAAAGACGCTTGCAAATCGAACTCTCGACTACCAATATGAATCTTAACGCCACAGATTCTATCCGCGCGCATCGAACAACCATTGGATAACAACTCGTCCAGTTTGTCCTTCGCCATCGAAGAAGGTACTCCGATGCGCGATATGAAAGAAGTGCGAAGGTCCCGTATCAAAGAGTGATCTCGCCGGATTCTCACAAATCAAAACAAAGCATATACAAGTAGTGGTAAGGTAACGCACGCATAACAAGTATTTAAAAATTAACTTACTATAAATTTAAACCGTACCTGTCATCACATCCACTTGCTTTATGGCATCCTGCTGGACAATATTGTAGACTCTAGGTTGAGCCGGAGCATAATGGGATGCGGTTGACTCCACCGCCTTGCCCTTTTCCTCATATGTTGCTCCTGGCTTCCTCTCGGACTTGGGATGTCCGCTCCAGTAGTCCCGGGCAAAGTGTCCCGGCTTTCCACAAGTAAAGCATGCACTCAGGGTCCGACCAGTAGTCGCCCTAGAAGCACCTGAAGAAGGGGTTGGACCCGAAGTCCTAGCCTTCTTAGACCACCTTCGGTACGCAGGCTTTGAGTTAGTCGGCACCTTGAACTTAGTCTTCTTATCACCAGTGTTTTTCTTCGCATGTACATTCTTCAAATCCTTTTCCAATGACCGAGCCGTATTGACCAGGGTCAAGAAGCCCTGCGTCATAGGCCCCGAGAGCAGTAGTCTTAAGTCATCTCTCAAAACTTCATAGAATCGGTTTGTCTTACGCTCCTCATCCGCGAATGTAGAGCTAGCGTACCGACCCAACCGAGTAAATTCGTGAAGATACTCATCCACGCTACTCTCTCCTTGTGTTAGCTTCTGGACTCATTCTCCAATGTTATCCTCTGAGCTGAGGGAAGGTACCTTGCCAAGAACAGTCTCAAAAACTCCTCCATCGAGACGTTTGTAAGTTGCCTTCCCCTTAAGTGATGTAGCTCCAAAGTTTCCCACCATATCCTAGCATCTCCATCCAACAGGAATGTAGCTATAGTGGTCATCTGCCACTCCTCCGTTTCCGTCGTTGTTAAGACTCTCTTCACTCGGGAGAGCCAGTCTTCAGCTTGGGATGGGGTTCCCCTCCCCAAGAACACCAGAGGATTGAAGCCGATAACATGTTTGAGCTACCTTTCAGTTGCTCTCCTAGGCACCAAAGGCTCCATCACCACCTGCTACACCCCTTCTTGGTTCATCCGTTTGAAGCGGTACCTGCTCCATCGTAGGAGCGGGCTGCTGCATTTGCCTTGCAGGCTGCACGTTGATCATAGCAAACACCACTTCAGCCACCAATCATATGGTTTCTGCCGAGGGAGGTGTTGCAGGCGCATCATTTGGTGCGCTACTAGCCTCAGAAACCGGGTGTTCTGACGGACCTGCACCACTTCTGGTCACCTATAGTTGTACAAAACACCGTTAAGCGACCAAACAAAATTCCAAAAAACAATTATAGGAACACGCAAGTTCCCTAGACACGTGTATTTTCATTCCTAAGTGGACATTCATGGGTTCTTTTATGTTATAACGATGACGCACACACATGTGCTCACCACCCCTTAAAAGAATTCATCCACGAATTCACTTAAGTTGACCGAAACCAGTAGTCTGATACCAAATTGTAACACCCCCTATCCATCACATAACATATAGCAGTAGGTCCGGTCGGGGACCGACGCCATATACCACAGACAGACCGGAAGGTTACTCAATGGAAACCATACAACTAAGAATCAAAATCCTACACAAAGTACATTCTAGCGGAAGCAATTTAAAAGTTGCAATAAATAAAGAACCCTGCCAATAGCATGAATGTCCACTAAACAAAACCAGAAGGAATGAACGTACAATACACAAGTACATGGCCTTATGGCCTTACAATAGTTTACTTAAATAAAATGTGTCTTCCAGACCTCGGCACGCAGGCCAGTCACACATGAATAATACAAGTAAACATTCAATATGGGCCTTCGAGGGCCGGCCCAGCAACAAGGGCTTTTTGCTTGCTATTTACCACTTGGCTCCGCAGCACCTGCAAGCACAATCCACCGCGACGGTGGCAAAAAAAGCAACGGTCAGCTATGCTGACCAAATTATAACGATCCCGCCGCCAAACTCGGGGCGACAATGCTCCTTCCCTGTACTTTATTAGCATGCCATAAAATAAAGAAATTACACAACATCACATGCGTAGGCTCGCACGGCCACACACCCCATGCTCTCAGGGCACATTCTCGGTGAACACGATCAAAATCCGCTGACTCACCACCACCCCCGGACGACAATATCTCGTGAGCATTATGGTCTTTCCGGCCAATGCCTAAGACCCTCCATCTATGCCAACGATAAGTACGAAGTACCGTTAGGTCGCTTTAACCGAACGGCATAGAGCGGGTATGGTTCCGCCTAACCCATTGCTCACACCGCCCTATCACCTTAAGACATGGGCACGGGTCAAACTTCCCCGAGTCCCAATCCGATCACACATTTCACATAACCCAGTTATGTGCAAGTTGGCTCCCAGGCTACCATGTTGGCAGAATCACGCATCTGCCCAGTTTTCCGGGTGCACCTTGGAGTTAGCCGCCAAGGCTTCGTGTTGCAATCTACCGCGTAGAAAACCCGAAAAACAAACATCTGCACGGAGACTTTCCGGCCATTCATGCAATGCAACATCACCGATCCAGACCAACTTGTCCGGGTATGCTTCACACATCATGCCTATGTCCATTTCTTGATTACGGACTCTACATGCTAAACAACGGGGACTATTCATGTCTAACCGAATGAACGCCTCAAACTCACCACAAACTCGCGAGAGCGGGCTTCCTATGCAAAGAAAAGAGGGCTTCACATGTCTTAGGATGAGAATTGTTACCCTAACATTCCTCTTTGGCGCCATGGAAATCTATGCAGATGAAAAGCACCGCAATGTCCTCTCCTCCGTAGATCTGAAGTCAGCTCGCGATTCGGGGCTCCGAAGCTCCGTTGGTGGCCGGATCTCTCTTCCTTCTTCTTCCTTGCTCTCCCATCTCTCTATAACTTTAGAAAGAGAATATTTGGGTGAAATAAAGGATTCAAAACCCTATTCCCGGGTATAACATAGCCTGAACAACCCTGAACCATCGGATCCCAAAATAAGGAAACAGACAGCCACGATTCGGGCTTGAAATCTAAAACCTGGGCCGCACACGGCTTGTGACACACCCGTGTCCAAGACTGTGTTCCCCGTTCATCGTCGAAACCGACGCGTCCCGAAAAGTACACGGGCTCTCGACATGCCCGTGTCCGACTTGACACGCCCATGTCATACAGTACACGACCGTGTAGCGTTCCGTGTTCCTCCTTCGACACAGGATCAAAAACATCCCGCAAGGGACACGGGTACTCGACACGCCCGTGTCGAAACTAACACGCCCGTGTCTACCCGAACATGCCCGTATGCTAACACCGTGTGTCTCCTACGACACGACCTGACCTTCACCCAGATAAGGACACGACCTGTCACACGCCCGTGCCTCAGGACGTGTTCGCTGCTCCACGATCGTCGACTCCAAATTCGTCGACCTCTCGGCCAGATCGTCGACCCGAGCACGACAAGCCCCGGGGACACGCCCGTGTCCCAGGCTGTGTGACCCCTACCAAGTTCCAAACTTGGCTCAAAACGCCTCATGTCGCTCTTTTGAGTTTCGGGGCGTTACAGGTCCACCATGACGTCCTGAATACTGGCCTGCCCATGATGTTGTGCAGTTCTTCTATTGCCAATGCATACAATCTAGGCTTCCCAGCATCCCTGAAAACCCTCGTTCTTCACCTTTCTGTAGTAATCTTGTTACATCATTTACATTGGGATATCTCAAATATTCATCTTTGTACAATTGTACAATCGCCCTGCAAAATCTTTTCAAGCATTGAATCACAATTGACTCCCCTATTCGAATGTATTCATCGCAATTATCAGCATCTATTCCATATGCCAACATACAAAATGATGTTATAATTTTTTATATTGTTCCATATGACAAGGAAGAGCACCTAGGAAGCCTAGAACAGTGAATGAAATCGTCGAGCGGCGAATGAAATCTTTGAGTGGCGATCGACGAACGTCGATGGTAAAGTCACAGTGTCGAGCGTCGATTGACGAACGTCGAACGCCGATCGACTAACGTAAAGTCATATTGTCGAGTGGCGATTGACGAACGTCGATCGGTGACCGACGAACATTGAATGTAGATATGCTGGCGTTGACTCAAGTTCGACGAACGTCGAGCGTCGAGTGTTGAGTCATCATTGGATTCCTCCTCCAGCATTGGATTTCTTCTCCAGCATTGGATTCCTTTTCCACCATTTGATTCCCTCTCCAACATTGGATTCCATCTTCAACACTTCTATAAGTACCCATCACTCTATCTCCAAAATCAAGCATCACTACTTAAGTTATTTTTCATCATCTCTGTCAACCGTGGGCTAGCATTCTCCCCTAAAGAAGATCATGCACTATGTTATGCTTGGCTTGAGGTCTTAGAAGACCCAATTATTTGAACTAATCAAAAAGAGCACAAGATATGGGATAGAGTTTCAACCATTTTCACAACACATGACCTCAAAGTTGCATTGGACAGAGAACCCCAAAATCTCTTTCTTGTCGTTGGTCATTTTTGGCAAGTAAGACTAGCAAATTTCGAGGATGTATTCGACAGATTGAGAAACAAAATCCCAACGGTGCATCTGAACTCGATATTGTAAATATTTTTTAGATTTTAAATTTTAAATCCATTATTTGATATGCTATTAAAATAATTTTTTTTGTAGATCAATCAAGCAAAAAATTTATATGACGATGATCCAAAAGAGAAGAAAGGCTTCGACTTTGATCATGTTCGGTCTATCTTAAAAAATACAGAGAAGTGGATAGATACATCCGGGTCTACAAAAGGTATGAACTCTTAGAATATGGATATGTCACACACATTAAGTTCTAACTCTCCCAGTCAAGGGAGAAGAATAGACTCAAATGCAGATAGTAATGAAATTAATCCTGGTAGTACTGGTGATGACAAATCTCCGATCTCAACTTCCATTAATTGACCTAGTGGAAGAAAGCAAGAAAATGAGAGGAGGAAAAAATCGAGTTGTAAGAGTTATGATATCGAGACCCACATCAAAAAAAATGAAGAAATCTTAGAGATTCTAAAGAGAGGGCAAGAACAACGAGCAAACGATATGTCTTCGATTCAAGAGCTCATGAAGTTAAAAGCAAAAAATCAAAGGAGAAGATTAGAGCTCAGTTGGTGATGAGGAGTGGTATTAAAGGCTTCTTATCAAGGTTGCGGGTTCGAGACCCCGTGGCAACAATGCACCGTGCTGATAAACAGGCCGGAGATGCTTTGGGGTGTACGGCCTACAGGCCTTGTAGATTCCGGCTGTACCACCGTAGCGCTATGGGTCCTCCATGGGCTGTTGGTGGGCCGGGCGCCACTAGGGGTCCTCCCTAGGTCATTACAGCGCCCTATTAGCACTTTGCAGTGGGAGTTTCCTCCTCCCCTGCTTTATTTTTTCAGCGATATCCTCCTCGATCTCCTGTTTTGTTTTTCCAGCGATTTCCTCCTCCCCTGCTTCATTTCTTCCGGTGTTGGGAGGCGATGACGACGACATCTATGTTGTTGAGAGGTGACGGCGGCGACGGCCGTGGTGTTGGGAGATCGCAACGGCGGCCGTGGTGTTGAGATGTGACGGCGGCAACGGCCGTGGTGTCGGGAGATGATGACGGAGGCGTCCGTGGTGTTGGGAGACGACGACGGACATAGTGTTGGGGGACGACAGCGGAGGCGTCCGTGCGGTTGGGAGGCGACTGCGGCAGCGACCGTTGTGTTGGGAGACGGCGGCGGTGGCAGCCGTAGTGTTGAGAGTCGACGACGGAGGCCGTGCTGCTGGGGCACGCATGCGGACGTGCATCATTGTTGTGCTATTAAATAAATTCATGGTCCAACTGAATCTAACTAGGGGATCCTCATCATACCTAATCTTAAATGAAATATAAAATTATGTTTATTTTGATTTTTATTTCTTTCCGCGAGCTTTTCAATAACTCAAAAAACAAATTTTTTTTATTGTTTAAATTGTCTTTATTGGAAACTATAAGTCACTTAAATGTCGTTTTGTGCTTGGTTCCAACTATAAGAAGAGAGTTTCATTCAAGAAAGTTATTTTATATTTATCTTTCAATGTCACCACTTACTCAAAGAACTCTAATTAAGAAGAGAATAATTATTCAACACAAAAAAACATTAATTTTATGTATTTTTTTATAATATTTTTTTGAAACCGAAAACTCGGTCTCTGTGGAGTTCGGGGTCCCTAAAAAGGGGTGACCTCACACTTGCTGCACTCAGGCGATCGTCACGGACCAATGGCTCACGAAACTAGGAACAGACCCTCGGCTCTACCGTGGAGGTCCCACCTTACACCCGAAAGACCTTGGAGATCTCTCCCTCCCTAGCCAATGCTGAGCTAGGTGCCTTGGAGGATGAAGAGAGAGTGGATAAGTGATACTCTCCTATTTTTAGTTTTCTAGGAATGACCTACAAATAACCAACCTCCAATGCTATGAAAATTACCGAAATGCCCCCGGATTGACCTGCCAACAGCCAAATCTCGCTGTTCTAAGCAGCTAATTGCAGTCCACCAGGGGTAGTCCCTCAAGACGGGTGAGCTGGGGCCGGCTTGGCGAGTTGCGGCCTGCTTGGCGAGCTGCAGCCTACTTGGCGAGCTGCGACCTTCATGGCGAGATGACGGTCTGGCGAGACGCGGGCTGGAGAGCTGGAAGCCTGCTTGACGAGACGACGGTCTGGCGAGACGCGGCCTGCTTGGCGAGATGGCGGTCTAGCGAGGCGCGGCCTGGAGAGCTGCGGCCTGCTTGGCGAGCTGCGGCCTTCTCGGTGAGCTGCGACCTGCTTGGCGAGCTGCGACCTTGTTGGCGAGACGGCAGTCTGGCGAGACGCGGCCTGGCTAGCTGGCGGCCTGCTTGGCGAGATTTAGGCCCACTTGGAGAGATGGCGGTCTGGCGTTGCTTGGCGAGACGACGGTCTGGCGAGCTGGTGGCCTGGCGATCTGGCGGCCTGCTTAGCGAGACAGCGGTCTGGCAAGATGCGACCTGCTTGGCGAGATGGAGGTCTGGTGAGACGCGGCCTGACGAGCTGCGGCATGCTTGGCGAGACGGCGGTCTGGCGAGCTGGGCCTACTTGCGGGCTGGGGAGGAATGCTTGCGGGCTAGGGAGACCTGTCAAACTGGGACTTGGGCGACTCTTCAAAGGTGGCCGGGGGGAGACAAGTATTTCCTCCCCCTACTAATATTTACGCAGGTCCGCCCAAAATTGGCCTCCAGGAATGCAAAACTCCCAAAAAGCTTAAAAACACGCACCAAGTCTTGCTCCTTGCTTGGGGCCCTCTCTTTGCGAATACGGGGTTGTACACAATCCCAGCTCTTTTCGAGTAGGTCCACACCCGAAAAGAAACGTCCAACCCAACGTATTCACTGCGTAGCCTTCTTGGAGCCGAAAACTCTTAGCCTCCGGGGGGGGGGACAACCTGTCCAGCCAGCTAATGGGAGCCTGGGTGACGAGACGGCTTCGGGGTAAAAAACACTTGTCCTCCCCGAGGGGTCAACCTGTCAAGCCAGCTAATGGGTGCCTGGATGATAAGACGGCCTCGGGGTAAAAATACTTGTCCTCCCCGAGAGGTCAACCTATCATGCCAGCTAATGGGAGACTGGATGACGAGACGACTTCAGGGTAAAAAACACTTCGCCTCCCCAGGGGTCAACCTGTCATGCCAGCTAATGGGAGCCTGGATGACGAGACGACCTCGAGGTAAAAATTCTTGGCCTCCCCAAGGGGTCAACCTATCATGCCAGCTAATGGGAGCCTGGATGATGAGACGGCTTCGGGGCAAAAAACACTTGGCCTCCCCGAGGGGTCAACTTGTCAAGCTAGCTAGTAAGAGCCTAGATGAAGAGACGACCTCAGGGTAAAAAACACTTGGCCTCCCCGAGGGGTCAACCTATCAAGCCAGCTAGTGGGAGCCTGGATGACGAGACGTCCTTGGGGTAAAAAACAATTGGCCTCCCCGAGAGGTCAACCTGTCAAGCCAACTACTGGGAGACTGGATGACGAGATGGCTTCGGGGTAAAAAACACTTGGCCTCCCCGAGGGGTCAACCTGTCAAGCTAGCAAGTGGGAGCCTGGATGATGAGATGGCCTTGGGGTAAAAAATACTTGGCCTCCCTGAGGGGTCAACCTGTCAAGCGAGCTAATGGGAGCCTGGATGACGAGACGACCTCGGAGTAAAAATACTTGGTCTCCCCGAGGGGTCAACCTGTCATGCCAGCTAATGGGAGCATGGATGACGAGACAACTTCAGGGTAAAAAACACCTGGTCTCCACGAGGGGTCAACCCGTTAAGCCAGCTAGTGGGAGCCTGGATGACGAGACGGCCTCGGGGTAAAGTCTTTCTCCCCCTCCGAGAGATCAACCTGCCCTGCCAGCTAGTGGGAGCCTGGCAGCGGAATCATCTCGAGGTGAGACCTACTTCCCCCCTCTGAGAGATCAACCTACCCTGCCAGCTAGTGAGAGCCTGGTAGTGGAATCATCTTGAGGTGAGACCTACTCACCCCTCCAAGATATCAACCGACCATGCCAGCTAGTGGGAGCCTGACAGATGAATCATCTCGAGGTGAGACCTACTCACCCCTCTAAGAGATCAACCCGCCCTGCCAGCTAGTGGGAGCCTGACAATGGAATCATCTCGAGGTGAGACGTACTTCCCCCTTCGAGAGATCAACCTACCCTACCAGCTAGTGGGAGCCTTGAAGCGGAATCATCTCGAGGTGAGACCTACTCACCCCTCCGAGAGATCAACCTGCCCTGCCAGCTCGTGGGAGCCTGGCAGTGGAATCATCCCGAGGTGAGACCTACTCCCCCCTCCAAGAGATCAACCAGCCCTGCCAGCTAGTGGGAGCCTGACAGTAGAATCATCCCGAGGTGATATCTATGCACCCCTATGAGAGATCAACCTGCCCTGCCAGCTAGTGAGAGCCTAACAACGAAATCATCTTGAGGTGTGACCTACTCCCCCCTCCGAGAGATCAACCAGCCCTGCCATCTAGTGGGAGCCTGGCAGCGGAATCATCCCGAGGTGAGACCCACTCCCCCCTCCGAGAGATCAACCAGCCCTGCCAGCTAGTGGGAGCCTGACAGCGGAATCATCCCGAGGTGAGACCTACTCACCCCTCTGAGAGATCAACTAGCCCTGCCAGCTAGTGGGATCCTAATAGCAGAATCATCCCGAGGTGAGACCTACTCCCCCCTCCGAGAGATCAACCAGCCTGCCAGCTAGTGGGAGCCTGGCAGCGGAATCATCTCGAGGTGAGACCTAATCACCCCTCCGAGAGATCAACCTACCCTGCCAGCTAGTGAGAGCCTGGCAGCGGAATCATCTCGAGGTGAGACCTACTCACACATCCGAGAGATCAACCTGCCCTGCCAGCTAGTGGGAGCCTGACAGCGGAATCATCTTAAGGTGAGACCTACTTCCCCCTCTGAGAGATCAACCTGCCCTACCAGCTAGTGGGAGCCTAACATCAGAATCATCTCGAGGTGAGACTTACTCACCTCCCCGAGAGATCAATCTGCCCTGCCAGCTAGTGGAAGCCTGACAGCGGAATGATCCCGAGTTGAAACCTACTCCCCCCCTCCGAGAGATCAAGCAGCCTTGCCAGCTAGTGGTAGCCTGACAACGGAATCATCCCGAGGTGAGATCTACTCACCCCTATAAGAGATCAACCAGCCCTGCCAGTTAGTGTGAGCCTGGCAGCGGAATCATCCAGAGGTGAGACCTACTCACCCCTCCGAGAGATCAACCAGCCCTGCGAGCTAGTGGGAGCCTAGCAACGGAATCATCCCGAGGTGAGACCTACTCCTCCCTCCGAGAGATCAACCAGCCCTGCCAGCTAGTGGGTGACTGACAACGGAATCATCTCAAGGTGAGACCTACTCACCCCTCTGAGAGATCAACCTACCCTGCCAGTTAGTAGGAGCCTGACAGCGGAATCATCTCGAGGTGAGACCTACTGCCCCCTCCGAGAGATCAAACTGCCCTGCCAGTTAGTGGGAGCCTGACAACGGAATCATCTCGCGGTGAGACCTACTCCCCCCTCCGATAGATCAACCGGCCCTCCCAGCTAGTTGGAGCCGGACAACGGAATCATCCCGAGGTGAGATCTACTCACCACTCCGAGAGATCATCCTGCCCTGCCAGCTAGTGGGAGCCTGGCAGCAGAATCATCTCGAGGTGAGACCTACTCCCCCCCTCCAAGAGATCAACCAGCCCTGCCAACTAGTGGGAGCCTGGCAGTAGAATCATCCCGAGGTGAGACCTAATCCCCCCTCCGAGAGATCAACCAGCCCTGCCAGCTAGTTGGAGCCTGACAGCGGAATCATCTCGAGGTGAGACCTACTCCCCCCTCCGAGAGATCAACCAACCCTGCCAGCTAGTGGGAGCCTGGCAGTGGAATCATCCCGATGTGAGATCTACTCACCCCTCCGAGAGATCAACCAGCCCTGCCTGCTAGTGGGTGCCTGACAGCGGAATCATCTCGAGGTGAGACCTACTCCACCCTCCGAGAGATCAACCAACCCTGCCAGCTAGTGGAGCCTGACAGCAGAATCATCCCGAGGTGAGACCTACTCCCCCCTCCGAGAGATCAACCAGCCCTGCTAGCTAGTGGGAGCATGACAATAGAATCATCCCGAGGTGAGACCTTTCATGGATCACAAATATTTTTTGGCGGTCCATGTCTTCATTCATAGTTGATACAATGCAAGAAAAGTTTGTTACAAGAGATGATTCACTTCTTTCCTACCTCCCTCTTCCCTCGTGAATCATCGGATCCCTCCCCGAGTGCCCACATCAATCATGTCCTCAAATCTCTCCCCTGCCGCCTCGGGTTGGACTTCTTCAATACGCACCAGATCTTGCGCTTGTTGAGGCTGATGAGGCTGTGGTGCCAGATCACTTATCCTTCTCAGCTCTAGAAATTCAAGGCAAGTAGCTATCATATGGCCTTCCTCCTGGTGGAACTCATAGTATGGTAACTCTACTCTGACTCCTCTCCTTCCTGTGAGGTTCCTCCTCACCCTTCGACCAATCTCCATTGCTTGCTGCAGCGGGGGTAGGAGCTACCCAGGGGCTTGCCTTTGGAAGTTGAACCTCCGTTGGCCTCCATGAAAATCTCGCCCACCTTATATGAGACATCTTCCTGGACCCTGAGCGGGTCCATGTTGCCTCCAACCTGGCTCTTGACCTTATTGAGGTCCCTGGAGCCCCTGAGCTCTCTACTCCTCTCTCCTTCTCCCCTCCTGATGCCTCGAGCCATCTTGTTCCTTCGACTCTGCCTCTGTCAATCTTGCCAACTTCTTGACAAATTCTGGGTTGGCCGCCTCAGTTGCTATCTCCTCTGCCTCCCTTTCCATTAGCTCCGCGAAGGAAAGGGAGGCCTTTCAGGTCATGCTCATCTTGAATAACCCCTCGCGCAACCCCACCGTGAATGCCATCTGGAGGGCATACCATGGCATCTCCTGGATATCCAGGATCTCCTCTTGGAACCTGTCAACGTAACGGGTTAGTGACTCCTCGGCCCCCTGCCTTTTCAGGAAGATGGACTCAGGACTCATCTTCCTCTTCTTGGAGGTGGAGAAGCGAAGCTGAAAGCTCCGACTCAAGTCCTCGAACCCATAAATCGATCTCGGTGGGAGTTGGTGGAACCCCCTTGCCCTGTCCTTCAACATGATCGCGAAGAGACGACACTTGAAGGCATCCGTCATCGGCCTGATGGAGACGACATCCTCAAACCGCTGCAGGTGTTGGACGGAGTCATCCTTCCCAGTATAGTAAGCCATGTCGGGCTCTCTGAACCCCTCGAGAAGGGGAGCTGAGATGATCAGCTCGCTGAAAGGTGACCCCCTGAGGGGTGGTCTCGCCACCTATACTCGCGCGACCTGCTCGCTTGGAAGGCTGGCACTCGCCGGGCTGGAGAACAACTCCCGGCCGGTGAGGTATTGCTCGATCTTATCTCCCCTCCTCTCTTTCCCAGGCCTTCTTCCTGGTACACTTCCTTCTCCCCCTGCTGGGGTCACCTCATATAAAACCCTGTAAGTCGACTCGTTGAGAGGGGGGGGGGGGGGCTAGCTCCTGGGAGGTTGGAGTGAAGCCGCCACCCCAAGGAGTAATACCTCGCAGCATCTCCACGATGCCTTGGATGGATGCCATGAACTCTTCCCTCCCCACAAAGGGTCCTTGGTTGGGGAGCTTGTCAAGATCATCACTACCTCCCTAATCTCTAGCCATGACACTCTCCCGAGATCTTCTATGCTGGTCACTCTCCATGCTCGCCGCACCAAGATGTTGAAACCAAAAACTCGGTCTCTGTGGAGTTCGGGGTCCCTAAAAAGGGGCGACTCACACTTACTGCACTCAGGCAAATGTCACGGACCAAAGGCTCAGGAAACTAGGAACAGACCCTCGGCTCTAGCGTGGAGGTCCCACCTCACACCCGGAAGACCTTGGAGATCTCCCCCTCCCTAGCCAATGCTGAGCTAGGTGCCTTGGAGGATGAAGAGAGAGTGAAGAAGTGATGCTCTCCAAGGCACCCCTATGAGCATATTTATAGTTTTCTGGGAATGGCCTGCAAATAACTGAAAGAATTGGTTTCAAGATGCTCTAAACACCTAGAGGGGGGGGGGGGGTGAATACGTTCAATTCTTTTTCTAACTTAGCCAGATAATTCTATCTAGTTTAGCAATGTATTCAGCAGAACATACAACATAACATTCACATACACATCATTCACAGATTGCACACCAGTATTATAGTGGTTCCCCAAATGATGGGTACATCCACTTTCCCCCTTTGCCTATCTAGCAGTGTACAAGATTCGGCCTAACTTCCTTTTTTCTTCTCAGATATGCAGATCTTACAGCTCAGAACCAAGAATGGTTCCTACAACTCAGAGTTAATCCACACTCCTACAACTTAGGCACAAGCCCTACCCCTGCCTCTTCTATAGGCCTACAACTCAGAGTGACACCCCACTCCTACAACCCAGGCAACAGCCCTACCTCAGCCTCTATAACAGGCCTACAACTCAGGGAACAGATTCCCCTACCTCAGGCACACAGCCCTACCTCAGCCTTTATAATTTAGGCTTACAACTCAGAGATGTAAATCTCCTACACTCAGATCTAGTACAGATCCTACAAAATCATTGATGAAAAGTTGTTGATATCTTCAACCAGATGGAGAGAGAATTGGTTGAAGGCTTCTTGATCAGTTCTTGATGGAACTAATATCTTAAGAATCAACCTGGCTTAGTATTCTTCAAAGCTTTTTGAATATGAACACAGTAGGGTTGATCTTCTTGATGTTGGAGTTGATTTTCAATCTTCCTCCTTCAGAAATTAATCTGAATTCTTCTGGCAGATTGTTCAGGATCTTCCTTCACTGGATGAGAACTTCTCTCCTTCTTATTTTTTTCTCTCTACAATCTGTTGACTGTTTCTTTCTCTTCTTTTGGATTCTCGATCCTTCAGAGATTATAATTGATTGGCTTGATTAACTTCTCTCTGATCTGTAAGTATTGTTCTTGTAGTTGTTGTTCACTTCCACACCGCAATTGTTGAGAGAACATATCTATTTATAGGCTTCATCCATGGTAACCGGCTGTTCTGGTTTCAAACCGTCTTCCGACACCTCTGACAGATATGACAGCAATGTCAGTAATGACAGCTATCAAGTCTTCACCTGTATTACTTCAGCCTTCATTTAACTTTGACTCAGCAGCAGAGAATATCGACTGAATTCTTCATATGTGTCGACACACATAGTCCATGTGTCGACACAAGTCTTGTTGTTGTCGACACAGCTTCTGTGGAATGTGTCGACACAAGTTCCGTGTGTCGACACAAACACTCCTTGTCTTGACAAAGTTGGTGTCAACAGAATTCTGGTGTGTGTCGACACAAGTTTTGTGTGTCGACACAGTCATTGTCGATAGAATTCTGGAATGTGTCGACAGCTTCTCTGTGTGTCGACACAGCTCCTGATAATGTCGACACAACTCTGTCCGTTAATGTCGACACAACATTGTCAACAGATTTTCTGTGTGTCGACACAAATTCTGGATGTCGACAAAATCTAGCCCTTGGTGTCGACACAGCCATTCCCAAGTGTCGACACTTGTACTTAGAAAATTTTTCTTTCCATTTTCTTAACTTGAACATGATAACTCAAAACAAAATCAAATACAACTTGATGCATATCATTGAGTTAGGTGAGGCTTCTACAAATCTGGTACACATTTTCCAATGTACCCAACAATCTCCCCCTATTTGGAGAAGTCATAACCCTTAGTCAATGATATACATCACTTATAATAAAATTAACAATATGATGTATAAAAACATTCACTGACAAGGAAACATATAAACAAAACAAGTAAATGATATCATCACAGAATATGATACAACAATAACAAGCATGAATCATTGTTTTGTTTAAAACTTCACAATAGTTTGTTGACAATAGATTACATGGAGTTTAAAACTGGAAATTACAATGTTTTATAATCTATTCATTCTATCCTAAGCTGATCAGGCTCCTTGATCACTATGCCTTTTCCAGACTGGATCCTTGCTTGTACTGGAGCTTCAGTATCTTCAGCTGGCTTCTTGCCTTTGAGATCCTTCTTCTTAACTTCTTCAGCCTTAACTTTTTGCCTTTCAAAATAGTGAAAAGGCTTAGAAAAGTATTTACTGGGTTCTACTGCTGTAGCAGGTATTCACCCAGCCTTGTGATCCCTTCTGAAATGCTGAATAACATCTTGTCTTTGCAGATATTTATTCCACTCAACTTCTGAATACCACTTGCCTCTATCATGCATTTTGTCTTTGACAGCTTGCCAGACAGTGAGTATTATATTTCTGGAGGTTGGACTCCGTCTTTTAAAATCAGTCTTCAGTTTAGCCTGCTCTCTAAATCTTTTCTTTGAGAGTTGAGCTTCTTGATCTTTATTCAGTGTTGCCTCTGACATTTCAACCTTCTCAATTATAACATTCTTAGTAGCCTCTGGAGGGCAATACATCTGGTGAACCCGTTGTTGAATGTCCTCAAAGTTTGAAGGGGGGTATATGATTTGAGCTACCTCCTGCTGACCCCTTTCATTTCTGGCAGCTTGAATTCCTGACTCAGCTGTATTATCATCATCACATAGGGGTGGATATCCCAGAGTTGCTCTAATAGCATTTGTTATCCATTTGGCATGCTCTGAGCTAGCATTGACTATCACCCTCTCCCCCTTTATGACTTCTCTTTCAATATGATCCCTGAGATCATTCTTTTGGAACCTTATTTGATTAACCAGATAATTGGTTCCCTCTGTATAATAGGCTTTAAACTTTTGGAGCTGAGTAGAGATGAGTTTCTGAGAGTCTTGAATGGCTGATTGGAAAGTGGCTAAATCTTCTTGAAATTTCTTATCAAACTCTGACTCTTCTTTAGCCCTTTCCTCAGTTAATGCAGTTGCTTTATTCTTTTATTCAGTAACAATCACATTATGTGATTCAGTAAGATTATCATTCATTCTAATCTGATTTTCCAAAACATATCCTTGCTTTATTACTATGTCATCAATTTGTGTCCTTGCCTCTTGTTGCTGTTTTGCCAGAAAAACTACAACATTACCTCATTTATGGAAGCAATCTGTCATCTCCCTCTTATTCTAGTTAACTTCAAATCTAATTGATTTTATATCCTGAGCCAAAGAGAACTGAAGATCCTTATGGCTTTCATCCATATATTTTTCCATGGCTGCTCTTTGCTCATCCATTTTAATTTGAAGAGCCACCAACAGTGAACTGAAATCAACTATTGGTGCTGAGGGTTATGAGGCTGTCTGTAAAGCTTTCTTATAAGTTGAGCTTTTCTTCTTGTAAACCATCAATTTTCTCTTCTTTTCTCTTTGTGCTTCTCCGTTATCATATTCTAAAGAACTTTCTAGATTTACCGTGTCCTTTGGACTTGAGGGCAGCTCCTTATCAGCTCTTGGCAACTCCCCCTGAGTCCTTGGCTCCTCCCCCTCAGTTCTTGGCACTATTTCCTCAGTTCTTAGCACTACTTCCTCAGTTCTTACTTCTTGTAAATTAGGGAATAATTCCTCAAGAGTAAATTCTTATTGTAGTTGAACTGGAGGAACAGCTATATCTTGTACATTTAATGGAGTATTATCTAAGGCAGATGTAACATCCATTGATATATTCTGTGCAGGGATGTTGTCATGATGTGTCTGTACAACATCAGATTGAAGCACAACTAATGTATCTGGCTCAATATCTAGTATAGATTGATTAATATCACCAATTACCTCAAGAATTGTTTGAGTGGCTGTTTCACTTTCTAAGGCAGCTTGCTCTTTCTCAGGAGCACTTTTTGGAGGCAAGATCTCTTGTTGAACTGGGAAAAGTTCATTATCTCCCCTTAGAGGAGGCACATCCTGAACTTGATCTAGTGGGATGGTGTTTTCTGGTATATTCTCCCCTGCATTTGACTATCATCTGCATTCTTAGGAGCAGATGATTTCCTTATTGATTCTTGTTGGTCTTCATCTGAACTGAAGATTACTTGTTCTTCTGAATCACTAGAAGATTCAGGTTTCCTGGGGGTTGTCGTTTTCTTTTGTAGTGGTGGTTATTTCTATGGTGTAGAACCATCTTTTGTCAAGACTCTTTCCCACCTGGATAATATTTTCATATCCATCCTTCTCATGTGGTTTATTCTAGATCCAGATGAGTGGTTGAGCACTTCAGGAATAGTTATTGCCAAATACAGACTCAGTATCCTACCTAGATTAGGTTTCTTCAGGCTTTCCTTGATCTTGTCAAAGATCACTACAGACCAGTTAGTTTTGATTCTGAAAATAATCCTGGTCATCAAGCTGAATATATAGGCTGAGATCCTATCATGTCCACCTGGTTTGCAGATAATTACTTTTCCCACAATCTCTGAGAGAAAGTTTCCTTGTGAGTTCATTCCATTCCTTTGCATTGGTGATTCGATCTTAGTGGTGGGATTCAGGCCACACCATTGAAGTGCTTCTTTTGTCATTGAAGATGTAGCTTCATCATCTTCCTAAGTCCTGGGAAATTGTAGTGATTTCCTCAGACGCTTTTGGGTAATTTTCACTTTGCTGCCTTGAATTGATGACTTAATCTTCTTTCCAGTTGAATCCAAGGTTTCTTTTGTATAAAATTCAAGAATTTCTGTCTTCCAGATCTTTGTAGGTTCGGAGACTAGATATTCTAAACCATTATCTTGGATTAGGGTTATTACATCTCGAATCTCAGTCGCCACGCTGTCAAAGGCATTGTGAACTAACTCATAGCCTTCGTTGATGTTGGTCTCCAACTTTGGTGCCATTGATGATAAGAAATTTGAGGAGAAGAGAGATGATGGTTTGTCGACTCAAGGTTTGGGTCTCAAAAATGTTGAGATCTTAGTCGACAAAATTGTTCTGTGACCTATTTGTAGGTTTGTCAACACAGAATGCCAAATGGCGGGATAATAGATACTTAATGTGTCTACACTGTAGAGATTGTTTCGACACAGACTTCTATTATCTCGACAAAGTCAGACAACACTATATGTCGACACAGTTTGTAATGTGTCGACACATACTTCTTAATAGTCGACTCTAATATATGTGTCAACACAGACTTATGTATGTGTCGACACAACTATCTAAATGATAAAACTTCGATGTGTCGACACCAAACTCTAAGTGTCGACATCACTATCTCAACACTATTTTGCTGTGTCGACACAACTTATCATAAGTGTCGACACAAACTACTATATGTCGACACAAATTTCCTTTTGTGTCAACATAAACTCCTATATGTCAACATTGATTTACTTAGTCAGAATTACTAAGTTACTCTATGTTTAACATGTCTAATTCAATTTTGCAAAAATTGAACTTAGTTTCATCTAATGGTTTAGTAAACATGTCAGCAATTTGATTATTTGTGGTGACAAATTCCAAACAAATATCTTCTTTTTCAACATGTTCTCTAATAAAGTGAAATCTAATTTCTATATGCTTTGTTATGCTATGTGATACAGGGTTTTTAGCAATAGAAATTGCACTTGTAGAATCACAAAATAGTGGAGTTCTACTTACCTTGAGACCATAGTCTTCAAGTTGATGTTGAATCCATAGAAGCTGAGCATAGCAACTACCTGCAGCAATATACTCAGACTCTGTAGTGGAAATTGCCACACTAGTCTGCTTCTTACTGCTCCATGATACTAGTCTTCCACCTAGAAACTGACATGTGCCAGTGATACTCTTTCTATCTTCTTTGTAACCTGCAAAGTCTGCATCTGAAAAATCAGTCAATAGAAAGTCTCTATTCTTAGGGTACCAAAGAACAAGATTAGGTGTGCCCTTAAGATATCTCAATATTCTTTTAACAACAGTATAATGAGATTCTTTAGGGCTTGCTTGGTACCTAGCACAGACACATATATCATACATAATGTCTGGTCTACTAGTAGTTAAGTATAAGAGGGAGCCAATTATCCCTCTATATAAAGACTCATCTACAGGTTTTCCTGCATCATCTTTGCCTAAAGGCATACTCGTCTCCATTGGAGTTCTCATGATAGTGGATGACTCCATACCATATTTCTTAATTAACTCCTTGGTGAACTTAAACTGTGATATGGACAAGCCATCATCAGTCTGTCTTACTTGGAGTCCCAAGAAGAATTTGAGGTCACCCATACTGCTCATCTCAAACTTCCCTTACATAAGTTTTGCAAACTTCCTACAAAGGTTATTTTTTGTAGATCCAAAGATTATGTCATCAACATAAATCTGTACTAGGATCATCTTGCCCTTTGACTCCCTAAGGAATAGAGTCTTGTCTATTTTCCCCCTTGAAAATTTATTTTCAATAAGTAAAGTAGACAATGTCTCATACCAAGCCCTAGGGGCTTGTTTCAAACCATATAAAGCTTTCTTAAGTCTATAAACAAAATTAGGATAGAGTGGATCAACAAAACCTGAGGGCTGATGAACATAGACTTATTCTTTCAAATTATCATTTAGGAAAGCTGACTTGACATACATTTGGTATACGATGAAACCTTGGAAAGCAGCAAAGGAAAGGAATAGCCTTATTGCTTCCAACCTTGCCACTGGGGCAAAAGTCTGATCAAAGTCAATGCCCTCTTCCTGTCTATACCCTTTGGCAACCAGTCTTGCTTTGTTCTTCACTATTATGACATTTTCATCCAGTTTGTTCCTATAGATCCACTTTGTCTCAATAATGTTATAATCCTTTGGTTTTGGAACCAGCTCCCATACTTTACACCTTCTGAATTGATTCAGCTCCTCTTGCATGACATCAATCCAGTTAGAGTCTTGTATGGCTTCTTCAAATATTTTTGGTTCCAATTGTGATAGGAAATGTGAGCAAAATACTGTGTTCATGTGTTTGCTTCTGGTTTGCACACCATGTCTGGGATCACCAATGATTTGGTGTGCAGGATGATCCTTTAGATTCCTTATTGCTGGAGGCATTCTATCAGCAATTTGAACTTCTTCAATTTCTTCACCATGCTGAACTTCATTGTCTTCAATGTTAGCTTGTGGACCTTGTACTCCCCCTGTATAGCAACCATCATTTTCCACATCCTGCCTTGCAGTTTGATCTTCATTAATGGTCAGCATGTCCAACCTTTCCTTTAAACCTGTTGAGCTACAAGTATTGCTAGACAACTCACTGTTAATTAGCTCAGATTCATCAAACACTACATGAACTGATTCTTCTACAACTTGTGTAGTCAAGTTGTAGACCCTATATGCCTTACTATTGTTGCTGTACCCAACAAATATCCCATCTTGTGATTTGGCAGCAAACTTAGTTAGGTGAGACTTGCCAGTGTTAAGCACATAACATCTGCTACCAAAGATCCTAAAGTAGGATATATTTGGTTTTCTTCCCTTCATAATCTCATAGGGAGTCTTTTTGTGGTTCTTATTTATAGATGCTATATTGAGAACATGACAAGCAGTATTTACTGCCTCAGCCCAGAAATATTCTGGGAGTGAAGTGTCACTAAGTAGAGTTCTACCAGCCTTAATGAGAGTTCTATTCTTTATTTCAACAATTCCATTTTGTTGAGGTGTTCTAGGAGAGGAGAATTCCTGATGAATCATAGTTCTTCACAAAACCTTGTCATACACTCAGACTGAAATTCAGTTCCATGGTCACTTCTGATTTTGACCACTAAATTGTTAAATTCATTCTGAATTTGTTTAACAAAGTTATGAAAGACAGTATGGGTTTTAGATTTCTGCCTCAAAAAGAAAACCCATGTAAATCTAGAATAATCATCTACAACCACAAAAGTATAGACTTTCCTACCTATACTATGAACTGGCATAGGACCAAATAGATCCATATGCAAGAGGTACAAACACCTCACATAGTCTTTGGTATCAAGACTATGAAAAGAGGATTTGGTCTGCTTGCCTTTTTGACAAGCTGAACATATACCCTCTTTTATGCACTTAAATTGAGGACCATTCCTCACTAACTCTAAACTATAGAGCTATCCTATAGTCTTATAGTTCAGATGAGCTAGCCTCTTGTGCCATTGGATACACTGAGATGCTTTCTCATCTGAAACTAAATATACAGGAGAGTTCATGTTTTCATAATCAAAATTTAAACAATAAACATTCCCTTTTCTATAACCAGACAAGATCAGCTTCTGATCACTTATCCTTTTGATCTGACACCCATTCTTAATAAATGAAATGTCATAACCAAGATCACTCATCTGACTTATGCTTATCAAGTTATGTTTCAAACCTTTTACATAAGCCACTTGAGTGATTGTTATAGAACTGGAAGAAATATTACCAAACCCTTTTTTGACCCCTTTTTCTGATCCACCAAAGACCACTTTGGGTCCATTCTCTATGGGAGTATAGTCCTTTAACATTCTTCTTATTCCAGTCATGTTCCTGGAATATCCACTGTCTAAGTACCATATAGGGGTATGGCAACTTGGACCCACCTGCAGCAAATAAAATTAAGTTACCTTAGAACGCCAACTTTTATTAGGTTCTAGGTTCATGTTAGAATGAAACTTGATATTCTTACCAGCAGCCTTCCTCACTGGTAAGCTGGTATTCTTCCTGACACTGGTGTTGTGCCAGCAATCCATGGCATAATGCCCTATCTTACCACATCATCAACACTCATATCTATTATACCTCTTTTTAGGTACAGTTTTAACAACTTTGCTGTCAGCTGTTTTTAACACTGTTGGTACAGTAGTCTTTTGCTTAAGTGCTGGAACTACACCCTTGTCATTCAGAATTTCAGGCTTACCATAACTATGTATAATATCATGATCATATCTATTAGTTGACTGCCATACCTTTTTGAAGGAAATGGGGGGTTTGAAGGCTAGAGGCTATACTGAGGCTTTGCCTTTTCTTTTGGAATTGGCAGCCCTTGCATTTCCCTCAAAGCCCAATCCAGTATTACCCTTTTTAGGAATAAAATCATCAATTAAAGGTAAAACTGATTTTGTCTTAGAGAACATAGCCACCAGATCCTTTTCCTTCTGAAGTTTGATTTCCAAACTTTTGATTTGATCATTCTTGAATGCAATAGTACCAATCTGAATAACAGTTATGTTTTTAAGTTTGGCTACTTCATTCATCTTTAGATCCAGTAATTTTTTTGAATCTAATGCAGCCAGCTTAAGATCAGCAATTTCCTTGGCCTGTGCCTTATTAAGGATTCTGCTTTTCTTAAGTGCTTGCAGCAGGTCACCATATTCATCAATAAGTTGATGAACATCTCCTTCAGATTCAGATTCATCTACATCTCTTGATGCAGATGCTTCTGATTCTGAACCAGTATAGTAATCAGAATCTATTGAAGAATTGTTTACCTTACTAGGTCCAGACTGATCCTGGCATTGATCTCCTTCTGTCAAGGCCATCAGCCCTTTACAACAATGTTCTTCAATTTCATTTACTGAATCCAGCCACTTCAAGAATTCAGCCTCTTCTACATCCTCTTTAGTTGCCAACAGTCCTATATATACTTCAGCTTCAGCTTCAGCCTTAGAATCTATTGATGAAGAATCTGACCAACTTTTTTGCTTCTTTGCAACAATTGATTTCTCCTCCTCGCCCTTGTTTTTTAGTTTCTTCTTATCATTTGATTCTTTTCTTTTGTCAGGACAATCAGCTACCACATGTCCAGGCTTGTTGCAGCAATAACAAACAATCTTAGTTGAAGATAATTTACTAGGTTTAGAGCTATACCTGTCCTTCCTAGAGGATTTCTTTTTCTGATAGTAATCATCCTTGGATTTTGAGGATGATGACTTGGATCTCCACTGTTTCTTCTTCAAAAACCTTTGAAATTGTCTTGAGAAAGCTGCTAAGTCTTCATCAGAATTTGGACTATCTGATGTGTGGCTGTCTGAACTATCTGAAACAACTTCTGCAGCTTTCCTAGGAGGTGATGGAGACATCCTCCTATCCTTCCTTGTGGCTTCAGTCTTGAAAGCCATTGACTTATCTCTGTAATCATTTTTATTACTTTTCTCCTCCTCTTTTCTGACCATCAGCTGCATTTCATATGAAAGCAGTTTGCCAAATAATGTTGGAGGTGAAATTTTTGCTAATCTGACCACTTCCCTAATGACACATATCTTAGTGTCCCAGTCTTTAGTCAATGATCTCAGAACCTTATCATTTAACTCATACGTACTAAATACTCTTTCATATGACATCAATTCATTCACTATTCTGAAGAATTTCTTGTAACATTCAGTTATGCTGCATGTTTTAGATTGTCTAAAACTTTCATATTCCTGATTCAGTATAGACTTTCTGTCTTCTCTCACCTCTTCTGAACCCTCCATGTAGACAATAAGAGTGTCCCACATTTCTTTGGAGGTCTTGCAGTGGATCAAGTTTTGGAAAGTAGAATCATCTACGACACTGACTATTATATTCTGTGCTTTCTTATTCATAGTAGCCAAGATGATTTCATCCTTTGTCATTTCAGAATATTCCTTTGGTGTTCTGAGATTTGCATCAAGAACTGAGACTTTTATTGGAATGAATGACCCTTCTTTGACTGTCATGTAGATTCTTGGATCTGAAGCTTCCATAAACAATCTAACTCTTTCTTTCCATATGCCAAAAATTTCTTTTCTGCATATGGGTAACTTCATGGAACCAAACTCCTTATGATTCTCTATGGAACCCATTTTGCCTAATATATTTTTGCCTCAGAGATCTACTCAGACTATTAGGTCTAATCTTTGAGTAACCTCCCTCTGATACCACTTGAAAGAATTGGTTTCAAGATGTTCTAAACACCTGGGGGGGGGGTGAATAGGTTCAATTCTTTTTCTAAATTAGGCAGATAATTCTATATAGTTTAGCAATGTATTCAACAGAACATACAACACAACATTCACATACACAACATTCACAGATTGCACACCAGTTTTATAGTGGTTCCCCAAATGATGGGTACATCCACTTTTCCCCTTTGCCTATCTAGCAGCGTACTAGATTCGGCCGAACTTCCTTCCTTCTTCTCAGATCCGCAGATCTTATAGCTCAGAATCAAGAATGGTTCTTACAATTCAGAGTGAATCCACACTCCTACAACTCAGGCACAAGCCCTACCTCAGCCTCTTCCACAGGCCTACAACTCAGAGTGACACCCTACTCCTATAACTCAGGCAACAACCTTACCTCAGCCTCTATCACAGGACTACAACTCAGGGAACAGATTCCCCTACCTCAGGCACACAACCCTACCTCAGCCTTTATAATTTAGGCTTATAACTCAGAGATGTAAATCTCCTACACTCAGATCTAGTACAGATCCTACAAAATCATTGATGAAAAGTTGTTGATATCTTCAACCAGATGGAGAGAGAATTTGTTGAAGGCTTCTTGATCAGTTCTTGATAGAACTGATTTCTTAAGAATCAACCTGACTTAGCTTTCTTCAAAGCTTCTTGAATCTGAACACAGTAGGGTTGATCTTCTTGATGTTGGACTTGATCTTCAATATTCCTCCTTCAGAAATTAATCTGAATTCTTCATGCAGATTGTTCAGGATCTGACTTCACTGGATGAGAACTTCTCTCCTTCTTGTTTTTCTCTCTCTACAATCTGTTGACTGTTTCTTTCTCTTCTTCTGGATTTTCGATCCTTCAGAGATTATAATTGATTGACTGGATTAACTTCTCTCTAATCTGTAAGTGTTGTTCTTGTAGTTGTTGTTCACTTCCACACCGCAATTGTTGAGAGAACATATCTATTTATAGGCTTCATCCATGGTAACCGGCTGTTCCGGATTCAAACCGTCTTCCGACACCTCTGACAGATATGACAGCAATGTCAGTAATGACAGCTGTCAAGTCTTCACCTGTATTACTTCAGCCTTCATTTAACTTTGACTCAACAGCAGAGAATGTCGACTGAATTCTTCATATGTGTCGACACACATAGTCCATGTGTCGACATAAGTCTTGTTGTTGTCGACACAACTTCTGTGGAATGTGTCGACACAAGTTCTGTGTGTCGACACAAACACTCCTTGTCTTGACAAAGTTGGTGTCGACAGAATTCTGGTGTGTGTCGACACAAGTTCTGTGTGTCGACACAGTCGTTGTCAATAGAATTCTGGAATGTTTCGACAGCTTCTCTGTGTGTCGACACAGCTCCTGATAATGTCGACACAAGTTTGGCCCTTAGTGTCGACACAACGTTGTCGACAGACTTTCTGTGTGTCGAGACGACATAATCTGGCCCTTGGTGTCGACACAGCCATTTCCAAGTGTCGACACTTGCACTTAGAAAATTTTTCTTTTCATTTTCTTAACCTGCACATGATAACTCAAAACAACATCAAATACAACTTGATGCATATCATTGAGATGACGGTCTGGCGAGACGCGGCCTAGCAAGCTACGACCTGCGGCCTGCTTGCGAGCTGCGGCTTGCTTGGCGAGCTGCGACCTTCTTGGCGAGACGGTGGTCTGGTGAGACGAGGCCTGGCGAGCTGGTGGCCTACTTGGCGAGATGGCGACCTACTTGGCGAGACGGCGGTCTGGCATTGCTTGGCGAGACGGCGATCTGGCGTTGCTTTGCGAGACGGCGGTCTGGCAAGCTTGCGGCCTGCTTGGCGAGACGACGGTCTGGCGAGACGCGGCCTGCTTGGAGAGATGGCGGTCGGGCGAGACGCGGCCTGGCGAGCTGCGGCCTGCTTAGCGAGATGACAGTTTGGCGACCGGGGCCTGCTTGCGGGCTGGGGCGGCCTTCTTGCGGCCTGGGGCGGCCTGGAGAACTGGGGCCTGAGCGACTCTTCAAAGGGGGCCGGAGGGGAGACAAATATTTCCCCCTATTAGTATTTATGCAGGTCCGCCCAAAATTGGCCTCTAGGAGTGCAAAACTGCCAAAAAGCTTAAAAACATGCACCAAGTCTTGCGCCTTGTTTGGGGCCCTCTCTTCGCGAATACGGGGTTGTACAATTTTAGTTATGTTTTGGACAAATAAAATGTTATAAATGTTGTTTGCGGATAGTAAAAAATGCTGTGCTAATAAAGAATTGCTTGTGGATAAACAATCAGTTAAAGTAGTGTTTGCTAATATCTGCGAGTGCTAATAGAGAAAATAGTAGTGCTAATAACAACGCTATATATATATATATATATATATATATATATATATATATATATATATATATATATATATATATATATATATATATATATATATATCTATATATATATATATATATATATATATATATATATATATATATATATATATATATATATATATATATATATATATATATATATCTATATATCTATATATATATAGACACACACACAAACACATTGACAGACGCAGAGAACACTCTCAGTGTGGGCGGTGTATATTTTTTCTAAAATAAAATAAAACAATAAATATAAATAAATATGTTTATATTATATTAAATATCAAACAATAGTTGATAATTGTTAAATACTCGTAATTATTTTTAAAAAATAGTAAATAAATATGTTATACATAGAAAATAAAATGATAAAAAAAGTTTACAAGACATATATAATTGTAAGTAACTAAAATAATAAATTTTAAAATATTACAAATTTGTATTATATTTTAAATTTAAAAATAATAAATAAATTTGTCATACCGAAATAAAATGGTAAATAAATATGTCCTACTTAAAAAATAAAATAATAGATATATGTGAAGTAAATAGGAAAAAAATGTCGAATGAATATGAAATAAAAAGATAAATAAACGAGTTATGAACAAAAATTAAAAAGATAAATAAATGTGTTTTGCATAGAAATTGAACTCATGACCACATAATAAGATACTAAAATTTCTACTAACTTATCAAAGAGACAAACATTTATATATTGTTCATAATATTATATATATTTTTGAAATCAAACGTATAAAAAACATGTTTTCTACTGTTCAAAAAAAATATTTTTCCAAATCAATGTGGGCGGCTACCCATACTGGGCCCTATGTGGGTCCGCCCCAACACACACATGAGTGACTGATTGGCACGGGCCTCCGGCCCTACTTGACCATATTTGTCATAATGAAGACATTTGTTGTGCGATGATATTTGTCGTGGGCGGGGCAATTGTTGTGTGTGTGTGTGGGGGGGGGGGGGGGGGGGGCATTTGTCACGGGGGCGATATTTGTCGTGTTGAAATTGTTGAAGTGTGAAGTTGGGGGAAGTCTGGCGGACAGGTTGGAGTGTCTGCAGAGACCGCAGAGACCGCACGAACTAGGCAGATAGCCTTGGTGGATTGCTTAGCCATACTGTCAGTTTCGGGTGTGGTTCATCTCTGGCAGCCTGGATCAGCAAGCACTCTGGTGGTGTAACCAGGCGAATAAATTTTTTATCCGCGGGCTAGTGGCGGACTCCTTTGGAGGTCGTCATGTTCTCTGATTCGGAAGAAGGCAACCATCTATAGCTGACTGGGTGGCTTGCCGCCAGGTTGCTGGTGTCATCCCGGGCGAGTAAGATCAGAGATCGCTGGGTTGTTGTTGCCGACTCTTTGGAGCTCGCCAGTTTTCAGCACAGATATATGCTTGCGGTCTGGTGTTGGATCGTGGAGTAAGCACAGTTGTGCGAACAGGTTGCCTGGAGGTTGCGCAAACTGATGGAGTAGTCCGCATGGTGGCGGACTGGAGTTGTTTAGTAGGGTGCAATCTTAGTATCTGGTGGTGCAATTAATATTAGTGACCGCTGAGTTTTGAGGACTTGGTCTGGGTGAGACTAAGTCCACTTAGTTGCCTGGTTCGCCGAGTTTACCTTGGTGCGGACTGGTCAGTGTTCGCATAGTTTGCCTGGAGCAGACTGCTCTTGAATTCGCCGAGTTTGGCTGTATTGGCAGGATGGATTGTCAAGTCACGGGATGCGAATACCCAGACCTGTAGCAGTGCCTGCGAGGTTAGGCAGACTAGTCGTCTATCTAACAGTGGTTGTTTGGCGTGACCTGACGAACTGGTTTGGTGTCCGCTCTGTGCGGATACAGGATGTTAGAAAAAGGTTTGATGGGCGGTTATCTTATCGGTATAGGTGGTCACGACACACCTCCTCACATCTATAAATAGGACCCTTTGGCTCGTCATAAATAAGCAGTGAATAGTAAGAACGAGCTCGCACTTGATTTTGCGGTTACGGTTTTCTAACCACTACGACTAAGGAAGTTGGTTTTGTGTAGACAGTGCGGTTAACACTAGGCGGCTAGGAGACTAACATGAACGTTGGTGTGGAACAGTTCGCGGATATAGTCAGCGGTTAAGCAGTAGTTCGCGGTCTTTGCGGCTTGATCTCTTCCTTGAAGTTGCAGATAAGTGGAGAAGTTTGCCCGGTCAATCAGCGAGTTCTGTTCCTGGCTCAACATTAGCAATAATAACAATCCGCACAGTTAGCTGCGATTAGGTGGTTTTGGCGGTCTTGGCAAACTCAACTGGCGAGTAGACGGCTTGTGCGGTTACTGAAATCAGTCCACACAGTTAAATTCTTGCTGTATTTTTTGTGTTCTTCAAGTACATTGTAAAATCATGTCTTGCAATGTATGCCTCGACCTGTAATAAAAGTTAATCTCAATTGGAAACTCTTGTGCTATTGTTGCTGTTATCTTTTACTTGGCTTCGATTGTGGTTGAGTGTTCCTGCGACCTTATTAGCTCCCACTTCAGAAATTTTTACACAGTATCAGAGGGGTGTCGAATAGTAGTAATTCACCGATCTAAGGTTGTTATACCTTCATTGAAGTTCAAGTGATTCAGCTGATAGTAATGGAAGCTAGTTACGCAAGAGAGATTGGGATTGAGCTCTTGTCGCAGACCAACTTCAAGCATTAGAGGTCCGACATGGAGAGATACTTTCTTGGTGAGGATCTGTGGTAGGTTGTCGGTGGGGACAACCAGTAAGAAGTGGTCGATACTAGAGGCATTGTTGTGGCGGTGAAGGCATGAAAGCAAACAAATGCTAAAGCTGCATTCACTCTGAAGTGTGTTGTTTCACCGAAGCTGTTCGACTATAATATTGATTGTCGATCGGCAGCTAAGATCTGGATGGCCTTGGATGGCCTGTTGAACAAGAAGAATGTAGCTCGGCTATAATTCTTGGAGAATGAGTTGGCTAAGGTCACTCAGGGAGACCTGTCGGTGGCATCTTTCTTCACTGGACCCGGAAGAGCCTATCTCTAAGGCGAAGCAGAAAAGTCACATCATCCGCAGTTTGTGGAAGGAATATGTGGCCTTTGTAAATTCTATTCAGAGCTAGGCCAATCAGCCATTTGTTGGAGCTAGAAAAACTGTTGGCTTCGCAGGAGAGCCTGACAAAGTAGATGGCTGGAGTGTCAGTTTCTAAGGAAGACAACGATGTTCTCTTATCTAGCAAGAAGAATAGATGGGATAGGAAGAAGAAGACATTTGTTAGCGATGGTCCATCTTCTTCATCATATTAGGAGAGGAGCAAGCCTCCTAAGGATGATGACGGGAGGAAGCGGGGCGGACCCCAGTGCTACAGATACAACCTTCTTGGTCATATCCGCAAGGATTGCAGGGTTTAACTTCAGCCGGGGCATGTTGCAGAGAAGGAGGATGAGTCCAAGCCTGAGGAGGAAGAATGGGGAAGTGCTTTCATGACGGGCACTTTCCTCTATCAATTATCAGGAGGATTGGATTGCAAACTCTGGATGTGGTCATCACCTCACAAGGGATGTGTCCAAGTTCTTGTCTCTACAGGAGTATAAATGTAATGCCTCTATTATTACAACTAATGACACTATGCATATGGTAGAGCAGGAGAGATCAGTTTCTTTGGGTAGTGATTGGGGGCCACTCACTTTAAAGATTGTGTATCACGTGCCCGAGATGAAGAAAAATCTATTCTCGCTGATCAATACGATAGATGTTGGGTATCACGTTCTATTCGTCCCAATAGAAGTGAAGTTTCTCTGGAACGTTTCAGCTGTGAAAGCTGACGTTACTCACATTGGGAAGAGGGTGAAATACTTGTTCGTTTTGGCAGCAAGTTCTTTTGTTGACAAGATGAGGGTGAATAATTGTGCTGCTATCTGGCACAAGAGGTTGGGGCATGTAGGGATGGACAAGCTAAATGCTGTGGTGGTGAAATGCCTAGTGCATAGCCTGCCTAGTCTTTCTTCCTAAGACGACGACCATGTCTGTGTCAGTTGTCAGTTTAGAAAGGCACATCGTCTTCCATTTGACATATCACAGACTAGGTGTAGAGTACCGTTGGAATGCATCCACGATGATCTAATGGGTCCTACCGCCACGCCTAGTCTTGGAGGAAGTAGGTATATGCTTGTACTTATTGATGAATTTTCCAAGTATACATGGGTATACTTTCTGAAGGAGAAGGCAAAAGCGTTTGGAAAGTTTGTGGAGTTCAAGGAGCTTGTGGAAGGTCAGCTCGGTCCACGGATTAAGAAGTTGAGAACGGATAATGGCGGGGAGTTTCACTTGGCTTCTCTAACTTCTGCAGAATGTTCGACATCTAGTAATAGCTTACTTGTGCCCACACTCCACAGCAGAACGAGACTGTAGAGCAGAAGATCCATCATCTCACGGAAACCTACAATTGTTGGCTTCATATAAAGTGAAAGTCTTTAGTTTCAAGGATAGCTAAACACTTAGAGGGGGGGGGGGGGTGAATAGGTTTTTCAATCTTTTAAGACTTTTTCCTTGCTTTAATGCGATGTGAGTTAGATTAAGTTAGCTTTCAAGAAATCTCACAGCATACACAAGATTTAGAGTGATTCCCCAGATTATGGGTACATCCACTATCCCTCCCACCTTTCTAACAGTGTGTTAGACATGACACTTCTCCAAAACTTGGCTCCTAAGAGATTACAATACAGATCCCTCAGGATCTCTCAGTCTCCTCCAAGACCTACCTCAGACACAGCCCTACAACTCAGTGCAAGCTTTTCTCCTACAGCTCAATGATCCAAAGATCACCTACCTCAGACTTGAGAACAAGTCCTACATTCAGGCACAAAGGCCCTACCTCAGATCCACAGAAGGATCCTACAACTCAGGTTCAAAGACCCTACCACTCATAGAGAATGACTCTCCTACCTCAGATCCAGACATGGATCCTACCTCAGATCTACATAAGATCCTACACTCAACCTTTATAATTAGGCCTACACTCAGATCCAAATGATCATACAAAGAGAAAGTAAGGTTGGAGATGATTTTACTCCAAAGAAATGTTCTCTGAGCCTTCTACTTCCCGAGCTGAGAAAAACTCAGCCCTAACTTCTTCACAGTGATGAGTCCGATTTATATAGGGTTTTTCGGACTCATCTGAGCTTATTTTCTTGCATGTGCACTACATTTTCAATTGGAAAAGTCATATTTTTGTTTAGGTATTCACTTAGCCTATAGTACATTATTTTGGCCCAATGTGGTGTGCGATTGCGCACTCTTGTGTTGAGGGTAAGTTCTTGGAGCTCCTCATACTTGTTTGTTTTGATTTATATGATTGTTTGGATTGATTTGTTGTTGTGCAGGTAGTGCGTTTTCCCCATGGAAGAAATTCTGATTTGTGGCAAAAGCACAGTCGTTCGTTTCCTTAGCGCACGGTTTTTGCCCAATCATGCGTTTTGTTGAGCAGGAGAAGCCACGAGTGGAGCTCGACAAATTTCGTCGAGCTGAGCTCGACGATCTTCACGCACTGTTAACACAAGGTTTCTTCGGAACAGTGCATGAAGGAAGCACACGGTTTTCCTGTGGCTGCCTTGATTTATTGTGCTCTGTGGTTAATTGTGCGATTTGCTCCCGCACGGGCAGAAGTGCCCCTGTGCGAGTAAAACACATGGTTCCACCTGCTTGTCGGAAATTTCTGCTTTCTGTTATTACCCGTGCATTTTCCTTCACACACGGGCATTTACACCCGTGCGTGAGTAAAATTCACCGGTCAACGCTTCTTCCTCGCAGGCCAATTTTTGCGCGTAAATAACGCACGGTTAACTCATGCTCGTGCGCCAAATCGTGCGTGACCATTTTTTTGACCTGCTTCTATTTAAGCACAGGTTTTCTTCCAAATGAGGGATCCGCTTTTCTACCATTCCTTCCGTCGTTTTAGGGTAGAACTACACCCTTTCTCCTCCACCCTTCATATTCTTCTAAGGAGAGAAGCTCCGGCCATGCTTGCAAAGCTTACCTCTCGCCAGTGCTTGCTCTCGGCCTGCTCCTTCAGTTCCTAGCTCTATTGCAAGTTTTGACGCCATATCTATCAAGTAAAGGGAAGCTTGCAACCTTCTTCCAGATTGTGACTAGAAGAATACAGATCCATTGTAGGGTAGTGACAGCCTTGTCTACCTCGGATGTAGTTGAGGATCGAGCTTGGATGCAGATTGACAACCCGACGATTCCTTCTGCGACTCCCTGACAAGCCTTCAGATTCAGTCGATTTCTTGACTTGTTCTTTCTATATTGCTGTATATGCACGGTTAAATCTTTATATATAGTTGATGTGGCACTTGCGTTGTAAGAGTTATTAGTTTCATGTCTATGTGAATCTTTATCGTTTTACTGCTTTAGTTGCTTGTGCTGCGCCTATATATTCGCTCGCTGCCATAGTTGGTTTTGCCGCTCTAGCTTTTGCTAGAGGCACGCGTTGCGATGAGGTGTTTGCGACCCTCAATCCTCCATTCTATTCACTTCCCACGCCTGTATTTTCCTCCATTCTGCCTAGCAAAGCATCGCATAGCTGCATGCATAGGAGTAGATTTAATTAGCTTTTATTTTCTTGCTTCTAAAATCAATCCCCTTTGGACTTCAATCTCAAATCCTCCTACTTATGCGAGCGGTACAGTTGCCGTAAGCACATTAAGTTTTTGGCGTCGTTGCCGGGGAACGACGTCGTGTGAGTTTTCTGAAAGGAAGTCTTGCAATTGTTGTTTTTCTTTTTATTTTAGTTGCTTGCTGTTTCTTTTGTTTATTTCTTTTTGTCCCTTTTTCTGATTTTTGATTTAGAAAGCAGGTTCGTGTTATTTTTATTCTAAGTTATGTAGCACCCATCCGACAAATATTTTTGTTCGCAATGTATTTTGTTGCTGAGTGCCATCTCTATGACACTTTGCGCCGATACATCGATGCCTTGGCTGTTTTAAATGTCAAGCATTGTATTGGGTGTTTGTTATGTCAAGGTATAGGCCACATGTTGAAGGATTGCCCCTGTTGGATCCCTAGTTTGATTTGGGCTAGGTTCACTAACTAGGATGTTTGAACCACCATGTATATCCAGGGTCATGTCATTGTGTCCTAGAGTTTAGACTAAGTCCCCACAATCAACCTCACATGGACCAGCCAACTGAAGACTGTAGAAGACTCAAACTTAGAAGAATATCAAGTTCAGGAAGTGAGTTCGATGTTCGTCGAACTCAGCTCGACGAAAGTCATGCTCCGCTCGATGAACTCAGAGTTAATTCTCTGAGTTGAGCTCGTCGATATTCGAGCTCAGGTCGACGAATTCTGGAAAATCAACTTCAACACATTCTTTCAGAGTACTTTCGCTGAACTCAGGTCGACGAAGACAAGTTATCAGCTCGATGAATTGATACCACAGAATTGTCAGATTATCCACAGAAAGCAGTTCTCTGAACTCAAGTCAACGAACAAGAATTCTCAGGTCGACGAACATGATTTCTCAGGTCGACGAACTTGGATCTTAGGTCGACGAAATCTATTCTCTAGTCGGCGATTCCTATGCAGTTCCAGACTTCGAAATTTCCCTTATTTTGTCCTTATTTTATAATAGTAATTCCTCAGTAATCAATGCTTATATTTTCTGGATATAGCTGTTAGTGGCAGCATTGATTACGGTCTTCATCAAGAATATTATTTGCTATTTTTAAAGAGACAGTTGGGAAAATTCATTAATGGAAATATTCTCTCTAGCCGCATTTCAATCTCTAGGCAGCCAACATTTAATGAAAAGGAATTCAAAATTCAAAGGAGAATTGAACTGAACATATAAAAGAGATTTACTCTTTCAGTCGACATCAGAACACAAAGAGAACAAGACATAACTGATAATATACAGAACACAAGAAATCATTCAAGAAAAAGAATTCTGCTCTGTCTTCATCAAGTGTTCTTCTTCCAGCAAGCTTCCAAGAGACAACCAACTTCAATCTGTCTACAGCTTTCTGGAGAACATTTCAAGAAGACCTACTCACCCTGCAAAGCTCTCAATCTTCCTGAACAGAACTTCATCTCAAGGGGAGATTTGACACCATCAAGGATCCACAAGTCTTCTTAGTTATTTTGAGAAAATAGAAGACAACATATAGTTTTATTTGTTTAACCCCACTGTACACAGGGTTCTAGCTCCCTTTAAAAGTTAAACACTTGGTTGCAAGTCTCCTGGCAAAAGACTTGATTTGGTTTTTGGGCACCTGATCAAAAGCCTGAAGGGTTTCCTGATCTACCTGAATCAGATCGTGTGGTGACAGGCACCTGAGCAAAAACCTGATTGGTGGCAGGGCACCTGATCAAAAACCCGAGTGGATTCCTACCAGGCTGGTAGAAGAGTGGATGTACCCAAGTTTTAGGGGAACCACTATAAAATTCTTGTGTCGTCTGTGATGCTCTCTTATTTTTATTGTGTGCTGCTTGCTGAATAGTTTAGTTATATTTCTGCACCTACTGATTACACTTATAAGTATTGCTATTTTAATTTCGTAAAAAAAATCTAACAAGATTTTAAAATACTCTATTCACCCCCCCTCTAGAGTTAAACAGATCTAACACCTTTGGTGGTATCTTTCATATCATCCTTCAATTGGTATCAGAGCCTTGTTTTCTTTGGTTTCACAGATTCACATCTAAATCAAGATCCTTGTTAGATTGTTTTTCTCTTCTTTAGTTTTTCTTTTGTTACTGCAATGGCACAAAATAAAGACTATGTTAGCGCCAGACCTCCAGTCTGCAACTTGAACAAATTTGCACTCTGGAAGGCAAGAATTAAGCTTTACATGGATTCTATTGATGATGATATTTTCAATTCAATTTTGACAAGTCCTCCGCAACCAACAGCTTCTACATCCACATCAACTTCAAGCACTCATGCAGTTCCACCACCTGAGTGGACTGATGCTCAGAAGAAAGCCAAAATAGCTGATGCAAAAGCTATGAATATACTGACCCAAACTATGTATAATAACATATTTCAAAAGGTGGCTGAATGCACTTCTGCCAAAGAAATTTGGTACTCTCTAAACCAGATGGTGGCATGCTCAGTAGATGAAGGAAAGGATAGAAGATCCCTCCTAATATCTCAATATGAGAACTTCAAGAAGGAGGAATCTAAAACAGTGGCTGAAATGTATAACAGGCTTAATGTTATCATCAATGAACTAAAGACCCTGGATAAAGATATCTCCTTAATTGAGATTAATGACAAGATCCTAATGTGCTTCCCCAGCACTTGGGATTCCACTGAATCTCTCCTTCAAAAGCTAAAATCCTATGAACAATTGATCAAGACCAGAGAGGCTGCTGAATTGAAGGGCTCAACCTCTTCAAGGAAGGAGCACAATATTGCTTTCAAAGCAACAGAAGAATCAGAAACCCTTCCTGCTAATGAAGAGTTGATGAGTTTGCTGGCCAAAAGGTTCTACAAACTGGCCAAGAAAGACTTCAGGAGAAGACCATCCAAGAGTGATGATAAACCTAAGTATGACAGAACTCCTACTAAGGAGATTATCTGCTTTGGATGCAGAAAGCCTGGGCACATTCTTCCTGAATGCCCAGAAGCTCAGAAGAGAGATAGAAGAAAAGAGAAAGTGAACAAAAAGAAATCAAGCAAGCACTCAAACAAACACTCATCCAGCAAATATAAAAGAAAGGAAAAAGGCTTCATTGCTGAAACTTGGAGTGATACTGAAGAAAAGACCTCATCTTCCAGCTCCAGTGAAGATGAAGAAGAAGCCAAGGCAAGAGAAGTCTGCCTCATGACAATCAATGTCTCATGCAGCAGGCCTGATGCTGAAGACTAAGCAGAAATTCATTTTGAGGAATCATAAGAGGAATCAGAGATAGAAGAGGATCAGGTAATCTCATCCTTTGATTTTAATTCTATTAATTTTAAAAATGAATTCAAGGACTTATGTAATGACCTAATCGAATGTGAAAAATAAATCAAAATGCTAAGAGATAGGCAAGCTGAATTTGACAATTTGTTTGCTGAAATTACTAAGCTCAACGATGATTTAGTTTTAGCAAATGAACAAATCATTTCTCTAAAAACAGAATTATGTGAGGCCAAACAACTTGAGGAATCTCTCAATGGGAAAAGCCTTAAGCTGATGGATATCACAAGTACAACCAATGCCAGACTAAATGGCAAGCTGGGCTTAGGTGCTTCATCAAACTTACCTCCCATACTTAAGAAAAATATACTTACAACCCTCATAAAATTTTTTCCAAAAAAAGAAAAAGAAGTTATATACAATAAGCAAGCCACAAAAGGCTTACTTAAATCTAATAACCAACAGAATAGAAACAAGAAAAACCTAAATAAAAACAATGTTTAGCAGATTTCATCGAACTCCAATTGACGAAATGTGGCTAGTTTATCGAACTCCGATCGACGATCTATGAACACCAACATTAGCCATAATAATTCATCATACTGCAATCGACGAATCTTATATGGTTCTTCGAGCAGAGATTGACGAACTTGGGGCTCAGAAAATGAATGTATTCATTCTCTGAGCAGAGATCGATGATCTCATCCCATCTCGTCGAACTCCGATCGACGAACTTACAAGATTTCTTCTAACCCATTCAGACTTAACAAAATCACAACTTTAACAGAAATTTTAATCAACCTAGAAAACCTGTTAATCCATTTGCTAATTGGGAAATTCCACCTAGGAGATACCATCGCTTAAGATATAAATCTCAACCTGAATTTTCTGTTATATCAAGTTTTTCATATCAGAAAAAGGGCCCAAGGTAATCTGGGTCAAGAACCACTAATCTTTTACTTTGCAGGTAAAGAGCTGTCCAACTTTTAATCAATAATGGTATTTGGACAGTGGATGCTCCAAGCATATGGCTGGCAATAAGGACAACCTAAATAATTACAAGTCCAAGCTGAGGCCAAAGGTGAACTTTGGTGACTCAAATTGTGGCCAGTCTGAAGGCTTTGAAGAAGTTAAGATTGGATCAGTCACTTTCAAAAAGGTTACATATGTAAGTGGACTGAAACATAACCTCATCTCCATAAGTCAACTTTGTGATGAAGGTTATCAGGTATCCTTTAACTCAAGCTCTTGTATTATTTCTTCTAAAGAAAACCAAACTGTTTTAATTGGAAATAAACAAGGTAACATATATGTAGTTAAGTTTTAATCTACAACATTAGATATTTGTTTATTTAATCTTGTTAGCAATCAGAATGATTTATGACATAAAAGACTAGGTCATGTTAATCTGAAAAATATTGCTAGGTTATCGAAAGACAACCTTGTTAGAGGATTGCCTTCTGGTCCCTACAAGAAGGAAGGCCTCTGCAGGGCTTGTCAATTAGGCAAGCAAACTAATCTAACTTTAAATCAGTTAATAAGAGTGATTCACCTAGGATCTTATACTTGTTACACATGGACCTTTTTGGCCCTATTGCTGTACAAAGCCTAGGAGGGAAATCTTATACTCTAGTTGTTGTAGATGACTTCTCAAGATTCACTTGGTGTTCTTTCTGAGATCTAAGTCAGATACATTCAAGTTTCTTACATATTTTCTCAAGACCATACAGATTGAGTACTCTACTCAAGTTGTATTGATCAGAAGTGATCATGGTACTGAGTTTGAGTCACTTCTTATGTTGGATCCCTTGTTGGATTTGTGCTAGGTTCACTAAGTTAGGATCATTTGACCCACCATGTATAGCCAGGGTCATGGTTATATCCTAGAATCTAGGGCAAGTCCTTAGAGTCAACACTACATGGACCAGCCATCAACAGACTGCATAAAGACTCAAGACTTATAGAAATTTCAGAGACTCAGAAAATGAGTTCGACGTTTGTCGAACTCAGGTCGATGAAAGCTGTGCTCAGCTCGACGAACTCAAAGAAAATTCTTTGAGCTGAGCTTAATGAACTTGGTACTCAGGTCGACGAATTATGGACACTCTACTCCAACATTTTAAGTCCAGAATTTCTCTGAACTCCAGTCGACGAACTTAGTTCTCAGATCGACGATCTATGAGTATTCTACTTCAACACCTTATTCCAGAAACAACTGAGAATTCTAAGTCCAGGATCATACTCCAGTCGAAGAATTCAACTTCTTAGCTCGACGAACTTAGACCACATTCCCGACAAGACTTATCTAGCAGTTAGAAGTTCTCAACTCGACAAAACTAGTTCTCAGGTCGACAAATCCAGTTCTCAGTTCGACGAATTCTGGAAATACTACTTCAATACTTCATTCCAGAAACATCTAAAATATTCTAAGTCCAGAAAAATTTTACTGAACTCCAGTCGACGAACTTAGACTATCAGCTCGATGAACTTCATGCACAGAATTGTCAAGGTTCTGGAGAAAGCAGTTGTCTGTTCTGCGGTCGACGATCTTGGATCTCAGCTCAACGACCATCAATTATCAGATCGACGAACATAACTTCTCAGCTCGATGAACTGTGGACTCAGCTCGACGAACTGTGGACTCAGCTCGACAAATTCTGTTCTCTGTTCGACAATTCCAGACTTGGTTATTTTCATCCTTCTGTCCTTATTCTATTGCAATAATTCCTGAGTAATTAATGCTAAAATATTCTCTGAATATTACCGTTAGACGGAGCATTGATTATAGTCTTCTTCAGGATAATTATTTGCCGTTTTTCAATAGGACAGTTGGGGAAATCAATCAATGCAAAATATTCTCCAGGCCGTCAGTAATGAATGCAGAAGAAATTCAAATTTCAAATGAAAATTTACATGAAAAATATAAAAGGGATGTTCCTTTCTCTTCCGAGATAACGAGTAATCAGAGAATACAAAAGATAGAAGAAATACATAGTTCTCTGCAACACAACAAGAATTACACAACAATACAACATACTGCGATACAGAGGAATAGCCCTAGACCAGAGAAACATCAGCAAACTGAAGATGGAAGAAGAACAAACATTCAAAATCAAGAGTCTTCCTCCCTCTTCTTCCCAGGATACTTCAGAGGACAACCAATACTCTATCAGTCAAGAAGCTCCTGGACACTTACTGGACAAGGCTACAAGTTTGAAGGCCTATCACCCTGCAGCAAAGCTCCATCTTTCCTGAACATTCCATATCTCAGGGGGAGCCTTTGCTAACATCTAAATCCACAAAAGTCTTCTCAGTTGTACTTTGAGAAAGACAAGACAAAATCATTCTCTCACCCCCACTGTATAAAGGGTTCTTAACTCCATTCAAAAGTTATTCCTGGTTGCAAGTCACCTGATCAAAAGACTTGTGGTTTGGTTTTTGAGCACCTGATAAAAAGCTCATTGGTGTTAGGCACCTGATCAAAAATCTGAGTGGATTCCTACCAGGGTGGTAGAAGAGTGGATGTACTGTAACGCCCCAAAACTCAAAAGAGCGATGGGAGGCGTTTTGGGCCGAATCTGGTATTTGGCAGGAGTCACACGACCTGGCCGTGAGGTCGATGAAATTTGGATTTGACGATCATCGAGCAGGGAACACGGCCTGAGACACGAGCGTGTCTCAGGGCGTGTCGAGCCCGTATCGACGATTGGCCCGGGAGTCGACATTTTCGCTCGATGATATGTCAAGTAAGGGACCACGGCCTAGGACACGGGCATGTACAAGGCCGTGTCGTGTGGTCGACGAACTTCGCTCGACGAAGTGTCGAGACCGTGAACACGGCCTGGAGCCCAGGCGTGTTCGGTTGTGATACAGGCGTATCACTTTGGACACGGGCGTGTCCAAGACCCGTGTGAGTCTCGGGTTATTTTCGGGGCTGTGTCGATGGTGGCACACGGCCGACCACACGGCCGTGTCAGTTGGAACACGGGCGTGTCAGGTCGAACACGGGCGTGTCTGATGCCCGTGTGTTTTTTGAGACGTGCCGATTTTGACGGAGAATGAGGGACACGACCCTAAACACGGGCGTGTCATAGGCCGTGTTCGGCCCAGATTCTGCATTTTAGATCTGGATCGTGGCCGTTCGTTTCTTTAATTCGGGATCCGACGGCTGGGGGCTGTTAGTGCTTGGATATACACGGGATTGGACACTTGAAACCCTCATTTCAATTGAGAGGTTCTCTTTCTAAAGTCTTGAGAGAGAGGAAGCAAAGGAGGAAGAAGAAGCTTAGATCCGGTCTTTGGAGGAGCTTCGGAGCTCCAAATCGCGAGCCGACTTCGGATCTACGGAGGCAAAGAGAGTGCGGTGCTTTTCATCCGCTTACTTTTCCATGGCGCCAAGGAAGAGCGCTAGGGTAATGATTATCTACTTGAGTATGTGAAGCTCTCCTTCTTTTGCATAGGAAGCCCGCTCTCGCGAGTTTGCGGTGAGTTTGAGGCGTTCCTTCGGGTAGACATGAATAGTCCCCGTTGTGTAGAGTTCATAATCGAGAACGGACATAGGCATGATGCGTGAAGCCTACCCGGACAAGTTGGTCTGGATCGGTGATGTTGCATTGCATAAATGTCGGAGAAGACTCCGTACGAATGTTTGTTTTCGTGTTTTTCTACGTGGTAGATTGCAATAGGGATCCTTGGAGATTAACCCAAAGGTGCACCCGAAAAACTGGGCAGATGCGTGATTCTGCCAAACTTGTGGGTCTGGGAGCCAACTTGTACATAACTGCGTTATGTAATATTTTGCGTTTGATTCACGGGCTTCGGGGAAACTTAACTCATGCCGATGATTTTAAAGTGTTGTGTCAAGTGAGCAACGGGTTGAGTGGAACCATTCCTACTTTATGCCGAGGGCATAGAGGTCGGGTCTTTGCTGTCGATGATTTTAAAGTGTCGTGATATAGGCTGTTGATGATATTAAAGTGTCGTAACATCTGCCTAAAAGACCAAATTGCTCACAAGAGATTGCCATCCTAGGGATGGTGGTGAGTCGGCGAGCTTAGACAGCGATCACCGAGAATGTGCCCTGAGAGCACGGGGCGTGTGGCCATGCGTGCCAACGCCTGTGATGCAATGTATTTATATACTGCTTGGTTTTGCTAATAATATGCAGGGAAGGAGCATCGCCGCCCCAAGTTGGGGGCGGGATCGTTATAATTTGGCCAACATTGCTGACCGTTGCTTTTGTTTGCCACCGCGCGGTGGTTTGTTTCTTGCAGTTGCTGCTGGACCAAGCGGTCAATAGCGGGCTAAAGCCCAAATTGCGAAGCAGGCCCTCGAAAGCCTAATTGGAGTGTTTACTTGCTTTTGTTCATGTATGACCGGCCTGTGTGCCGTGGTTTGTAAAATATGTAATATGAAGTAAACCATTTGTAAGGCCTTAAGGCCAATACTTGTGTATGTACTACATTCCTATTTGTTGTTTTAGTGGACATTCATGCTTGTGCTGGGTTCTTTTAATTACAACTTATAAACTGCTTCCGCTAGAATGCTCTGTGTAGGACGTTACGATTGGTTGGATGGTTTCCATTGAGTAACCACCCGGTCTGTCTGTGGTATATGGCGTCGGGCCCCGACCGGACCTACTGCTATATGCTATGCGACGGATGGGGGGTGTTATAATTTGGTATCAGACTACTAGTTTCAGTCACGCTTAAAATGAATTCGTGGACGAATTCCTTTTAAGGGGGTGGTGAGCACATGTGTGTGCGTCATCGTTATAACAACAAAAGAACCCATGAATGTCCACTTAGGAATGAAAATACACGTGTTTGGGGAACCTGCGTGTTCCTATAATTGCTGTTTGAAATTTTATTTGGTCGCTTAATGGTGTTTTGTACAACTATAAGTGACCAGAGGCGGTGTTGGACCGCCAGAATGTCTAGTTTCTGAGGAGTATAGTGCGCCCGTTGAGGTGTTTGAGACCCCTCCTTCGTATGAAACCATAAGAAGGATCGTTGAAGCGATGTTCGCTATGACGAGTGCACATCATGGAAGGAATGTACAACCCTGCGCCCCTGTTGTGGCTTCAACGCCGAGTGGCGTGATGGAGCAGATGACTTTTGGTAGACCATCGGGGCAGCAGCTGATTATGCATTTAGTGCAGGGAGCGCACACAGTTGATGAATATTTGCAAGTATTTCTTATGATAAGCCGCTACCCATGCTTCGAGTTGGATAATGAGCAAGCTACAGTCGATAGATTTTATAATGGCCAGCGCGCCGAGTTACGAGTTCTACTGCTAGGACCAAAGTTATTGGGATTCCGAGCCTTGGTGGAATCAGCTAGATTTTTGGAGGCAGATTTCAGGAAGACTCACCCGATGCCAGCGACCATGGTATCGAACTATGCAAGCCCCATAAGAGCTGCATCCGGCAGAATGCTGGAGAAAGGGGCTACGACATCGACTAGCAAAGCTACTTACACTTGTCATACTTGTGGAAAGAAAGGGCACTTTGCCCGAGACTGTTGGAATGGTGCTCAGAAGACTAAGGAAGCTATGTCAGGAGCAGTTGAGAACTTTAGTGCAAAAAAAAACAACGTTCAAAATGCCGAACACCTCAAAGTCTGGTTATCGTAAGTGGAACAAGAAAGCTAGGACTTCGGGACCAGCCCCCTCTACTGGTGCTTCTGGGGCGACTACGGGTCGGACCCCGGGCGCATGTTACAACTGTGGGAAGCTGGGGCATTATGACAGTGAGTGCCGGAGGGGACGTCCCAAGTCCGAAATGAAGTCGGGAGCGACTTATGAAGAGAAGGGCAAGGCGGTGGAGTCAACCGCGTCCCATTATGCTCCGGCCCAACCGAGGGTATACAATCTTGGCCAACAGGAGGCCATCAAACAGGCGGATGTGGTGGCAGGTACGGTTTAATTTATAGCAAGTTAATTTCTTTAAATACTTGTTATGCACGTGTTACCTTACCACTGCTTGTTTAGGATTTTTTTGATTTGTGAAAGTCCGGCAAGAGCACTCTTCGATACGGGAGCTTCACACTCTTTCTTGTCCGAAGGATTTATATCACGCATCGGAGTACCTTCTTCGATGACAAAGGATAAGTTGGATGTGTTGTTGCCCAATGGGTGTTCGATGCGCGCGGTTAAATCTGCGGTGTTAAGATTCACATTGGGAATCAAGAGTTCGATCTGCAAGCGTCGTTACTTCCGTTGGTGGAGTTTGAAGTTATATTTGGCATGGACTGGCTCCCGGAGCAGCAAGCCTATATTGATTGCGGTCGCAAGGAAGTCAAGTTGGGAGCAAGTCGTGAGATGACTTTTACGGGCTTAAACAGGTCGAGCAAGACGTTGATGTCTGCTCTTCAGGTGGTGAAGGCGGTTCGTGCCGGTGCAGAACTGTTCTTTACACTAGTGTAGGTTGCAAAGCCAAAGCCTACGTTGGATAGTATATCAGTGGTAGCTGTGTACCCTGATGTGTTCCCCGCAGATCTTCCAGGAGCCCCGCCTCAACAGGAGATAGATTTTGTGATAGAGCTCATACCAGGTGCAAAGCCTGTGTCACGCTCTCCATATCGGCTAGCGCCTAAGGAAATGGCGGAGCTGAAGGTTCAACTGCAAGAGTTGTTGGAGCAAGGGTATGTGCGCCCAAGTTCTTCGCCTTGTAGCACGCCGGTCTCTTTGTTAAAAAGAAGGATAGAAGCTTGAGGCTATGTATTGATTATCAGGAGCTTAACAAGTTGACGGAGAAGAACAAGTACCCGATCCCCCGGATCGATGATCTTTTTGATCAGTTGGTCGGGTCGACGGTGTACTCAAAGTTGGCCCTCAAGTCCGGGTACTATCAACTGCGAATAAGGGAGAGTGATATCCCGAAGACAGCGTTAAGTACGAGATACGGGCATTACGAGTTTACGGTCATGTCGTTTGGGCTCACTAATGCGCCGTCAGTGTTCATGGATTTGATGAACAGGACCTTCAGGGAGTACTAGGACCATTTTGTGATCGTCTTCATCGACGATATTTTGATGTACTCGCAGAGTGAGGAAGATCACTTCAAGAATCTTCTTTTGGTTTTGGAGACGCTAAGGAGGAATCAATTGTATGCCAAGTTCTCGAAGTGCGAGTTTTGGTTGTCCTCAGTGGCGTTCCTCGGTCATATAGTGAGTGGAGAGGGTATTGCGGTGGATCCGGCGAAGATTGTTGCGATACGGGAGTGGCCTGAGCTTTCTACGGTAGCGGAATTCTGGAGCTTTCTGGGGCTTGCCAGCTATTATAGGCACTTCGTAGAGAACTTCTCGCCGATAGCGTTACCTCTCACTACTTTGACGAGGAAGGAGCAGAAGTTTGTTTGGACGCCGGAGTGCACGCGAGCTTTTGAGGAGTTGAAATGTCGGTTGACCACGACGTCTGTGCTGAGTTCGCCGAGTGGGACCGAAGGTTATGAGATTTATAGTGATGCTTCGGGCAGTGGTTTGGGTTGCGTGCTACTACAACATGGAAGTGTGATAGTGTATGGCTCGAGACAGCTAAAAGTGCACGAGAGGAATTATCCGGTCCATGACTTGGAGTTAGCGGCCGTGATTTTTGCCTTGAAGCTGTGGAAGTATTATTTGTACGGTGTGAAGATTGATATCTACACCAATCACAAGAGCCTGAAGTATTTGATTGATCAGAAAGATCTGAATATGCGGCAGTGTAGATGGATGGAGTTCCTGGGGGACTATACATTCAAGATCCACTACGTGCCTAGTAAAGGTAATGCGGTTGCGGACGCGTTGAGTCGCCGAGCCCCAGCTCAAGCCAATTGGCTGTCGATCCATGGCGAGCGATTGGTTCGGGAGTTGGAGGCGTTGGAGATTGTTTGTGTAGATAAACAGTCATGTGATGAAGCACTCTTGAATTGGACTGAAGTTCAATATGACCTGACTGATCGGATTCGGCAGGCATTGGATATGGATGTCCATATGAAGCAGTTCATGGTAGAGGCTCTGGATGAGTCAAATTCCCAATTTGTTGTAGATGACGGATTGCTTTGGAAAGACGGTCGTCTGTGCGTCCAAAATGTGGGAAATTTGCGGGTGGAATTGTTGTACGAGGCACATCATACCAAGTACTCGATTCACCCGGGGAGCATGAAGATGTACCGTGATGTTAAGAAACTGTTTTGGTGGCCGGGTTTGAAGAAGGATGTGGCGCTCTACGTGGCGAAGTGCGAAACTTGCGCCTTGGTGAAGGCAGAATGCCAAAAGCCGGGAGGATTTTTGAAGTCCTTGCCTATTCCGGAGTGGAAATTCGACGACATCACTATGGACTTTGTGCACGGTTTGCCAAGGTCGCAAAAGGGAAACGACGCCATTTGGGTGGTCGTAGATCGGCTAACGAAGGTGTCGCATTTCATTCCACATAGGAAGGATGATCCGGTGAAGAAGTTGGCAAAACTATATGTGGATAATATAGTTCGGCTTCACGGTGTGCCCCGCAGCATCGTGAGTGACCGAGATGGGCGGTTTACGTCCAATGATTGGAGGCTAGTACAGCAAATGTTGGGAACAAAGTTAAAATTCAGCACAACCTTTCATCCGTAAATGGATGGGCAGACCGAGAGGGTCAATAGGACAATGGAAGACATGCTCCGCATATGTGTCTTGGACTTTGGAAATCAATGGGAAGGTCACCTATACTTGGTGGAATTCGCTTACAACAACAGCTACCAGACGAGTATTCAAATGGCGCCCTTCGAGGCCCTATATGGTAGAAGATGTCGCACGCCGTTGTCCTGGTTGGAAACGGGTGAGTCAAAGTTGTATAAGCGTCAAGAGGTGGAGGATGCTACTTCTTTGGTGAGAACCATTTGGGAGAGGTTGCTGGTAGCTCAGGACCGGCAAGCAAAGTACTATAATGCCAAGCACAGGAACATGGCGTTCGCTGTGGGCGACTGGGTGTACTTAAAGATCAAGCCATTCAAGGGTGTCTCGTGGGTGCGACGATTGAAAAAGCTAAGCCCGAGGTACCTTGGGTCGTTTGAGGTTCTGGAGCGGGTTGGTGAAGCAGCCTATCAGTTGAAGCTTTCAGTGGAGCTTAGTGGTTTACATGATGTATTCCATTTATCGGTGCTACGGAAGGCGGTGCAAGAGCCTACGCAGGTGATTGCGGTCGCTCAAGTGCCGATTGATAGTGGGTTGACGACAAAGGTCAAACCCGTGCGGATTGAGGACTCAGAGGTCAAGCGGCTACGCAATAAAGAGATCAGGATGGTCAAGGTCCATTGGGATAATTGTGGTCAAGAGGAGCTCTCTTGGGAGCGAGAGCAGACCATGATTGAGGAGTACCCGGAGTTGTTTCACTCAGGTACCATTTAAGTTTTATGTTTCTTTCCTTTATGTAATTTCGAGGACAAAATTCTTTTAAGAGGGGGAGAGTTGTAACGCCCCAAACTCAAAAGAGCGACGGGAGGCATTTTGGGCCTAATTTGGTATTTGGCAAGAGGCACATGGCCTGGGACACAGGCGTGTCCCAGGGCGTGTCAAGCTCAAGTTGACGATTTGGCCGCGAGGTCGACGAAATTTGGAGTCGACAATCATCGAGCAGGGAACACGGCCTGAGACACGGGCGTGTCTCAGGGCGTGTCGAGCCCGTGTCGACGATCGGCCCGGGAGTCGACATTTTTGCTCGACGATGTGTCGAGTCAGGGAATACGGCCTTGGACACGGGCGTGTCCAAGGCCGTGTCGTGTGGTCGACGAACTTCGCTCGACGAAGTGTTGAGACCGTGAACACAGCCTGGAGCCCAGGCTTGTTCGGGTGTGACATGGGCGTGTACAAGACCCGTGTGAGTCTCGGGTTATTTTCGGGGCTGTGTCGATAGGGGCACACGGCCGACCACACGACAGTATCAGTTGGAACACGAGCGTGTCAGGTCGAACACGGGCATGTCTGATGCCTGTGTGTTTTTCGAGACACGTCGATTTTGACGGCGAATGAGGGACACGGCCCTGGACACGGGCGTGTCACAGGTCGTGTTCGGCCCAGATTCTGCATTTTAGATCTGGATCGTGGCTGTTCATTTTTTTAATTCGAGATCCGACGGCTGGGGGCTGTTAGTGCTTGGATATACACAGGATTGGACCCTTGAAACCCTCATTTCACTTGAGAGGTTCTCTTTCTAAATTCTTGAGAGAGAGGAGAGTAAAGGAGGAAGAAGAAGCTTAGATCCGGTCTTTGGAGGAGCTTCGGATCTCCAAATCGTGAACCGACTTCGGATCTATGGAGGCAAAGAGGGTGTGGTGCTTTTCATCCGCTTACTTTTCCATGATGCCAAGGAAGAACGCTAGGATAACGATTCTCTACTTGAGCATGTGAAGCTCTCCTTATTTTGCATAGGAAGCCAGCTCTCGCGAGTTTGCGGTGAGTTTGAGGCATTCCTTCGGGTAGACATGAATAGTCCCCATTATGTAGAGTCCGTAATCGAGAACGGACATAGGCATGATGTGTGAAGCCTACCCGGACAAGTTGGTCTGGATCGGTGATGTTGCATTGTATAAATGCCGGAGAAGAGTCCGTGCGAATGTTTGTTTTTGGGTTTTTCTACGTGGTAGATTGCAACAGGGAGCCTTGGGGATTAACCCAAAGGTGCACCCGAAAAACTGGGCAGATGCGTGATTCTGCCAAACTTGTTGGCCTGGGAGCCAACTTATACATAACTGGGTTATGTAATATTGTGCGTTCGATTCACGGGCTTCGAGGAAACTTAACTCGTGCCGATGATTTTAAAGTGTCGTGGCAAGTGAGCAACGGGTTGAGTGGAACCGTTCCTGCTTTATGCCGAGGGCATAGAGGTCGGGTCTTTGCTGTCGATGATTTTAAAGTGTCGTGACATAGGCTGTTGATGATATTAAAGTGTCATAACATCTGCCTAAAAGACCAAATTGCTCATGAGAGATTACCGTCCTAGGGATGGTGTTGAGTCGGCGGGCTTAGACCGCGATCACCGAGAATGTGCCCTGAGAGCACGGGGCGTGTGGCCATGCCTGCCAACGCCTGTGATGCAATGCATTTATATACTGCTTGGTTGTGCTAATAATATGCAGGGAAGGAGCATCGCCGCCCCGAGTTGGGGGCGGGATCGTTATAATTTGGTCAGCATTGCTGACCGTTGCTTTTGTTTGCCACCGTGTGGTGGTTTGTTGCTTGCAGGTGCTGCTGGACCAAGCGGCCAATAATGGGCTAAAGCCCAAATTGCGAAGCCGGCCCTCGAAGGCCTAATTAGAGAGTTTACTTGCTTTTGTTCATGTATGACCGGCCTGCGTGCCATGGTTTGTAAAACATGTAATATGAAGTAAACTATTTGTAAGGCCTTAAGGCCAGTACTTGTGTATGTACTACATTCCTATTTGGTGTTTTAGTGGACATTCATGCTTGTGTTGGGTTCTTTTAATTACAACTTATAAACTGCTTCCGCTAGAATGCTCTGTGTAGGACGTTACGATTGGTTGGATGGTTTTCATTGAGTTACCGCCTGGTCTGTCTATGGTATATGGCGTCGGGCCCCAGCCGAACCTACTGCTATATGCTATGCGATGGATAGGGGGTGTTACATGTACGCAGGTTGGAGAACCACTATAAATTCTTGTGTTGTCTGGTTGCTCTTTCTTTTTGTTCTTGCTGCGGCTGTGCTAGTTAGGTTTGCTCTTTGTGTTTGTTTAATTTATTTTATGCAGCACCTGTGGTATACTAACTTAACTTAGGATTGTTTAATTCATAAGTTTTTATTTGTAGCAAAAAGTCTTAAAAATCCAAAGATACTTTATTCACCACCCTCTAGAGTATTCCTGATCTAACCACTCACTTTCAATTGGTATCAGAGCCTGGATTCCTTTGGTTGTACAAGATAACCCTTGAACCAAAGATCCTGAGTTAGATTTGTCTTTTCATTTCTATTAGATATCCACACACAACATGATACAAAACAAATATATACAAGCACCAGACCTCCAGTTTGCAACCTAAATAGGTTTGCCATCTGGAAGACAAGAATCAAGTTATATATGAACTCTATTGATGAGAATATTTTCAATTCCATTGTGATAGGTCCTCCTCAAGCATCTTGTAACACCTTAAAGCCCAGTTTGGGTAAAGCTTGGGTGACACGGCCTAGGACACGGGCGTGTCCCAGGGCGTTTCGTGTTTGGGTTGAGTAGTTGGGCGAGTGGTCGATGAAATTCGTTCGACGAAGCTTTTGGAGGGAACACGCCATGTGACACGGGCGTGAACCCTCTAACACGACGTGTCAGAGGGCGTGTCCCCCTCCCCGGTCGACGAAATGTGCTCGACGATCGTCAAGTGTCGAGCAAAGGGGGTACATGGCCTATGAAACGGGCGTGTCACAGGGCGTGTCCCTTGTGGGTTTTAGGCGGGATGGCATATGATGCGGGACACGGGTGTGTCCTAGGGTACACGACATTGGATACGAGCGTGTCTCGTGGCCGTGTCCTCTTCGGGATAGATGGCTTGTGCTGTGTGAAGTACACGACTATTGGTCACGAGCGTGTCAGGCATGACACGAGCGTGTAGAGTGTGATACGGGTGTGTCACACGATCATGTACTGATTGGATTTGAGTCGGTTGACTTCCGCTTAAGTGACACGGCATGTGACACGGGCGTGTCACAGGGCGTGTCAGGCCATGTTCAGGGTATTTTTGGGTAAATCCGGGCCATTCATTTCCCTTACTCTGGATCCAGTGGTTTGGGCTTCTCCATGTTGATAAAGGCCGGAGAAGGGGGATAAATCTCCTTCATCTTCACCATCTTCTTCTCCATCTCATTTCAAGAGAGAGATAGAGAAAGGGAGAGCAAGGTAAGGAAAGTAGGAAGCAAAGCCAGCGGCTGGAGAAGCTACGGAGTGCGGAACGAAGATCCGAGAGCGGATTCATGAAGGCAAAGCTGAGGCGGTGAGTTCCATCCGGCTACTTCATTGCGCCGATGCGATATTCAAGGGTAACGATCTCTTTCTTAGACATCGAAGTCCTTTCTTATGCATGTGCATGGGATCCTCCACCAAGAGGTGGATTTCGTAAGCGATTCCGTGGTTGAGTTGCATCTAGAGCCGGAAGTGTGGAGTATGGCATAGGCATGCTGTCTGAAGCCCATCTGGACGGGTAGTCTGGATTGATGATGATCATGGGTAAACCGGAGAAGACTCCGTGGATTTGATGTGATGAAAGGTTTATGTGTTGTGGAATGAATGTATGATTGGATGTGATTATGGATGTAAGGAGACTTTGAATAAGCTCCTGGTTATGTTAAGAGATCAATGGGCAGCTTGGCTGGGGGAAACGCGGGATGAACCTAGCATGTTACACCACATGGTGTGGGTTGATCTGTATTAGTGGGGATCGATGGGTGGCAATGTTTGGGAGGAAGTGAGGTGGACCCTACTTGCTGCACCACATAGTGTGGGTCGATCAAAAATAGGTGAGGGGTCGATGGGTAGTAATGCCGGGGGATGCGCGAGAGACCTGGCTGCTACACCACATGGTGTGGGTCGATCTACTCTGATTGTTTGTGGATGCCGTGAGGTAGTACCTCTGAGTGGTATGAACGGAATGTTGCTAACAGGGAGATTGGTGGACTAGGATGGAACCGAACAACCAATAAGTGAAGGGCCTCAGATCGATGGTGTACGACTGGTATATCCGGTACACTAATTAGGTGCCCTGAGTGCACAAAGAGTATGGTGAATACCGGCGTTTGTGATATGTTTGTGCTTGGTAGATTGATAGCTTGTGATGGCAATGGATACAGGGAAGGAACCACTACCCCGGGTAAGGGGTAGGGTCGTTATAAGTGGTCAGCTAAAGCTGACCGTTACTTTGTTTGCCGCTCTTGGGTGGATATGTGTTTGCAAGTGCTGTTGTTTGAAATAAAATGAGCGGAATGGATGGACTGCTGCTAAAGGCCCTTGAAGGCCGGGCGAAGCGTGTTTGGATTTCATGTGTGGCCGGCCAGCGTGCCGATGTACGAAAATGTATTTGTGTAAAGAGAAACTTGTAAGGCCTTAAGACCAGTGTTTGTGAGTTGTATACATTCCTGATGTTGATATAAATGTGGAGTTTATATCGTAGTGGACATTTTTTGAGTTGAGTTCATGGTAACTTAAAATGCTGCGCTAGAATGTATTGAGTTAGGATGCGAGTAGATTTTGATTTCCACAAGTAATTCCGCCGCCTGTCTGTGATATATGGCGTGGGGGCCCGGTCGGACCCACCGTTATATGCCACGTAACGAGTGGGGGCGTTACAAAGTGGTATCAGAGCCAGGTTGAGATTGTTTGGGAGGCGAGAACATAAGTGAACTCATGAATGTCCACTAGGAATGTATGTCATGCATGTAAGGTGCATGAGTGTGTACTCAATGCATAATTACCGTTATGACATGGTTGATTAATGTAGTTTTGTACATTGCTAGGTGGCGAGGAGTGGTGTTGGGTAGTCGGAGCCCCAATGATACGATGAGAGTGCAACACCCGTTGAAGCGCCTACGCCTACTTTGGCGGATACCATACGGGTGGTGACGGAAACGGTGCTAGCGGTGTTACGGGCACAACAAATTGGACAGGTAAGGCCTGTAGGGGTGCTAGTACGACCTGGTGCAAGGCAAGAGCGTGCTGCAGTTGCGGTGGACGAGCAAGAAATGAATTAGTCCCTGAAGCACTTTATGGAGTTTCATCCAATTACATTTGGTGGAGCGCTTTCCCCAACGCAGGCGGAAGATTGGTTGGCTCGAGTAAAGAGGATCTTGACTGCAATCAGGACTGTAGAAGAGCAGAAAGTGACCCTAGCCACTTTTCTGCTGGAAGGAGATGCGAGACTGTGGTGGGATGAGATGGAGGTACATCACTTGGCAGGTCGAGGTTTAGTGGAGATTTCAATTGAGGAATTCTCCAGATTGTTTCTCGCCAAGTGCTTGCCGGTGTCACAGCGGATTGTGATGGTGAACGAATTCCAATGTCTGGTGCAGGGTGAGACTGATATTGATACATACCTGCATGAGTTTACCAGACTAGGGCGATATGCAGGGTCTACCTTCGTGGAGGAAGGGCAAAAGACAAATCGTTTTTATGAGGGACTGCGGGATGAGTTAAGGTTGGCACTCCCGAGTTTGGTGAACCAAGGCTTCCAAGTGTTGGTTGATACGGCCCGTACATTGGAAAAGGATTTGGAACGGGTGCAAGAGAAGAAGAGATTGGCAGTGGAGAAGCCAGAATTTAACGTTCCACAGTCGGAGCATTCAGAGTTTAGAAAACGAGAGAAGAAAAGGTTTAGGCCTATTGATTCAACTCCATTGACTGTTTCTTCGGGGGCGACCTATGGGCAGGGACGTGTCGATACACATATATGCTATAAATACGGGAAGCAAGTACACATAACAAAATTTTGTTGTCATGCCCCTACATGGAGTGAGAAAAAGATAGGTGCATCTTATGAAGAAAAGGGTAAAGCAGTGGCCGAGTCATCTGCATCCCGGATGCAACCTCGATTGCATAATTTGGAAGTGCAAGAGCCGCAAAGCTCACTTGGTGAAATTCAGTCGCGAGTGTTCAATTTGGGGCTTCAAGAACCTATAAAACGATATTTAAAAAATCTGGCGGCTGAGCGGAAGGACATGTAGAATAGTGATGTGCATCACTTGGGTGATGTGACTACTTGGTATATATGTTAACTACTACTATGCATATATGTGATGATGGGAAGCAAAATAATGATACGATTGTATATCTATATCACATGGTGGTGCACACTTGTAATCTCTTAGTGCTCGATTAATCGTGATATATATATATGAGGTGTTTCAATGAATGGTATGAGGAATGCACAGCTGGGGAGTAGGGATGTATGTATGTGCTCTATGTATTGTTTAGCATGTGCGATGCTTCAGGATGAGACAAGCCGTAGCCTTTAAGATCTAACCCAGCTCGCGTATTCGAGTGCTCAGTTGCGATGGGTGCAACATTGAGTGATATTGTGGTTGATTGGAGTTGAGCCAAATTTCGGGGACAAAAGTTTTTGAAGGAGGGGAGGATTGTAACACCCCAAAGCCCAGTTTGGGTAAAGCTTGGGTGACACGGCCTGGGGCACGGGCTTGTCCCAGGGCGTGTCATGTTTGGGTTGAGTAGTTGGGAGAGTGTTGACGAAATTCGTTCGACGAAGTTTTCAGAGGGAACACGCCATGTGACACGGGCGTGACCCCTCTGATACGGGCGTGTCAGAGGGCGTGTCCCCCTCCCCGGTCGATGAAATGTGCTCGATAATCGTCGAGTGTCGAGCAAAGGGGGTACACGGCCTGTGACACGGGCGTGTCACAGTGCTTGTCCCTTGTGGGTTTCAGGAGAGATGGCGTGTGATGCGGGACACAGGTGTGTCCTAGGGTACACGACATTGGACATGGGTGTGTCCTGTGGCCGTGTCCTTCTCGGGATAGATGGCTTGTGCTGTGTGAAGTACACGACTACTGGTCACGGGCGTGTCGGGCATGATACATGCGTATAGAGTGTGACACTGGTGTGTCACACGACCGTGTACTGATTGGATTTGAGTCGGTTGACTGCCGCTTAAGTGACACAGCCTGTGACACGAGCGTGTCACAGGGCATGTCAGGCCGTGTTCAGGGTATTTTTGGGTAAATCCGGGCTTCTCCATGTGGATAAAGGCCGGAGAAGGGGGATAAATCCCCTTCATCTTCACCTTCTTCTTCTCCATCTCATTTCAAGAGAGAGATAGAGAAAGGGAGAGCAAGGGAAGGAAAAGAGGAAGCAAAGCCAGCTGTTGGAGGAGCTGCGGAGTCCAGAGCGAAGATTCGAGAGCAGATTCATGAAGGCAAAGCTGAGGCTGTGACTTCCATCTGGCTACTTCATGGCACCGAAGCGATCTTCAAGGGTAACGATCTCCTTCTTAGACATCAAAGTCCTTTCTTATGCATGTGCGTGGGATCCTCCACCAAGAGGTGGATTTCGTAAGCGATCCTGTGGTTGAGTTGCATCTAGAGCCGGAAGTGTGGAGTACGGTATAGGCATGCTGTGTGAAGCCCATCTCGGCGGGTAGTCTAGATTGGTGATGATCATGGGTAAACCAGAGAAGACTCTGTGGATTTGATGTGATGAAAGGTTTATGTGTTGTGGAATGAATGTATGATTGGATGTGGATTATGGATGTAAGGAGACTTTGAATAAGCTCTTGGTTATGTTGAGAGATCAATGGGTAGCATGGTTGGGGGAAACGCGGGATGAACCTAACATGTTACACCGTATGGTGTGGGTTGATCTGTATTAGTGGGGATCGATGGGTGACAATGTTTGGGAGGAGCGAGGTGGACCCTACTTGCTGCACCACATAGTGTGGGTCAATCGGAAATAGGTGAGGGGTCGATGGGTAGTAATGCCGGGGGATCCGCAATAGACCTGGCTGCTACACCACATGGTGTGGGTCGATCTGCTCTGGTTGTTTGTGGATGCTGTGAGGTAATACCTCTGAGTGGTATGGACGGAATGTCGCCAACAGGGAGATTGGTGGACTAGGATGGAACCAGCTAACAAACAAGTGAAGAGCCTCGGATCGACGATGTATGACTGGTATATCCGGTACACTAATAAGGTGCCCTGAGTGCATGAAGCGTATGGTGAATACAGGCGGTTGTGATATGTTTGTGCTTGGTAGATTGATAGCTTGTGATGGCAATGTATACAAGGAAGGAACCACTGCCCCGGGTAAGGGGTAGGGTCGTTATAAGTGGTCAGCTAAAGTTGATCGTTACTTTGTTTACCGCTCTTGGGTGGATATGTGTTTGTAGGTGCTGCTGTTTGAAATGAAATGAGCGGAATGGATGGACTGCTACTAAAGGCCCTTGAAGGCCGTGCGAAGCATGTTTGGATTTCATGTGTGGCCGGCCTGCGTGCCGATGTACGAAAATGTATTTGTGTAAAGAGAAACCTGTAAGGCCTTAAGGCCAGTGTGTGTGAGTTGTATACATTCCTGATGTTGATATAAATGTGGAGTTTATATCGTAGTGGACATTATTTGAGTTGAGTTCATGGTAACTTAAAATGCCGCGCTAGAATATATTGAGTTAGGATGCGAGTAGATTTTGATTTCCACAAATAATTCCGCCGCTTGTCTGTGACATATGGCGTGGGGCCCCGACCAGACCCACCATTATATTCCACGTGATGAGTGGGGGCATTACACATTTACCTCTACAGCAACCTCAAGCACAAATGCAGTTCCACCACCTGAGTGGACTGAGGCCCAGAAGAAGGCAAAAATTGTTGATGCCAAGGCCATGAATATTCTGGCCCAAACAATGTCAGATGATATTTTTTAAAAAGTGTCTGAATGCACATCAGCCAAAGCCATCTGGGATTCCCTCAATCAAATGGTGGCTGGATCTGCTGATGAAAGAAATGATAGGAGATCAAATCTCATATCCCAATATTAGAATTTCAAAAAGGAGGAAGCAGAATCAATAGCTGACATGTACAATAGGTTGAGCTCAATCATCAATGAGCTAAAGACCTTGGATAAGGACATCACCCTCACGGAGGTGAATGACAAAATCCTTATGTGCTTCCCAAGCTCATGAGATTCAAGGATCTGGCCCATCAAGGAGGCCAGGATCCTAAATGAGATTTCCACTGAATCTCTTTTGAGAAAGCTAAAGTCCTATGAGCAGCTCATCAAATCCAGAGAGGCAGCTGAGCAAAGAGCACCTCCACCAGCAAGGAAGGAGCACAACATTACATTCAAGGCTGCTAAGGAGACATAGACACTAACAATAAATGAAGAGCTGATGGGTCTACTTGCCAAAAGATTTTACAAGATGGCAAGGAAAGACTTCAGCAAGAGATCATCCAGATTGGATGACAAGCCAAGGTATGACAAAACCCCCACTAAAGAAGTGGTTTGCTTTGGCTGCAGGAATCCTAGACACTTCCTCTCAGAATGTCCAGAAAATCAGAAGAAGGAGAAGAGAAGAGAGAAGGACTCTAGAAGATAGCAAAACAGCAGGCCTTCCTCCAGCAAATACAAGAATAAGGAGAAATGCTTTGTAGCTGAATCCTGGAGTGAAACTGAGGATGAATCAACATCCTCAAGCTCCAGTGAAGAAGAAGAAGAGGCAAGGGCCAAAGAAATGTGCCTCATGACCATTGATGCTTCCAAAAGCCAGTCAGACGAAGATGCATCTAACAGTGAAGAAGCTTCAGAATCTGAAGCTGACAAGGTACTTTCTTCTTTTGATTATAGTTCTAATTCAATCAAATCTGAATTTAAAACCATGTGCATTGATTTGATAAATTCAGAAAAAGAAATTAAGATACTTAGGGAAAAACTAGGAAACCAAGAAATGTTATCTCTGAAAACAATAGGCTAAAGGCTGAACTAAATGAAGCTAATGAACTAATCAATTCCTTGAGGACACAACTATGTGAGGCCAAACAACTTGAGGAATCTCTCAATGGGAGAAGCCTCAAGCTGATGGACATTACAAGCACTGTAAATGCCAGACTGAATGGCAAGCTGGGCTTGGGTGCTTCATCAAGTTTGCCCCCCATTCTTAAGAAGAATATTTTGTCAACCCCCATCAAGTTTGTTTCTTCTAAAGGCAAAGAGATAATAATTAATATACAAATCACAGAAGAAATGCCCAGCCTTAAAAATCAAAATAATAGAAATCAGAAAACAAGTAAAAACAAAGTTCAGCAGAATTCGTCGAACTCAGATCGACGAAATGTGGCCAGTTTGTCGAACTCTAGTCGACGAACTCTGAACGCAAACTTAAGCTATAATTATTCATCTAACTGCGATCGACGAAATCTGTATGGTTCGTCGAGCAGAGAGCGACGAACTTGGTGCACAGAAAATGACTATGTTCTTTCTCTGGGCAGAGATCGACGATCTCATCCTAATTCGTCGAACTCTGGTCGACGAACTCACAATATTTCGTCGAACCCAGAAAGACTTAACAAAAATCATAATTATAACACCAGCTCTATTAAATCTAGAAAACCATTTAATCCATTAGCTGACTGGATAATTCCACCAAAGAAGATATCATCCATTAGGATACAATCTCAACCAGAATATTCTGTGATATCTAGTTTTTATTATCAGCAAAACAAAGGACCCAAGGTAACCTGAGTCAAGAACAATTAATTATTTTCTTTGCAGGTAAAGGGCTATCCAGTGAATAAACAAACATGGTACCTGGACAGTGGATGCTCCAGACACATGACTGGCAGCAAAGACAATTTAATCAACTACAAGTCCAAGCTGGGATCAAAGGTAATCTTTGGTGATTCAAAATGTGGCCAGTCAGAAGGCTATGGAGAAGTGAAAATTGGAGCAGTCACCTTCAAGAAAGTGACTTATGTAAGGGGACTCAAACATAACCTCATCTCCATAAGTCAATTATGTGATGAAGGTTATCAAGTACATTTCAACTCAACTTCTTGCACTATTTTTGATAAAGAAAAACAAATTGTTTTAATTGGAAATAGACAAGGAAATATTTACTTAGTTGATTTTCAGTCTGCCAAGTCAGATATCTGCTTACTTAATATAGTTAGTACTCAGAATGAACTATGACATAAAAGGCTAGGTCTTGTTAACATGAAAAATATTGCTAGGCTATCAAAAAACAACCTTGTGAGAGGTTTACCTTCTGGTCCCTACAAGAAGGAAGGTCTCTGCAGGGCTTGTCAACTAGGCAAACAAACTAAATCTATCTTTAAATCAGTAAATAAAAGTAATTCACCTAGGATCTTGTACTTGCTACACATGGATCTCTTTGGACCCATTGCTGTACAAAGCCTAGGAGGGAAATCCTATACCTTGGTTATTGTAGATGACTTCTCAAGGTTCACTTAGGTGTTCTTTCTGAGATCTAAGTCAGATACCTTTAAAGTTCTTACAGATTTTCTCAGGATCATAAAGATTGTGTACTCTACTCATGTTGTATTGATCAGAAGTGATCATGGTACAGATTTTGAGTCTCTTCTTATACATGAGTTCTGTGAGAAGGAAGGTATCATATACTGCTTCTCAGCTCCTAGAACTCCCCAACAAAATGGGGTAGCTGAAAGGAAAAATAGGACCTTAATTGAAGCTGCAGGTACATTACTTGCAGATGCTTACATGCCCCTATCCTTTTGGGCAGAGGCTGTAAGCATAACAAATTATGTCTTGAATAGAAGTTTAATACATAAACTAAAGAATAGGACTCCCCATGAATTACGTAAATGGAAGAAACCTACAATCACCTATTTTAAAGTATTTGGTTGTATATGCTACATGTATAATAACAATAAAAACTATATTAGAAAGTTTGAAGCTAAGCCTGAATAAGGAATTTTTCTAGGATATTCCCAAGTAAGCAAAGCTTATAGGGTATTTAACAAATCCTCCTTGAAAATTGAAGAGTCTATACATGTAACATTTGATGAGGCTAACATGTCTTGCAAGGAAAAAAAGATTTCCACCAATAACACTTTGCAGGTACCTCACTTGTGTGAGAATTTGGATGGACTAAGCCTCACCCAAGAGGCCCCAACACATCCTTCTCAACAGGTTGATGAAGACAGTAAAGAAGAACAGCTGGAAGAAATTCAACCTCATCCAACAACAAATATAATTCCACAAGAGGAATTAATTCAAAATGATATTGCTGAACCAACTCCACCAAATGATCTTGTCACCCTAGATCTCAAGTAATTGGAGACATGTAGCAGGTGTTCAGACAGGGCATCAACTCAACCAAGATTTGATGCATGCCTATTTTCTCTCTCAGGTTGAACGTCAATCTATACATGATGCTGAGCAGGATCTCCACTGGATCATTGCTATGTAAGAGGAACTAAAACAATTTGAGAGATGCAGAGTTTGGGATTTGATTCCAAGACCCCAAGACTACCCAGTCATTTGAACCAAATGGGTATACAAAAATAAACAAGATGCCCAAGGTACAATTGTGAGGAATAAGGCTAGGCTTGTTGCTCAAGGATACAGACAGGAAGGAGGCATAAATTATGATCAAACCTTTGCACCAATTGCAAGGTTAGAGGCCATCAGATTTTTTCTGGCCTATGCTGCCTACAAGAAATTCAAGGTGTATCAGATGGATGTGAAAAGTGTATTTCTGAATGGAGTACTTAAAGAAGAGGTTTATGTTGAACAACCTCCAGGTTTTGTCTCTCCAACTCATCCTTATCATGTATTTAAATTGCATAAAGCTCTTTATGGTCTAAAGCAAGCTCCAAGAGCTTGGTATGAGACCCTAGCTAGCTTTTTGATAGAGCATAAATTCATTAGAGGCATAGTAGATAAAACCTTATTCACTAGACATCATAAGGATCAAACCTTGTTAGTACAAATATATGTGGACGACATTATATTTGGGTCTACTGACTCCAAATTATGCAAGAGGTTTTCTAACCTCATGTATTCTAAATTTGAAATGAGTAGCATGGGCAAGCTCTCCTACTTCCTTGGTCTCCAAGTGAAGCAGCTCCCTGATGGTATCTTCATCTCCCAAGCTAAGTATGCTAAAGAGCTTATAAAGAAATTTGGGAAGGCTGATGCCTCAGCAAAGAAAACACCCATGACTATAAATGCTGTAATAGACTTTGATGCGCATGGGAAACCTGTGGATCAGAAACTATATAGGGGCATTGTTGGGTCCCTACTATACCTTACAACAAGCAGACCTGATATTATGTTTGCCACATGCCTTTGTACTAGGTTTCAGGTGAACCCTAAAGAATCTCACCTAATTTTCTTAAAAAGAATTTTGAGATATATAAAGAGTTGTCCTAGTCTAGGCCAACTAGTCAGCATTTTGAGATATATAAAGAGTCAGAATTTAAGTTAACTGGATACTCAGATGCTGACTTTGTAGGATGCGGGGTGGACAGAAAAAACACCTCAGGAACTTGCCAGTTCCTTGGGATGAGATTAATGTCTTGGTTCTGTAAGAAATAATCATCTGTGTCCACTTCAACTGCTGAAGCAGAGTATATTGCAGCCGGCAGCTGCTGTTCACAGATGTTGTGGATTCAGAATCAACTACTGGACTATGGATTCAACTTAAATAATTCAACTCTCTTATGTGATAACACAAGTGCTATAGCCATAACACAAAATCCAGTCCATCACAGTAGGACTAAGCATATAGACATTAGGCATCATTTCATTAGAGAGTGTGTAGACAAAAAAAATTAAACTTGTCCATATCTACACTGATTTACAAAGAGCTGATATATTCACCAAACCTCTCGATGAGAGAAATCACTTGTTCTTTATAAATCAGCTTAGACTGATCAATGGAGAAGACTTAGTTTAGTTTCTGTCTGCACTCGAAGAATTTTTTAAAGTTTGTCGAACGGAGTTCGACGAACAAAGAAAGGTTCTTGAATTATTCGTCAAACGGAGTTCGACGAACTCTCTGTGAGTGAATTCATTTTCGTCGAACGGAGATCGACGAATCTAATTCAGAAAACTTTCGTCGAACAGAGCTCGACGAAATGTTTTCAAATCTTCAGACTGAGCTCGACGAGTTATTTAACAACAAATTACTTTGTCGACCTCAGATCGAATAATTCTTTTATTTTTTGTGGAACGGAGTTTGTCGATTCATATTTTGTAAAACCTTATATCTAGGTTTTCTTCGAACTCCATCCCGCGCTTTTAGTTCCTTTGCACTTGATCGTCGTTTTTCTCTTGCAGGTACTCTAATGGCGATTCCAGCGGGAACTCTTGTGACCATGAAATTCGACACCGGGTTTGATGTCGATTTTCATTCTTTCTAGCATTCAGACCCCATCTTCTTGGGAATCCTGCAACTTCTCCACAAATCAATATGGGTTTGGGCTAAGACCGCGTGTCTCCTCCAAGTGCCTTTGGTCCCCCTTTTATACTAGGGGGTAGGTTGCGTGGACGGTTCAAAAACCGATGAGCATTTAATGACTTATTATCAGTGATATTAAATGTGCTGCCGCTCGAGGTACATAAAGAGTCGGGCGACAGAGACTAAAAAGAGACTGTAGAAAATCACGTGGCGCTGCTTGTGCTGGATCAAAAGAGGAAGAGTCCGCACGATCTTGGTTGAGGTGGCCGCGCATACTCTAGACCAGGGCTCCCGAATTTTGCTTTGAGAAATCTCCTGCTTACTGTCCTTGCCGAACATTGTCGCATTCCCAGGGGGTGTCCGCGATCAACTGTTTGGCATGGGTTATCTACCTTCTTTGAATGCTCTCCTTCATCATCGCTGGATTTGGGTTAACATAATCCCCACACTTTTTTGGCAGATCGTGCGGGCTCTGGAAAAGTAGAATGGTAACCGCTAAGACTGAGACCCACATTTAATGTCTTGACGGGTCTATAAATAGTGCAGATCCCCTTTTTAAACATGCCACCTTTCATAATTTGCTAGCTTTTCCTTGTATCTGTCCAACATGAGCTTGAACCAAGCCTTGCTTGCAAGATTAGGTATTAACGCGAACTTCACTAAGAAGTTCAACCCAAACAGACCAACAAAGCTCGCTAAGTTCCTGGGAAGTTCATCTAAGCAGGTGCCACTAAAGAAATATTCAGAGAAGAAACCCATCTCACTCCCCACCGTTTCTGAGGTTGTCAAGTTTTTTGGACGACAACCCTATCGCGGGAGATTCTAACCGCACGAACCCCCCCGATGAACAACCAACTTCTCACACCATCTTCCAGTACTTTGCAGAAAATGACACAATCAGGCTCCCAGAGGTAAACAAATGAATCTCCGGCGGTGTTTGCTCCGTTTCCACCCGGCCGCCTTGAGAAACGCCCAAAAAAACTCCGTTTGGAGCAGCCACCTCCCCCCTCCGATTCGAACACTCCGTTTCCACCCGCCGGATCAACCCGCCGCCGTTAAACCAAATGAAGCTTTAGTAAGGCTAGCGTCCCTTCAGATGCCACACTTCCTTTTAAAGTTGTGAAAGTGGTGGTGAAGAAGTTGCAGGATCTCCCAAAGAATTCGACCACACAAAAAGATCCAGGCCCTTTCCATCATCAGATCCTGGCGGAAGAGGCAAGCCGACAGAGAACAACCGAAAAGCCTGTAGTCTTAGAGGAGTCAAGAGAGGAAACCGACGATGATGATGACAACTTGGAGGATGCTGTTGACGAACTTGATGAGGAGTTGGAGAAGCTGAAAGCGGATTCCGTGTCTGCTACGAATGTCATCGTCGTTATCCGCCACGCACATTCTGCTAGGGAAGAGGAGGTGAGGAATCCGCTTCTACAACGGCTGACAAAAATCAGAGAGTGGGTGTATACCTCTTCTACAACAGCTGACAACACCATGACTGGCACTATAGCGGGTAATACTGTTTCCCTCACCCCCGCCGTTTTTACAGAACTTTTTGGATTAAATAATGGTGAAGAAGAACTGGAAATTGAGAATGAAGAATATGATATGATGCTAAGTCTGATTGGTTATTCTGGAGAAAACCCTAACAAATTACTAAATAAACATCTTTCTGCAGAATTTAAATTCTTAGCAGATATAATGGGGAAAGTGATGCTGGCAAGCACACTGCACATGACTGCATAACTAGACACCAATTTCTGGTTATGTGTGCTGTGGTTAACCAGAAGAAGGTCAACTGGGCTCAGATCCTGTTTGACCTTATTAAGAAAAAGAATAATAAGAAAGAGGTTTGCTTTGGAAGGATATTAGGATTCTTCTTGAAAGAAAAGGCTGCTGAATCCCTGGTCTCCCAGACCATATTCATAAATGCAAGCAAGAGGCTAACCTGTGCCTTTTTTGGAAAGTGGGAGTGGACCATCACCAAGCCCTCCAAGGGTTACTCCTCTTCCATCAGGGCTTCTGAGAGTACTAGGGCTGATCCATCCACTCCCCACCCTACTGAAGAGATCCCTCCTACACCTCCATCCTCTTCCACCATTCCTTCTCTCCAACAAACACAAAAACAACCACAAGAACAACAACAACAACCACAACAACTTGTTCACATTCCTACTCCAGCTCCATCTCCTGCAACTTCTCCACAAATCAATATCCCTGAAATTCCCTCCTCTCCCATCCAGGAATACCATCAACCCTCTCCTTCACAATCCCCACAAACAACCCCACCTCAATCCCCCCATGATACACACACTCCCTCACCACCTTCATCTCCTTTACCACACCATCTGGACAACATCCCATTCTTTACTCTGCCTACTCCCCCTCCTCATACTTCCTCTCTTCCAGATGTCCACATGCAAGATGCCCTCCCTCCCACTCCACCAACTACTATCATCCCCCCTTCTGTCACCATTCCAACACCCTCTGCCACACACTATACCACTCCACTTTTGGATCCATCCCTTATTCCATCTCTTATTGCCCTGCTTACTCCTCTCCTTAAAAATCTTATAACAGAGGCTATCTCACCTCTTGCTGTTTCCATCTCCTCCTTAGCTGCCAAACTCACTGCCCTCTCTGCTGCCCCCTCTTCAGTAAGGGGCCTGGCTTCAGTTCCCACTGAAACCAGGCAGGGGGAGATACTTGATGAAGCAGCAATAGTAGTATCAGTAGTAGCAGTACCAGCAGCAGCAGAAGTAACAGTAGTAGCATCAGAAGAAGCAGCAGCTACTGATAATGAATTATTTGATTTTATTCAATTTATTGAATCTGATATTGAAATAGATACTATGGATGATGAGACTGCCACAGAAGAAATAACCACTGTTGGTGATTATATTATTAATCCCACAGTTGATCTGCTAGATGTCTTGAAGGTTTTTGACACAACTTATTTCAATATACTTCCAGAAGACAGCTCTAAGCCATCAATGGCTATAATACCATACACTTCACCCATAAGCCCCAAAGTTGCCAAGCAAATCAAGGCTATCTTTGCTACTCCAGATATTCCAGCCATTCCATCTCCACCCAGAGCAATTTTACCCACTATTCCATCTCCTCCAACAGATATTTCTGTTCCAGTTTTTGTAATGGATGACTCACCTATGCCTGATCTCGAAGTCTTGATCATGGCTGACATTGAAGAAGAAAATAAGATAGTGGCTGAAAGCACTGTTATTAATAGCTCTCCTACTCCTCCTCCAGCTCCAGTTGCAACTCCTCCTCCAGCTCCCTCTCAGGCTGAGAAACCTCCAATATCTACTGAAGCCCTAAAAGCAATAAATACATTATATGATAATCCTCAGGACTCCACTGATGATGATGAGGATGAAGATGAGGACTCAGATGAGGAACCCAAGAAAAAGAAAGTTTCCAAGAAGAGGAAAGCTCCTCCCCCTCCTGCTCTAAAGCCCAACCCAGCAAATGACACACCTTATTATATACTCCAGAAGATCACTCCTTACAAGGGCATGCCAGCATGGATGTGGCTATCCAAGAATGAACAAAAAGAGAGAAAAAAGAGCAGAAGATATTCACCTCCTCCTACTCAAAGATATAGAAAGGATCCTCCTCCACCTCCTCCTCCAGCTGCTGGTGCTTCAGGCATAACATCTCAAAGGTCTACCCAGTTTCAAACATACCACAGACAATAAGGTAGATCTTCATCTTCAGGAAGCAGCCAGCAGAGACACTATTCATCTAGCAAGTAGCACCAACAACAACAGCAGTACCATCAACAACAAAAATATCAACAACTCCCTAAACATCAAAAAGCTGAAAGCTCCAACAGACCTGCTTCCCCTGTACCTTTCGAAGATCCTGAAACAGCTACAACAGCAATGATGGCCAGGTTCCAGGAACTAGTTGCCCTTTCCATGATCAACAAAGCTAGAGTTAAAGGGAAGGATCCATCTGAATACACAACAATGTCAAAGTACAGAAAGGAAGAGCTCAACAAGTTTGCTAAGGCTAATAAATTTTTCAATGTTGATGACTATATGAAACTGCATCAAGAAGCAGTAGTGCCCAGGGCTACATCTCTAAAAATCATAGGGGCTGCTGACATGACTATGACAAAGGTACAAGCTGCAGATCCCAACAGGGAAATCATATTCACTCAGTCTGGAGAAAAAGGCAAAGAGGAGAAGCACAAGGAGAAAATGCAAAAGAAATGATACTTGAACTATCTTTAATCCTTCTGAGTTAGTTTAAAATTGCTTTCTTATTCTCTGATACAAAGCTTATTGTATATATATATATATCTGCTGCATATGTTAATTTTCCTGCTAGATATATATTATTCTGCTTTGTAAATTTTTGATTCTATTAATGAGTATGTAATTAGTGACCTCACCCAAATAGGGGGAGATTGTTGGATCCCTAGTTGGATTTGGGCTAGGTTCACTAAGTTAGGATCATTTGACCCACTATGTATAGACAGGGTCATGGTTATGTTCTAGAGTCTAGGGCAAGTCCTTAGAGTTAACACTACATGGACTAGCCATCAATAGACTGTATAAAGACTCAAGACTTAAAGAAATTTCAAAGACTCAGAAAATGAGTTCGACATTCGTCGAACTCAGGTCGACGAAAGCCGTGCTCAGCTTGACGAACTCAGAGAAAATTCTCTAAGCTGAGCTCAACGAACTTGGTACTCAGGTCGACGAATTATGGACACTATACTCCAACATTTTAAGTCTAGAATTTCCCTGAACTCCAGTCGACGAACTTAGTTCTCAAGTCGACGATCTATGGGTATTCTACTTCAACACCTTATTCCAGAAACAACTAAGAATTCTAATTCCAAGATCATACTCCAGTCGACGAATTCATCTTCTCAGCTCGATGAACTTAGACCACATTCCTGACAAGACTTATCTAGCAGTTAGAAGTTCTCAGCTTGACAAAACTAGTTCTCAGGTCGACGAATCAAGTTCTCAGTTTGACGAATTTTGGAAACTCTACTTCAATACTTCATTCCAGAAACATCAAAAATATTCTAAGTCCAGAAACACTTTACTGAACTCCAGTTGACGAACTTAGAGTATCAGCTCGACGAACTTCATGTACAGAATTGGCAAGGTTCTGGAGAAAGCAGTTGTCTGTTCTGCAGTCGACGATATTGGATCTCAGCTCAACGACCAGCAATTATCAGATCGACGAACATAACTTGACAGTTCGACGAACTGTGGACTCAGCTCGACGAATTCTATTCTCTGTTCGACGATTCCAGACTTGGTTATTTTCATCCTTCTGTCCTTATTCTATTGTAATAATTCCCGAGTAATTAATGTTAAAATATTTTCTGAATATTACCATTAGATGGAGCATTGATTATGGTCTTCTTCAGAATTATTGTTTGCCATTTTTCAATTGGACAGTTGGGGAAATCAATCAATGCAAAATATTCTCCAGGCCGTCAGCAATGAATGCAGAAGAAATTCAAATTTCAAATGAAAATTTACATGGAAAATATAAAATGGATTTTCCTTTCTCTTCCGAGATAACGAGTAATCAGAGAATATAGAAGATAGAAGAAATACACAGTTCTCTGCAACATAACAAGAATTACACAGCAATACAACATACTGTGATACAGAGAAATAACCCTAGACCAGAGAAACATCAGCAAGCTGAAGAAGGAAGAAGAACAAACATTCAAAATCAAGAGTCTTCCTCCCTCTTCTTCCCAGGAAACTTCAGAGGACAACCAATACTCTATCAGTCAAAAAGTTCCTGGACACTTACTGGACAAGGCTACAAGTTTGAAGGCCTATAACCCTGCAGCAAAGCTCCATCTTTCCTGAACCATTCCATATCTCAGGGGGAGCCTTTGCTAACATCTAAATCTACAGAACTCTTCTCAGTTGTACTTTGAGAAAGAGAAGACAAAATCATTCTCTCACTCCCGCTGTATATAGGGTTCTTAACTCCCTTCAAAAGTTATTCCTGGCTGCAAGTCACCTGATCAAAAGACTTGAGGTTTGGTTTTTGAGCACCTGATCAAAAGCTCATTGGTGTCAGGCACCTGATCAAAAATCTGAGTGGATTCCTACCAGGGTGGTAGAAGAGTGGATGTACCCAAGTTGGGGAACCACTATAAATTCTTGTGTTGTCTGGTTGCTCTTTCTTTTTGTTCTTGCTCTGGCTGTGCTAGTTAGGTTTGCTGTTTGTGTTTGTTTAGTTTATTTTATATAGTACCTGTGGTAGATTAAATTAACTTAGGATTGATTAATTCATAAGTTTTTATTTGTAGCAAAAAGTCTTAAAAATCCAAAGATACTTTATTCACCCCCTCTAGAGTATTCCTGATCTAACCCATCACTTTCATCTTATGCATGAGTTCTGGGAGAAGGAAGGTATCAAACATTACTTGCAGGCACATTACTTACAGATGCTTACATGCCCCTATCCTTTTTGGTAGAGGCTGTGAGCACAACAAACTATGTACTGAACAGAAGTTTAATACATAAACTTTAAAATAAAACTCCCTATGAATTGCTTAAAAGGAAGAAACCTAAAATCACCTATTTTAAAATATTTGGTTGCATATGCTATATTCATAATAATGATAAGAAATATATTAAAAAGTTCGAAGCTAAGGCTGCAGAGGGAATTTTTCTAGGATATTCCCAAGTCAGCAAAGCTATAGGCTGTTTAATAAATCTACTTTAAAAATTGAGGAATCTGTTCATGTGACTTTTGATGAAGCTAACATGTCTTATAAGGAGAAAGAAATTTCTACCAACAGCACTTTGTAGGTACCTTACTTGTGTGAGAGAGTGGATGATCTAAGCCTCACCCAAGAGGTTCCAATACATCCCTCTCCACAAGTTGAAGAAGAAAGTGAAGAAGAAAGTATAGAGGTGACTGAACCCTATCCAACAGCTAATGAAATTCAACAAGAGGAAATTATTCCCCAAGCTGTTGCCCAACCAGCTCCTCCACTGATTTTGTCACACTTAGGGATCATCCTAGATCTCAAGTGATTAGATACATTTCAACTGGTGTGTAAACAAGGCATCAACTCAAACCTAACTTGATGTTCGCTTGTTTCCTCTCTAAACTTGAGCCCCAATCTATTAAAGATGCTGAACAAGATCCTCACTGCATCATTGCAATGCAAGAGGAGCTCAATTAATTTGAGAGATGTAGAGTTTGGGATTTGGTTCCTAGACCCAAAGACTACCCTGTCATTGGAACCAAATGGGTGTTCAGAAATAAGTTGGATGCAGAGGGCAACATTATGAGGAATAAGGCAAGGCTAGTGGCTCAAGGCTATATGCAAGAAGAAGGCAATGACTATGATCAAACATTTGCTCCTGTTGCAAGACTTGAGGCTATAAGAATCTTCCTTTCATATGCTGCATTCAAAAAGTTCAAAGTCTATCAAATGGATGTTAAAAGTGCTTTTTTAAATGGAGAACTCAAAGAAGAAGTATATGTGGAGTAACCTCCAGGTTTTATCTCTCCAACCTATCCCTCTTATGTCTTTAGATTGCATAAAGCTCTCTATGGTTTAAAGCAAGCTCCAAGAGCTTGGTATGAGACCTTAGCTAGCTTCTTGTTAGAGCATAAATTTTCTAGAGGCATTGTAGATATGACTCTTTTTATTAAGCATCATAAAGATAAAATCTTATTAGTACAACTTTATGTAGATGATATTATCATTGGCTCAACTTATCCCAAACTATGCAAAAGGTTCTCTAACCTTATACATTCAAAGTTTGAGATGAGTAGCATAGGTAAACTTTCATATTTTCTTGGTCTCCAAGTGAAACAATCATCTAATGGTATCTTCATCTCCCAATCTAAATATGCTAAGGAGCTTATTAAGAGATTTGGGATGTGTGATGCCTTAGCAATGAAGACACCCATGACTGCAAATGCTATGATAGATTCTGATGAGCCTGGAAAATCTGTTGATCAGAAGTTGTATAGGGCCATTGTTGGGTCCTTATTATATCTCACAACAAGTAGGCCAGACATCATGTTTGTTACATGCATCTGTGCTAGGTTCCAAGTGAACCCTAAATAATCTCACTATATTTTGCTAAAAAGGATTTTGAGATATATAAAGGGTTGTCCAAATTTAGGACTTATATATCCATCAGAGTCAGAATTTGACTTAACTGGATTTTCAGATGCTGACTATGCTGGATGTAGAGTGGATAGAAAAAGCACAACAGGAACATGTCAGTTCCTTATTGATAGGCTAGTGTCGTGGTTCTATAAAAAGCAAACCTCTGTGTCCACATCAACAGCAGAAGTAGAATACATAACTACTGGTAGTTGTTGCTTACAAGTTTTGTGGATACAAAACCAACTACTGGATTACGTATACAACTTAAATAATTCAACTATATATTGTGATAGTACCAGTGCTATATCCATAACATAAAATCCAGTGCTTCATAGTAGGACCAAACATATAGAAATAAGACATCATTTCATTAAAGATTGTGTAGACAAAAATAAAATTAATCTTGTCTTCATTTCCACTGATTTACAAAGGACATACATCTTCACCAAGCCATTAGATGAGAAGAAACATCTATTTTTCTTAAATCAGTTATGAATGATCAATTGTAACGCCTCCGATTTTTTTGATGATTTTATTTGTTTGGGCAACGTCAGATTTATGATGTCGTGCCGTTACTTTTAACGTCTAGTGTTGGATTTGAGTAGTTTTGGACGTGCTCGTCCAGTTTCGTCGCAACCCGAGCATTTTTAGAGCCTCGGCGCGCGATCGAAGATATGGGTTTTGTTTATGTTTGTCGTAAGCTTTGAAAAAAATTTATATCTCGAGAATGGCTCGTCGGATTCTGGTTTTGACTTCGCCATTGTGTTCGTAGCGTCAGTGTTTGCCTACGGTGCGAGTTACTTTTAATTCGGCGCGTTTGAGCCTCTGTATTGATCTCATATTTCCATGTTCAACTATCTGAACATGATAATTTCTATATTAATGCCTTGGGCGTATTTGATTCTCGGGAAGCCCTCCTAAAGGTGTGGGTTTTCGTCGAACCGAACTTTTTTTCGATTTTTCTGGGCTCTGTTTAGGGGTCGACGATCGTCGAGCGGAGCTCGATGATTGTAATGTTCCGGGCGCTATTTGGAGGTCGACGATCGTCGAGCGGAGCTCGACGATTGTATGTTTGTTCTGGGCACTGTTTGGAGGTCGACGATCGTCGAGCGGAGCTCGACGATTGTATGTTTTGTCTGGGCACTATATGGAGGTCTACGATTGTCGAGCGGAGCTCGATGATTGTCATGCTGAGCTCGACGAAGCGTCGAGCGGAGCTTGCTATAGGTCTAGGGTCCTGTGAATTGAGTTCGACGATCAGGCCCTGCATTCTGCATTCGACGATTTCCGAATTGGGTTCGACGAGCAGGCCTTGCGTTCGACGATTTTCGAACAGAATTCATCGAGTGGAGTTTTTTTTTCCTCTTCTTCGATGAACGTCGAGCTGAGCTCGACCAAGAGTCGATCGGAGTTGTCTCCCTTTAGCACTCGAGTAATTCTTCCATCCTGGTACTCGAGAGATTCTTCCCTTGTACTTGAGTAGTTCTGCCTTCAGTACTCGAGTAATTGCCTTATACTCGAGTAATCCTCTTGTAGTACTCGAGTAGTTGCCTTGTACTCGAGTAATCCATTCCTTCTATCTCGGGAAAACTGGTTCAGCCGAACCCGGTCTATTATGTTTGTTCTTCATGTTATCACCATAGTATAAATACCTTCTTCATCTTCTTCATCCTCTCCGATTCCTTTTCCTCCCGAACCAGAGCGGCGTGAGCGAGAAAGAGGTTTTCCGTCCTTATTTCTTCCGGTGGCCGTCGACGGTGCTCCGGTGCTTGGAATTTCAAACCGATCGTAGATTTGGAAAGCTCTCATCGAGAGCTATGCCCTTGTGGTAATTTCTTCCCTATTTCTTGAGATTTCTCGTTAGGGTTTTTCGTCCCTAATCCCCTTTTCGACCTTTTTTTGTCTAGATTTCAACTCCTCCCGCAGTCTTTTGCCTCGATCTACGACGTGGAGCGATTCAGAGGACTGTTCCAGTAAAACCAAGGCAAGTGGTGGTTTCCTCTCGTTTCTCTTTGTCCGATCTGATGGTAACGACTATACTTTCATGTTCTTTAAATTTTCTGCGCTTATTCTTCCAAATCCTTATTATGATTAATCGTTTCAACGATCCTTTGTTGTTGTAAGGTGTTGTCTTGGAAAGCCCGATTTTGTCTGGTTTTGGTTAATTGTCCCTGGTGTGTTTTAATGATGGCTATGCATGTTTTAGCTTTCATTATTTAGCGCGTTAGAATTTATCTAGGACTGCAAATCGCTCCTAGAGGTTGATCAACCGCGTCTTGAGTTCGGTAATGTCTAGTAGAATCTGTCGAGCCAAATCTCGAGATATTTGTGTTGTGGTTTCTTTGGGTTTCTTGAATGCGGGAGTTAGTGAACGATTCCACCTCCGCAGTGTTTGTTACCTTCATTAGTGCCCTGTGGAAGTGTACCTGGTTTTTGGATGTCTGCGGTGTATGGTGGAGAGTATGAGACTCCCTCGTAGTTAGACGGATTATATATCCATTTTGTTTTTGGGTGGTGTGTCCAAGAGTGACCATCTCGCCCGTGTTTTTTTTGGGTTGTGTGTCCAAGAGTGACCACTTCGCCCATGTTTTTGGGTAGAGTCGACCACAGGTGCCTAATAAAGGTTTTGTATTTTCTTTCTAATGAAATATTCATGTAGTCACCTTATAGCCTTGTGCGTCTGGTGTACCCTTGTGGACCGTGACAAATCACGTAGGAGTTCTTTTCCTATTGATGCCCTGTTTTCTTTTGTACTTTACTTCAGTGCTTTTGGTCTTGGGTTGGTACCCCTGTTGACCTTTGTTTATTTTGGCTTATTATTTTTCCTGCCACCATTTGTACCTTCTTGCTGAGGTGTTCTGTCTTTGGAATGCCTCAGGTTCAGAGCAGTAGCAGTTAGCAGTGCTGATTTTGGAGTTTTCTGGGTGGCAGTGTTGGCCGTGGTTATTGCCTCGTCATAGCGAGGTAGTTTGTTGTTTGTTTAGTTTTACTAGTTCAGACATACTTTTGTTTGTGGGTTCGTGTCAGTTTGTTGGCGCCCACTGAATTGTTAGTTGTTTGATACTTGCTAGCTGCTCATTTCTTTAAATGTGGATGTGGATTACTTGTTCTCTGGGAGGATTTATGCTAGGAATGCATGTTAGGTATTTTCAACTATAAAATCTACTACCATTACTTCATGCATTGCATACTTTGAAACTCTAACTCGTTATTTTTAGCGACCGTAAAAGCTAACTTTCCTACTATAATAAATTTAGAGTCTTGCATAGTATGAGTTGTCCTTTGGGGACATTTTTTTTACTGATGTAGGACGTTTTGAGTTAATCTAAACAAGTATTTTTCCGTAGCGTATAATTATATTTTGATTCGTGGACTAGATGAGCCACTAAGCCGAGGGATACAACTAACTATTGCACTTAACTAATTTTTTTTCCTTAAATTTACTCAAAGAATCTTTCTTCATGATTAGTTTGGTGTCTGCCTGAGCGTCCGAAGTTATACCCTACTGACGTGACATCATGACACGCATTTTCCCTTACTCTGATAAGCTTTTTATACGGTGAAAAATGCGGGTTGTGACATCAATGGAGATGAGTTAATTTAAATTCTGTCTGCGATCGACGATTTGTTGACAGTTCATCGAACGGAGATCGACGATCTGTGAACTCCTCGTGAAGAGTTCGTCGAACGGAGTTCGACGATCACTTCTTAGTGAAATAGTTTTCATCGAACGGAGATCGACGATCCCTGCTTCAGTAAATTTATCGTCGAACGGAGATCGATGATTTATTCGTCTTCTTCAGACTGAGATCGACGAACTCATTTTCTATTAAAATACTTCGTCAAACTCAGATCGAAGATCTTTCTTTTTCGTCCAACGGAGTCTGCCGGTTCATATTCTGAAAACCTTATATCTAGGTTTTCTTCGAGCTCCGTCCCGCGCTTTCAGTTCCTTGCACTTGATCTTTGTTTTTCTCTTGCAGGTGCACTCATGGCGATTCCGGCGAGCGCTCTTTCCGCAATGAAATTTGATATGGGTTTTGATATTGATTTCGACTCATTTCAGCATACTGACCCAGTCTATGTGGAAATTCTGAAGTTATTTGAAAATCAAAATCTAAAGCAGTTCATGACCCGCCGCATCAAGATTTTAATGACTGAAATAAAGGAAAGGGTCTTTACATCCTCAACATCTGAAGATAATATGACGAGAACAATTTCTGGTAATCTAGTTTCCCTTTACCCTACTATACTAACCGAAATTTTTGGTCTACTGAAAGGTGATGAAGAAATAGAAATGGATAATGAGGAATATAATAACATGCTGATCAAAATGGGTCATTCTGGAGATAACCCAAACAAGCTGCTGAAGAAGAGCTTGACTGCTGAGTACAAGTTCTTAGCAGATGTAGTCGGGAAGGTACTGCTGGGCAAACATACAGCACATGACTACATCACCAGGCACCAGTTCTTGGTGATGGGTGACTTGGTTGAAAAGAAAGGTGTAAACTGGGGCAAGTTATTGTTTGACCTGATTAAAAAGAAGAATAATAAGAAAGAGGTCTGTTTTCGACGAGTTTTGGGGATATTTCTGCACGACAAGACATCTGAACATCTTGTTTTCACAACTGTGTTCATCAATGCCTCCAAAAGGCTAACCTCTGCCCTGTTTGGCAGATGGGAGAGGAGAATCACAAAGCCATCCAAGGCTTCCTCCTCCTCCGGGCCTTCTGAGGGCACCAGGGCTGTAACAGTCACTCCCCACCCTAGTGTTGAAGAAGTTCCTCCTCCACCTCCTTCTTCACTAACATCTCTTCCAACAATAACTCCTCCATCTACCCAGCCATCTTCACCTCCTCCTCTACAACCACCAGCCCTCTCAATCCCTTCATCAACACATATGCTAACACTTATTCAATATCCACAACATATCACACCTCCTCAATCTCCACTACCATCCCACCTACAGGACATAAACACTGAAACATTCTTATCATCCCCCACCTTTAATCTGCTCACCTCCTTATCATCTACACCCACCTCACCTATCCATGACATTCCCAGTCCAACACCACCCCCTATTGCATCATCTCCATGGGATGACATCATACTAGATGTCACTCCTTCTGCTCCTCTATCTATATCCACTCAATCTCCATGTGAATTTATGGATACAGTTTCTCCCTCCCTGTCCACCATCCTGGAGCACATCACTCCAGTGATTAGGACACTTATAACAGAGGCTATTACACCTCTTGCTAATTCCATTTCTTCTCTTGCTACCACTGAAATCAGATAGGGGGAGATTCTCATTGAAGAAGCAGCTCCAGTTTCAGCAGCAGCAGCAGAAGAAATAGATACAGATATCTATATGGTTACAGATATAGCAGTTACAGATATTGATATGCTCTACACAGATACAACTATAAAGTCAACAAAAATAATAACTTTTGGTGATTGCATTATCAATCCCACAGTTGATCTCTTCAGCTTGTTAAATTCTTTTAATACAATCTATTTAAATTCTCTTCCAATTGTTTGCCTAAAGCCCACCTTGGCTATTATACCATATACAACACCAATAAGTCCCACAGTTGTCAAGCAACTTAAGGACAATTTTGCAGTTATAGAGACTCAAACATTATCCCCTTCCAAGGAGACTTCTTCTCCAGAAACCATCTCAGCTCCAACATATCAGATGGATGACAGTCCACTGCCAGATTTGGATGAAATCATCATGACAGATATAGAAGTAGAAAATTTGTCAGTTGCTGAACGTATTCCTGAAACAGTTGCTCCAGCTCCAGAACCTCAAGCACAGCCTCAAGCTGAAAAGCAAATTGACAAAGATCTTCTGAATGCCTTTTGATGAATTGTAAATATACCTATTTTTTCTGTACATTAATTTAGTTGTTTTCATTTATTTTTGTCCTTTTTACTTATTTTTATTCAATAAAATGCTCCTATTTTTGTAAATATTATAGAAACTTATTTTATTTTATTTTTCAGGAAACAATTAAAAATCTGCAAAAAAATTCCAAAGTCACGCCCGTGACCAGGGCGTGACAATGCAAAAACTCGTGAAAGAAACAAAATTCTGAAGAAATTGCTTGACACGCCCACCGTCACGCCCGTGTCACCCGACACGGGGCGTGACCCAAGCCCGTGTCCACCCGCTCAACGTTTTCAGCTCAACGTTCGTCGACCATCTCGACACGCCTAGCGTCACGCCCGTGACCTAGGGCGTGACACCTCTTCCCGCTCGACGATTTTCAACTCGACATTTTCCGCTCGACGTTTGTCGAGTGTCGACACCAGCCGACACGCCCAGAGTCACGCCCGTGACCTGGGGCGTGACATCTTCACCTGGCCGACAAGACCCGCACGATGACTTTCGGCGCAGCCCGTGCCCAGATCCACCTTCTTGACACACCCAGCGTCATGCCCGTGAGCTAGGGCGTGACCAACACGAGACCGACATGTGTCTAGCCCGAAGTCCACTTTCCAGTCACATCGCCGGCCGCCATCATGAATAGTGTCGACACGCCCCCTGACACACCCGTGTCAGAGGGCGTGTACTTGTAAAATTTCTGTCTATAAATTCAGAGCTTCTGCTTGAGTTCTTCTTCCCTTTTTGGATCCATTTTGTGTAGGGGAGATGCTGTTAGATGTATTTCCAAACCCTTGTAAGGGAATTTTCTCCCCCTCTCCTTAACTTTATTTGTGTATCTTTGTAATTTGTTCTTTTATGTAATAAAATATGTTTTTTCCTTCTCTTTATATGACTTTGGAATGCATCGGAACGCCCTCACTTATGCAATCTTATTTTGCTTTAGCTTTTGTTTTTCGTTCTTTTAAATGGGTGTGTGTGTGTATGAGTGTAAATGTTACTTTTATGTTTTCATAATTTCGTTACTTAGATTTGTTTAGATTGTGATTGTTATAGCTTTACTTGCATTCCTATAGATCCGTCAAAAAATGTTTTCAAAGTGATTTTAATTTTTTCTAACTTAGATTTTCGTGTTTAGATTGTATAACTTTTTCGTTCTCTTCGCTTTATTTTCACTTTTTAATCGTTTTTACGGAGTTATAGGAATGATAATATAGTCGTTTTAATTTTTCGTACACTTGCGTTTTTTCATTTAAACTTTTGCTCCTTTTATTTTTCTGTCTTCATTTAAATCATTTCTACCGCATTCTAGCGGTAGAAATGTATTCATTTTTATTTTTCGAGCACTTGCGTTTTCATTTTTATTTGCAAAACTTTCTTCCCGTTTTATTTTTATTTCACTTTTTACACATTTCTACCGCATTATAGCGGTAGAAATGCAGTCATTTGAATTTTTCGTCAACTTAGTTTTTCTTAATTTTTTCGCTCATATGTGTGTGCATATTTATTTCTGCCTACTCGTTAAGAGTTAAATGGCGCTTTGCTTTATTCCATTCAGTAGAGTGTGTGAGTTTTTACATTTTGTCGTGTGGGTGTGTTTACTTTATGTTGTTTGTGTGAGTTTTAAATTCAGTAGAGTGTGTGTGTTTTACTTTATGTCGAGAGAGCGTGTGCGTGAGTTTTAATTTCTGTCGAGTGTGTGCGTGTGTTGCATTTATTTAGTCCTACTCGTTTGAGTAGGACACGCTTTCTTTCTCCCGCCCACGCATTTGCGCCGGGACTCGCAATTTACAGATTTCTTCAGTCCTACTCGTTTGAGTAGGACTTGCAATTTTCAGCTTTCCTTTCCTGCTTTCATTTACTGCTTTCTTTTACCGCTTTCTTTACTGCTTTATTTTCTACTTTTCCCGCAAGCCGTCCCCATTCCGATGAGTGGCTAACCGTTCTTAGCCCTCGGTATCGAAGAGCATTGGGACAGATAAAATAGCTTAAAATAATTAAAGGTCGTATTTTTTTAATTAATTAAAAGTACTTAAGGTTTGCCCAGGGTTAACGACGCGTAGGACCACATATCGATGTGTGAGCCCTATTTCCGTTTTCCATACGCTCGCCGAGAGGCCGTGCGTATGGACAGATCACCCCGTGGCAAAGAGAGTTCCACACTAACCCTCGAGAGAGGAGGGGCGCCAACTCTACCGGATTGAGTTCCCCACCCAATAGCGGGGTTCTTAGCGTAATGCGGGCGTTAAGAGGAATCCTTCGTCGGACGAGAGCCCGGTCGGATAGTCTTAGCATTCAGGTGAGCGATAGTCCTAAAGATAGGTGAGCTCATTTTAGTGGAACCTCCACGGCCAAGTCTCCGCCTTAATTAATTAGAAATTTAGGAGCTCTTTTTATTTAAAGTCTATTTTAGTTCATTTGTTTTCTCGGTGCCATCGAGCTAAGCTCTTCATCGGCACCACCTTATTGCTTTCTTTTTAATTCGTTTTTATTATATATAAAATATCCCGACAAGATAATTATCGGTAAAATAATAGTCCCCTCCAAGGAAGAGTAGAAATAATCGAACCGACCCCGAGAACAATACGACCTCGATATTCCACCCGGAATATCCTGTACTACTCACGATAGGTGCACTTGCCTCCTTTCGTTAAAACTCGATCTAAACCGTTTTATATCCAAATAAATAAATACGCGCGCCCCGTTTTCTAAATATAATCACATCCGCCTTTTTCTCAAATAAAACCGTCGGAGCGCCGCGCTTCGTAAATAATTTTTGGAGTTTTAACCATCAAGTTTTTGGCACCGTTGCCGGGGAGATTGTCATTTCGTTATTTTGAACCTTGGAAATCTATTAATTTTACCTATTTATATATATATGTACTAAAAATTACAAAAAGGGCCCCCAAAAATTTTATTACTAATAATAATTAAAAATAATAATAATAATAACTATAAAAAATTACGAAATTATAAAACACAAAAATTTTTTTTTTTGAAAAACCTTAAAAACTAAAAATTTGAAAACACTATAAAACTAAAAAAAACTAAAAAACACTAAAACCCAAAAAAATGAAAAAAAAACTTAATAAAAAAAATAAAAAAAATTTATTTTCATTCTTTTTATGAAAAAAAAACAAAAACTATATAAAACTAAAAAAAACTAAAAAAATCTAAAAAATGAAAAAAAACTTAACACAAAAAAAATTATATTTTCATTAAAAAAAACACAAAAAACTAAAAATCTACTTAAAAACACAAAAACGAATATAATAATTTGATTTAAAAAAAACCAAAAAAATAATGTATATTTTTTGTTTAATTTAATTTAACTTATTATATTTTAATTTATTTTGTTTCGGCGCGCTTTCCATTCTTGTGCGCGCTTGGGGTGCGCATTTCCATCACACTCACTTAGCTAAGGCCTTAGCTACCTTCGACTCCCCCACGCACTTGCCCCCTACCGCCTGCAACCCTTTAGCCGAATTTTTCGTTTTTTGTTTTTTCTATTATTGTTTTGCTATTCTTTCCTCTTCTAATAATAATGCAGAGTTTCGACCCGGGCCTCCCCGTACTCATCTTCAGGGAAGCTTCTGCCCTCCCTTTTTTTTCATTTTGTACATCTTATTCTGTATATTATTCGTTCCGCATACTTAGATTGCAACATTGAGGACAATGTTGGGTTTAAGTATGAGGGTGTTTTCCTATTCTGCATTTTTATTCAAAAACTCATTAAAATGCATAAAAAAATTACAAAAATTAAAACCTTAAAAATTTTTCCTTGTTTTTATAATAATAATAATAATAATAATAATAATAATAAAACAACTAAACAAAAAAAATCATAAAACACAAAAAATTCACAAAAACAAAACTTATAAAACATCAAAAATTCAAAATTTTTTTTTATTTTACTTTGTAAATATTTTTTTAAAAAAATAAATCTCTCTTCCCCCCTCTTCTTCTCTTTTTTGTAAAAACTCGCATTTTGCCTCGCCCGCGGCGATCGACTCACTGAACCAACCACCTAAATAAGAGTCTGTTCGCGGGCCGCCCTCGAGTTTTTACTTTATATATTTAAAAAAAAAACAAACAAAAAAAATATTTTATTCTCTTTCCCCGCTACCTTCTTTGTAAATAACACTTCTTTCTCTTCTCATTCTTGTAAATTATATCAAACAACACTAAAACATCAAAAAATTTTGAAAATCCAAAAACCCTAAAAAGATAAAAATCTAAAAATCCTAAAAAGATAATAATTAAAACACAAAAAAATGATAAAATCCCTAAAAAAACTAAAAAAAATGTTTTGTTAATTATGTAACAAAATAAATCGAATATACCATTTCTTAACCCTTTTTGCTTTCCAAAAATCTAGTTTCGAGTTAATTTATAAGCGAATTTTAGTTATTCTTTGCTTACTATTCGTTTATTAATTAAAGTTCGATAGATTTAAGTGTCTGGGGTTAAGATTTAAAGAATTTTTTACGTCTTTTCCTTATAATATGGAACTTGTTTTTCACCACCACTTCTAATTTTATAAATAGAAGCTCGTTTTTTATGTTAGAAAATAACAACCATGGATTTTAATTATTTCTACTTCATGCTTTTAGAAACATTGGAACGTTCATTTTAAAAAAGGTTGCTCTCAAAACGTTTTTATTAAAATCTAGTTTTCTTTTTGAAAAATAAACCCACTTCCATTTTTTTTCATGTCTTAATTGACATGTTTACCCCTACTTTATCCCTTTAAAAGATCTTATGTCAATGGGAATAAGATTTCATTCCGTAAACATAGGCACCCAATATTTAAAAAGATTATATGTTATGGAGTAAGAGGATAAAATTCATTACTCCTACACATATACATTGGATTATTTATTATTTATGAATGAAGAAAAAATTTATTATGTGTTAGGAAAATAAGATTTCATTTTCCTAACTATCCAAAAAGAAAAAAATTTTGGAGGTTCGAGAAAAAATTACCTCACCTCAATATTCAAGCCTTCTTCATAAACCACCAAACCACTTAGCCTATTTCAATGATTCTAGAATTAATTTAATATTTTTTGAGAGCATAACTTTTAAATTACATTATTTTCTTTAACTTCTTTTAAGCTAAGGTTTTTTGTATAAATGCAATCCATCTTTGTTAAACTAACAAAAATAAATTTTTGCTTTCTATTTTATTTTATCTAGAAGTCTTTTTGAAACTCTTCCTCTATTCATAACATTTCATAATTTAGGATTTAATTCTTAGACCCCGGATGTTTATTTTGATCTTACTTTTAATTAATTCAAGCGGTAGCTATACTTAGGATTTCTTTTATTCCTTATAAGTTCATCTCCAACTTTTGCTCTGGAATAGCAAAAGCTTAAGTATGAGGGTATTTGATGAATTGTAAATATACCTATTTTTCTGTACATTAATTTAGTTGTTTTCATTTATTTTTGTCCTTTTTACTTATTTTTATTCAATAAAATGCTCCTATTTTTGTAAATATTATACTAACTTGTTTTATTTTATTTTTCAGGAAAAAAAATCAAAATCTGCATAAAAATGTCATGTCACGCCCGTGACAAATTGGTCACGCCCGTGACCAGGGCGTGACACGTCAAATTCCAGTGAAATCAGCAAATTTTGAAGAGAAAAGCTTGACACGCCCGACGTCACGCTCATGTCACCCGACACGGGGCATGACCCAAGCCCGTGTGCACCCGCTCGACGTTTTCAACTCGACGATCGTCGACCTCCTCGACACGCCTAGAGTCACGCCCGTGACCTGGGGTGTGACACCTCTTCCCGCTCGACGATTTTCAACTCGACATTTTACACTCGATGTTTGTCGAGTGTCGACACCAGCCGACACGCCCAGAGTCACGCCCGTGACCTAGGGCGTGACTTCTCCGCCTGGCCGACAAGACCCGCACGGCGACTTTTTTGACGCACCGCGCCCATATCCACCTCCATGATACGCCCAGTGTCACGCCCGTGACCTGGGGCATGACCAACACGAGACCGACACGTGTCCAGCCCGAAGTCCACTTTCCAGTCACATCGCCGACCGCCATCATGAATAGTGTCGACACGCCCCCTGACACGCCCGTGTCAGAGGGCATGTACTTGTAAAATTTCTGTCTATAAATTCAGAGCTTCTGCTTAAGTTCTTGTTCCCTTTTTGGATCCATTTTGTGTAGGGGAGATGCTGTTAGATGTATTTCCAAACCCTTGTAAGGGAATTTTCTCCCCCTCTCCTTAACTTTATTTTCGTATCTTTGTAATTTGTTCTTTTATGTAATAAAATATGTTTTTTCCTTCTCTTTATATGACTTTGGAATGCATCGGAATGCCCTCACTTATGCAATCTTATTTTGCTTTAGCTTTTGTTTTTTGTTCTTTTAAATGGGTGTGTGTGTGTATGAGTGTAAATGTTACATTTATGTTTTCATAATTTCGTTACTTAGATTTGTTTAGATTGTGATTGTTATAACTTTACTTGCATTCCTATAGATCCGTCAAAAAATGTTTTCAAAGTGATTTTAATTTTTTCTAACTTAGATTTTCGTGTTTAGATTGTAAAACTTTTTCGTTCTCTTCGCTTTATTTTCACTTTTTAATCGTTTTTACGGAGTTATAGGAATGATAGTATAGTCGTTTTAATTTTTCGTGCACTTGCATTTTTTCATTTAAACTTTTGCTCCTTTTATTTTTCTGTCTTCATTTAAATCATTTCTACCGCATTCTAGCGGTAGAAATGTATTCATTTTTATTTTTCGAGCACTTGCGTTTTCATTTTTATTTGCAAAACTTTCTTCCCGTTTTATTTTTATTTCATCTTTTTACGCATTTCTACCGCATTCTAGCGGTAGAAATGCAGTCATTTTAATTTTTTGTCAACTTAGTTTTTCTTAATTTTTCGCTCATATGTGTGTGCGCATTTATTTCCGTCTACTCGTTAAGAGTTAAATGACGCTTTGCTTTATTCCATTCAGTAGAGTGTGTGAGTTTTTACATTTTGTCGTGTGGGTGTGTTTACTTTATGTTGTGTGTGTGAGTTTTAAATTCAGTAGAGTGTGTGTGTTTTACTTTATGTCGAGAGAGCGTGTGCGTGAGTTTTAATTTCTGTCGAGTGTGTGCGTGTGTTGCATTTATTTAGTCCTACTCGTTTGAGTAGGACACGCTTTCTTTCTCCCGCCAACGCATTTGCGCCGGGACTCGCAATTTACAGCTTTCTTCAGTCCTACTCGTTTGAGTAGGACTTGCAATTTTCAGCTTTCCTTTCCTGCTTTCATTTACTGCTTTCTTTTACCGCTTTCTTTACTGCTTTATTTTCTGCTTTTCCCGCAAGCCGTCCCCATTCCGATGAGTGGCTAACCGTTCTTATCCCTCGGTATCGAAGAGTATTGGGACAGATAAAAAAGCTTAAAATAATTAAAGGTCGTATTTTTCTAATTAATTAAAAGTACTTAAGGTTTGCCCGGGGTTAACGACGCGTATGACCACATATCGATGTGTGGGCCTTATTTCCGTTTTCCATACGCTCGCCGAGAGGCCGTGCGTATGGACAGATCACCCCTTGGCAAAGAGAGTTCCGCACTAACCCTCGAGAGAGGAGGGGCGCCAACTCTACCGGATTGGGTTCCCCACCCAATAGCGGGGTTCTTAGCGTAATGCGGGCGTTAAGAGGAATCCTTCGTCGGATGAGAGCCCGGTCGAATAGTCTTAGCGTTCAGGTGTGCGATAGTCCTAGAGATAGGTGAGCTCATTTTAGTGGAACCTCCACGGCCAAGTCTCCGCCTTAATTAATTAGAAATTTAGGAGCTCTTTTTATTTAAAGTCTATTTTAGTTCATTTGTTTTCTCGGTGCCATCGAGCTAAGCTCTTCATCGGCACCACCTTATTGCTTTCTTTTTATGCTTTCTTTTTAATTCGTTTTTATTATATATAAAATATCCCGACAAGATAATTATCGGTAAAATAATAGTCCCCTCCAGGGAAGAGTAGAAATAATCAAACCGACCCCGAGAATAATACGACCTCGATATTCCACCCGGAATATCCTGTACTACTCACGATAGGTGCACTTGCCTCCTTTCGTTAAAACTCGATCATCCTTTTTATATCCAAAATAAATAAATACGCACGCCCCGTTTTCTAAATAAAAAACCACTTCCGCCTTTTTCTCAAATAAAACCGCCGGGTCGCCGCGTGACCGTAAATAATTTTTGGAGTTTTAACCATCAAGTTTTTGACGCCGTTGCCGGGGAGATTGTCGTTTCGTTATTTTGAACCATAGAAATCTATTAATTTTACCTATTTATATATATGTACTAAAAATTACAAAAAGGGCCCCCAAAAATTTTATTACTAATAATAATTAAAAATAATAATAACAATAACTATAAAAAAAAGTTTACAAAATTATAAAAAAAAATTTTTTTTTTTAAAAAAAACTTTAAAACTAAAATTTTTTGAAAAACCTTAAAAACTAAAAATTTGAAAACACTATAAAACTAAAAAAAAAAAACTAAAAAACACTAAAACCCAAAAAAAATGAAAAAAAAACTTAACAAAACAAAAGAAACAAAATTTATTTTCATTCTTTTTATGAAAAAAAAACTATATAAAACTAAAAATCTACTTATAAACACAAAAACAAATATAATAATTTGATTTTAAAAAAAAAAACAAAAATATAATGTATATATTTTGTTTAATTTAATTTAACTTCTTATATTTTAATTTATTTTGTTTCGACGCGCTTTCCATTCTTGTGCGCGCTTGAGGTGCGCATTTCCATCAAACTCACTTAGCTAAGGCCTTAGCTACCTTCGACTGCCCCACGCGCTTGCCCCCTACCGCCTGCAACCCTTTAGCCGAATTTTTCGTTTTTTTTGTTTTTTCTATTATTGTTTTGCTATTCTTTCCTCTTCTAATAATAATGAAGGGTTTCGACCCGGGCCTCCCCGTACTCATCTTCAGGGAAGCTTCTGCCCTCCCTTTTTTTCATTTTGTACATCTTATTCTGTATATTATTCGTTCCGCATACTTAGATTGCAACATTGAGACAATGTTGGGTTTAAGTATGTGAGTGTTTTCCTATTCTGCATTTTTTATTATTATTCCGTACAAAAAAAAATATACAAAAATTTTTTTGCAAAACTTAAAACGCATAAAAAAAATTTCTTGTTTTATATAATCAAAAAACTAAAAAATCATAAACCACAAACAAAAATCACAAAAAACATAAAAAAACATCAAAAATTCAAAAATTTTCATTTTACTTTGTAAATATTTTTTTCAAAAACTAAATCTCTTCCCCCCTCTTCTTTTTCGTAAAAACTCGCATTTTGCTTGCCCGCGACGGTCGACTCATCGAACCAACCACCCAAATAAGAGTTTGTTCGCGGGCATTCGAGTTTTTACTTTGCTCCTTTTTTTTTATAAAAATCTCTCCATCCTCACTATCTTCTTTATAAATAACACTTCTTTCTCTCCTCATTCTTGTAAATTACTTATCAAAAAACACTAAAACATCAAAAAATTAGAAAAACAAAAAATTCCTAAAAAAGATAATAACTCTAAAAATTCAACAAAAAGATCATAATCACAAAAAATTACAAAAAATGATTAAAACCCTAAAAAATCAATAAAAAAAATGTGTTTTGTTAATTATGTAACAAAATAAATCGAATATGCCATTATCTTAAACCTTTTGCTTCCAAAAATCTAGTTTTGAGTTAATTTATATGCGAATTTTAATTATTCTTTGCTTACTATTCGTTTATTAATTAAAGTTCGATAGATTTAAGTGTCTGGGGTTAAGATTTAAAGAATTTTTTATGTCTTTTTCTTATAATAGGGAACTTGTTTTTCACCACCACTTCTAATTTTATAAATAGAAGCTCATTTTTTATGTTAGAAAATAAAATCCATGGATTTCAATTATTTCTACTCTTTGCTTTTAGAAACATTGGAACGTTTATTTTAAAAAGGTTGCTCTCAAAACTTTTTTTTATTAAAATCTAGTTTTCTTTTTGAAAAAATAAACCCACTTCCATTTTTTTTCATGTCTTACTTGACATGTTTACCCCTATCCTTTAAAAGATCTCATGTCAATGGGAATAAGATTTCATTCCGTAAACATATGCACCCAATATTTAAAAAGATTATATGTTATGGAGTAAGAGGATAAAATTCATTACTCCTACACATATACATTGGGTTATTTGTTACTTATGAAGAAAGAAAAAAATTTATCATGTGTTAGGAAAATAAGATTTCATTTTCCTAACTATCCAAAAAGAAAAAAAAATTGGAGGTTCGAGAAAAAATTACCTCACCTCAATATTCAAGACTTCTTCATAAACCACCAAACCACTTAGCATATTTCAATGATTCTAGAATTAATTTAAAATTTTTTGAGAGCATAACTTTTAAATTGCATTATTTCCTTTAACTTCTTTTAAGCTAAAGTTTTTTTATATAAATCCAATCCATCTTTGTCAAACTAACAAAAATAAATTTTTGCTTTCTATTTTATTTTATCTAGAAGTCTTTTTGAAACTCTTCCTCTATTCATAACATTTCATAATTTAGGATTTAATTCTTAGACCCCAGATGTTTATTTTGATCTTACTTTTAATTAATTCAAGCGGTAGCTAAACTTAGGATTTATTTTATTCCTTATAAGTTCATCTCCAACTTTTTCTCTGGAATAGCAAAAGCTTAAGTATGTGGGTATTTGATGAATTGTAAATATACCTATTTTTCTGTACATTAATTTAGTTGTTTTCATTTATTTTTGTCATTTTTACTTATTTTTATTTAATAAATTGCTCCTTTTATTGTGAATATTATACTAACTTATTTTATTTTATTTTTCAGGAAACAGTTAAAAATCTGCAAAAATATTCCAAAGTCACGCCCGTGACATATTGGTCACGCCCGTGACCAGGGCGTGACAATGCAAAAACCCGTGAAAGCAACAAAATTCTGAAGAAATTGCTTGACACGCCCACCCTCACGCCCGTGTCACCCGACACGGGGCGTGACCCAAGCCTGTGTCCACCCGCTCAACATTTTCAGCTCAACGTTCGTCGACCACCTCGACACGCCTAGCGTCACGCCCATGACCTAGGGCGTGACACCTCTTCTCGCTCGACGATTTTCAACTCGACATTTTCCGCTCGACGTTTGTCGAGTGTCGACACCAGCCGACACGCCCAGAGTCACGCCCGTGACCTGGGGCGTGACATATCCACCTGGCCGACAAGACCCGCGCGATGACTTTCGGCGCAGCCCGCGCCTAGATCCACCTTCTTGACATGCCCAGCATCACGCCCGTGACCTGGGGCGTGACCAACACGAGACCGACACGTGTCCAGCCCGAAGTCCACTTTCCAGTCACATCGCCGGCCGCCATCATGAATAGTGTCGACACGCCCCCTAACACACCCGTGTCAGAGGGCGTGTACTTGTAAAATTTCTGTCTATAAATTCAGAGCTTCTGCTTGAGTTCTTGTTCCCTTTTTGGATCCATTTTGTGTAGGGGAGATGCTGTTAGATGTATTTCCAAACCCTTGTAAGGGAATTTTCTCCCCCTCTCCTTAACTTTTTTTCGTATCTTTGTAATTTGTTCTTTTATGTAATAAAATATGTTTTTTTCCTTCTCTTTATATGACTTTGGAATGCATCGGAATGCCCTCACTTATGCAATCTTATTTTGCTTTAGCTTTTGTTTTTTGTTCTTTTAAATGGGTGTGTGTGTGTATGAGTGTAAATGTTACTTTTATGTTTTCATAATTTCGTTACTTAGATTTGTTTAGATTGTGATTGTTATAGCTTTACTTGCATTCCTATAGATCCGTCAAAAAATGTTTTCAAAGTGATTTTAATTTTTTCTAACTTAGATTTTCGTGTTTAGATTGTAAAACTTTTTCGTTCTCTTCGCTTTATTTTCACTTTTTAATCGTTTTTACGGAGTTATAGGAATGATAATATAGTCGTTTTAATTTTTCGTACACTTGCGTTATTTCATTTAAACTTTTGCTCCTTTTATTTTTTGTCTTCATTTAAATCATTTCTACCGCATTCTAGCAGTAGAAATGTATTCATTTTTATTTTTCGAGCACTTGCGTTTTCATTTTTATTTGCAAAACTTTCTTCCCGTTTTATTTTTATTTCATCTTTTTACGCATTTCTACCGCATTATAGCGGTAGAAATGCAGTCATTTGAATTTTTCGTCAACTTAGTTTTTCTTAATTTTTTCGCTCATATGTGTGTGCGCATTTATTTCCGCCTACTCGTTAAGAGTTAAATGGCGCTTTGCTTTATTCCATTCAGTAGAGTGTGTGAGTTTTTACATTTTGTCGTGTGGGTGTGTTTACTTTATGTTGTGTGTGTGAGTTTTAAATTCAGTAGAGTGTGTGTGTTTTACTTTATGTCGAGAGAGCGTGTGCGTGAGTTTTAATTTCTGTCAAGTGTATGCGTGTGTTGCATTTATTTAGTCCTACTCGTTTGAGTAGGACACGCTTTCTTTCTCCCGCCCACGCATTTGCGCCGGGACTCGCAATTTATAGCTTTCTTCAGTCCTACTCGTTTGAGCAGGACTTGCAATTTTCAGCTTTCCTTTCCTGCTTTCATTTACTGCTTTCTTTTACCGCTTTCTTTACTGCTTTATTTTCTGCTTTTCTCGCAAGCCGTCCCCATTCTGATGAGTGGCTAATCGTTTTTAGCCCTCGATATCGAAGAGCATTGGGACAGATAAAATAGCTTAAAATAATTAAAGGTCGTATTTTTCTAATTAATTAAAAGTACTTAAGGTTTGCCCGGGGTTAACGACGCGTAGGACCACATATCGATGTGTGGGCCCTATTTCCGTTTTCCATACGCTCGCCGAGAGGCCGTGCGTATGGACAGATCACCCCTTGGCAAAGAGAGTTCCACACTAACCCTCGAGAGAGGAGGAGCGCCAACTTTATCGGATTGGGTTCCCCACCCAATAGCGGGGTTCTTAGCGTAATGCGGGCGTTAAGAGGAATCCTTCGTCGGACGAGAGCCAGGTCGAATAGTCTTAGCGTTCAGGTGAGCGATAGTCCTAGAGATAGGTGAGCTCATTTTAGTGGAACCTCCACGGCCAAGTCTCCGCCTTAATTAATTAGAAATTTAGGAGCTCTTTTTATTTAAAGTCTATTTTAGTTCATTTGTTTTCTCGATGCCATCGAGCTAAGCTCTTCATCGGCACCACCTTATTGCTTCCTTTTTATGCTTTCTTTTTAATTCATTTTTATTATATATAAAATATCCCGACAAGATAATTATCGGTAAAATAATAGTCCCCTCCAGGGAAGAGTAGAAATAATCGAACCGACCCCGAGAACAATACGACCTCGATATTCCACCCGGAATATCCTGTACTACTCACGATAGGTGCACTTGCCTCCTTTCGTTAAAACTCGATCTAAACCGTTTTATATCCAAATAAATAAATACGCGCGCCCCGTTTCTAAATATAATCACATCCGCCTTTTTCTCAAATAAAACCGTCGGGGCGCCGCGCTTCGTAAATAATTTTTGGAGTTTTAACCATCACCTTTAATGACTTATATGATGATCCTCAAGGATCTTCTGATGATGAAGATGAGGATGATGATTCTGATGATAGTCCCTCTGCCAAGAAGAAAGTTTCAAAGAAAAGAAAGGCTCCTCCAGTTACTGCTCCCAAGCCAAATCCCATACATGATACACCTTATTGTATCCTTCAAAAAATCACTCCATACCCTGGGATGCCAGCTTGGATGTGGCTTTCTAAAAATGAACAAAAAGCTAGGAAGAAAAGTAGGAGATATTCTCCTCCTCCTCCACCTCAGAGGCATTGGAAAGGTCCTCCTCCTCCTCCACCTACTGGTAGTGCTTCAAGCAATACTCCTCAGAGGTCTACCTAATATGCTCAAACATACCATAGACATAAAGGTAGATCCTCATCATATTAAGGAAGCAGCCAGCAGAGGCACTCTTCAAGCAGACAACAACATCAACAACAATAACAACAACAACAACATTATCATCAGCAATAACAACAGCATGCTCCTGAACCACAAAAAGCTGACAGTCCTAAAAGGCCAAAGTCTCCACCCATTCCCTTTGTGGATCCAGAGACAGAGAAAACTTCTAGAATGGCCAGGTTTCAGGAACTTGTTGGATTATCAATGATAAATAAAGCTAAAGCTGAAGGAAAAGATCCATTCCAATATTCTACAATGTCTAAATACAGAAAGGAAGAACTAAAAAGTTATGAAAAAGCTAATAAATTCTTTAATGTAAATGCTTACATGAACCTACATCCAGAGGCTGTTGTGCCTAGTGCTACCTCCCTTAATATAATTAGAGCTGCTGATATGACAATGTCCAAGAGCAAACAACTAATCCAAATAGGGAAATCAAGTTTATACAACATGCTGACTAGGAGAAAGATGACAAGCTAAAGGAAAAGCTGAAGAAAAAGAAATGATATATATTCTGTTTAGTTTCTGTTGGTCTAAAACTCTTTACTTACTTACTGTCATAAAGCTACTGTGTAAATATCTACTGCATATTTCAATTTTTCTGCCATATATATTTTTCTGCTTTGTGAATGTCTTTATTTCATTTGTTTTAGTGACCTCACCCAAATAGGGGGAGATTGTTGGATATCTAGTTTGATTTGGGCTAGGTTCACTAACTAGAATGTTTGACCCACCATGTATAGCCATGGTCATGTCATTATGTCCTAGAGTTTAGGCTAAGTCCCCAGAATCAACCTCACATAGACCAGCCAACTGAAGACTGCAGAAGACTCAGACTTGGAAGAATATCAAGTTCAGGAAGTGAGTTCGACGTTCTCCGAACTCAGTGTTGAGATTATATTTGCCAACAGGTCACGTGTGTGTGGGACCGCATGTTTGGGCTTTCCCCATCGCGTTCCATGTCTGGGTGTTGACCTCGGTGGGCCCCCTTGTGTGGCGGAATATCACCGCGGTCCTATGGTTGGGGTTAATCCCACATCGCCCGCAGACTTCTCCACTTTGTGTTCATGTACCCCGCCACCCTTCATCTCAACACCTGGGTTTTGAGATGAACTAATGGGTTGGCAGGTTCTAACTTGGTATCAGAGGAGGTTGTCCTGCTGCGGGGGTGTGTTGAGATTATATTTGCCAGCAGGTCATGTGTGTGTGGGACCGCATGTTTGGGCTTTCCCCATCGCGTTCCAGGTCTTGGTGTTGACCCCGGTGGGCCCCCTTGTGTGGCGGAATATCCCCGCGGTCCTGTGGTTGGGGTTAATCCCACATCGCCCGCAGACTTCTCCACTTTGTGTTCATGTACCCCGCCATCCTTCATCTCAACACCTGGGTTTTGAGATGAACTAATGGGTTGGCAGGTTCTAACTTGGTATCAGAGGAGGTTGTCCTGCTGCGGGGGTGTGTTGAGATTATATTTGCCAGCAGGTCACGTGTGTGTGGGACCGCATGTTCGGGCTTTCCCCATCGCGTTCCAGGTCTGGGTGTTGACCCCGGTGGGCCCCCTTGTGTGGCGTAATATCCCCGCGGTCCTATGGTTGGGGTTAATCCCACATCGCCCGCAGACTTCTCCACTTTGTGTTCATGTACCCCGCCACCCTTCATCTCAACACCTGGGTTTTGAGATGAACTAATGGGTTGGCAGGTTCTAACTCTCAGCTCGACGAAAGTCGTGCTCCGTTCGACGAACTCAGAGTTAATTCTCTGAGTTGAGCTCGACGATATTCGAGCTCAGGTCGACGAATTCTGGGAGTTCAACTTCAACACATTCTTTCAGAGTACTTTCACTGAACTCAGGTCGGCGAAGACAAGTTATCACCTCGACTAACTTGGACCACAGAATTGGCAGATTATCCACAGAATGCAGTTCTCTGAACTCAGGTCGACAAACAAGAATTCTCAGGTCGACGAACATGATTTCTCTGGTTGATGAACTTGGATCTCAGGTCTACGAAATCTGTTCTCTGGTCAACGATTCCTGTGCAGTTCCAGACTTGGAAATTTCCCTTATTTTGTCTTTATTTTATAGCTGTAATTCCTCCGTAATTAATGCATATATTCTCTGAATATAGCCATTAGTGACAGCATTGATTACGGTCTTCATCAAGAATATTACTTGCTTGTCTTTAACGAGACAGTTGAGAAAATTCTTTAATGCAAATATTCTCTCCAACCGCATTTCATTCTCCAGGCAATCAACATTTAATGAAAATGAATTCAAAATTCAAAGGAGAATTGAACTGAACATGTAAAAGAGATTTTCTCTTTTAGTCGACAGCAGAACACATAGAGAACAAGACAGAACTGATAATATACAGAACACAAGAAATCATTCAAGAGAAAGAATTCTGCTCTGTCATCATCAAGTGTTCTTCTTCCAGCAAGCTTCCAAGAGACAACCAACTTCAATCTATCTACAGCTTTTTGGAGAACTTTTCAAGAATACCTACTCACCCTGCAAAGCTCTCAATCTTCCTGAACAGAACTTCATCTCAGGGGGAGCTTTGACACCATCAAGCATCCACAAGTCTTCTCAGTTGTTTTGAGAAAAGAGAAGACAACATATAGTTTTATTTATCTCACCACACTGTACACAGGGTTCTAGCTCCCTTCAAAAGTTAAACACTTGGTTGCAAGTCTCCTGATCAAAAAAATTGATTTGGTTTTTGGGCACCTAATCAAAAGCTTGAAGGGTTTCCTAATCTACCTGAATCAGATCTTGTGGTGATAGGCAACTGAGCAAAAACCTAATTGGTTGTAGGGCACCAGATCAAAAACCTGAGTGGATTCCTTCTAGGATGGTAGAAGAGTGGATGTACCCAAGTTTTAGGAAAACCATTATAAAATTCTTGTGTCATCTATGATGCTCTCTTATTTTTATTGTGTGCTGCTTGCTGAATAGTTTAGTTATATTTTTGCACTTACTGATTAAACTTATAAGTATTACTATTTTAATTCCGCAATAAAAATCTAACAAGATTTTAAAATACTCTATTCACCCCCCTCTAGAGTTAAACAGATCTAACAACTTTGGTGGTATCTTTCATACCATCCTTCAGCCCCCGTCTATGCATCCCTTCTACCTCTGAGGGTGTGTGCGCAGCAACCCCCAGTTTACGGAGGACTACTGTGGACTGGCCTACCAGGGTGTTGCCGGGCCCATACACTGACACCGCACATCTTGCTCGTTCTTTGCCTATTGAGATTACCGAAGAATCTCTCGCCGTATACAGATATTTCATGGGTCCCTCGCTCCCTTTTTATGAGCTTCCCTTGAGTGATAATGATCACTCTGGTGTTAGCCAAAAAAAGAGGATCAAGAACACATGGGCACTCCTATATGGGACGTAGAGATTGTTCCTGTCAACGGGGAGGTGTTAGCAGATGATTTGGTTATGGGGCCTGTTTGTTCATTGCCAGGTTTCGAGAGTAGTTTTGCCCCTCCGCAATTTTTGCTTGATCGTGCTACTCCTTTTTTGTGTGAGTTGGCTGATGATGCCGTATTTGTTGGTGATTCGGTGCCTGAGGTTACGCCGAAGTGGGATGGGGATTTTACAATCTTCGACGGAGAATGTGGATCTTCGGAACACTATGACGCACCCCGGTGGGATGAGGAGTATCCCCTTTCTGATGCGGAGGTTTGCACCTCCTTATTGGACGAGGCGGTCCCTCTTACCACCGCGGAACTCGAGTTCTCGGATCCCCCCAGATATGACTCATATGACACCGACAGTGATATGTGCTCGGATCCTGCTGAGGGTGATACCGGGTTCACTCTCCCATATTATGTACATTTTAGTTTTTCCTCTCATTTATTACTTGACCCCCCTTCTTTATCTAAGCTTGTGCGGGTTGAGTCTCCACGGGTACGTTGGGATGACAATGAGCCTTGTGCTCATGCCGATGGTGAGTGCATCTGCTTGTGTGAGAAGGTTCCTACCTCCTTCATAGTGGAAGCCCCTATCGTCGCCATCGCCTCCTGTGGTGGACAACGCCTTGCTAGGCAAGGATTTCTTTTGTGATGAGATTAGCGAGGACCAGTGCTCCTCCTCTTCTTGTTTCTTATTTCCTCTACCTGAGTTGATCAGGTATTATTATGTAGGTAGAGGGGTAACAACATTATCTCCGTATTGGTACTCGCCACCACAACAAATATTCGGCCAGTTACCTATACATCTTTTGTTTCATAGGCCCATTAACTAGAACTTTTCGTTAGCCAAATAATTCGTGCTGGATGGACAATAACCCCAGTACTTATCTAGGAGTAGGTATAGTTAGTTATTTTTACTATTTTAAAAATTGCTTTACGTGTTGTATAACTTAGATTTAATTTGATATTGTCACTGTGTATACAATTTTTGCTGGAGCTTATTTGCAGGTTAGCGCTTCACTTGTGCGGAGGAGTTATCGAAATTTTTGCAGGTTTAGCTTCATGCTCTCTCGTGTCTTTTGGTATGCCCATCTGCTTAGTATGGGGTAACCTCTCCCCCGACTTATATTTCATTATTTTTATTGCAAATCTTGTGAGAGGTTGCATTGATTAAGTTTGGTGGGGAGAGACTCGAGTTGTTATCCGCTCACATGCACATTCCACTCACATACTAGAAGCTTTTATTGTTATATGATTTGCATTTGCATTGCACTCCACAACACCCACTTAAGAACGCGTACTTAAGCACTTGCACGCGTCGAGCTTGTTTATCACTTGTGCGTAGAATAAAGAATGATATGTTGACTTAGGATTGCATGATGGAGTAAAATGTTGACTCCAAGAGTGTTCCTAGGCGTGCACTCATGCTCACTTAGAGTCTGTGTAGATTAAAATTCTTTATATCCTTATAGTTTCTATTTTTCTATTAGCGTATATTTTGTTTACGATACTCTAGCTGTGAATTCGGTTATGAATCAAATGGTGGTGTAGGATTGTGTGTGGGAGTTCAATAGCCTCGTATTGTCTTTCTCAGTAGCTAAGAACTTGCCCCTAGCTACTCTCGAAGCATGGGTACATGGTTAGTCAAGTACACGCGTGATGTAGGCCGTCACTTTGTCTAGCTTGAGCCTTGTACCGTTCCCGACATCTATCCGTTGCTATCCCCGTTGAGCCTGTCTTTTCCTTTGACATCCCTAAACCTCGCTACCAAAGCCATATAGCCTTTCCTACTCGCACATCTGAATGTGGTCGCACGGTTAGTTTGTTTTGTTGTAGTTGGTATCCGTTATCTGTGGGAGTTATGTGGGTGTTTGTGTAGCTTGTGTTGTTGCAATGTTTTCATATTTTGTTTTGGCTATTTGGATAAAAAGAAAAGAAAAAAAATAATATAATAGTAAATGAAATGAATTAGAAAAGAAAATTCCTACTTTGGAATAAAAGAGAAAAGAAAAGAAAAAAAAATTGTTGTTGAGTTCTGAAATTTTGGTATTGTGTTTGTTATGGGCGTGCATGCACCGTCAAAAGTCCAAGTCTGGTGGTGCACCGCACGTGTTTGATCGTTGAGTATAGCTGTGAGTGTTTTCGGGCTGTCAAAATTTGGGTGTGCGTGTCTCTCTTGTTTATCTTTGTATACCACGCCTTCGCATAAGCCTATATTATTCTACAAGTCCTACAGATTCATGCTTTAGTCAAACTAGTGCCATGGAGATAGTGTGAACGGGCGAGCATATGGTTACCCACATTGGTGGATTCCTTTGGAGATTCTCCCGAGACCTGATCTTTGGCAATGCTCACCTCATTTCCCATCTTCTTTCGTTCTACGCACAACCGATTGATTCACCGTGATTCACTTTAGAAGTATTTGTAATATCTTCTTTACGTTTACATGAATTAGAAATTATTATGCATGCATAGATGAGTTTTCTACTATTACGTTTTGTACATGAGGGTATGACTTCACCTGGTACTCTATTTATGCAATTTCTTAGTCAACTAGCTTTCTTAAACTCCGCTTAGTGATGATTTGATCGTGACAAGCAAATGTTTAAGTCTGGTGGTGTGATGTGTCCGATTTATATAGGGTTTTTCTGACTCATCTGGGCTTATTTTCTTGCATGTGCACTACTTTTTCAGTTGGAAAAGTTATATTTTTGTTTAGGTCTTCACTTAGTCAATAGTGCATTGTTTTGGCCCAATGTGGTGTGCGATTGTGCACTCTTATGTTGGGGGTAAGTTATTGGAGCTTCTCGCACTTATTTGTTTTGATTTATATGATTGTTTGGATTGATTTGTTGCTGTGCAGGTAGTGCATTTTCCCCATGAAAGGAATTCTGATTTGTGAAAAACGCACAGTCGTGCGTTTCCTTAGCACACGGTTTTTGCCCAATCGTGCATTTTATTGAGCAGGAGTAGCGTCGAGTGGAGCTCGAAGAATTTCGTCGAGCTGAGCTCGACGATCTTCACGCACGGTTAACGCACGGTTTCTTCGGAACCATGTGCGATGGAAACACACCGTTTCTTCGCAACCGTGCACGAAGGAAACACATATTTTTCCTGTGGCTGCCTTGATTTATTGTGCTCTGTGGTTAATTGTGCGATTTGCTCATGCACGGGCAGAAGTGCCCGTGTGGGAGTAAAACACACGGTTCCACCTGCTTGCTAGCAATTTCTACTTGTTGTTGTTACCCGTGCGTTTTCCTTCGCGCACGAGCATTTGCCCCCGTGCGTGAGTAAAACGCACGGGTCAACGCTTCTTCCTTGTATGTCAATTTTTGCGTGTAAATAACGCACGATTAACGCACGGTCGTGCACCAAACCGTGCGTGACCATTTTTCTGACCTGCTCCTATTTAAGCATAGGTTTTCTTCCAAATGGGGGATTCTCTTTTCTGCCATTCCTGCCGCCGTTTTAGGGAAAAACTCTGCCCTTTCTCCTCCGCCCTTCATCTTCCTCTAAGGAGAGAAGCTCCGGCCATGCTTGCGAAGCTTACCTCTCGCCGGTGCTTGCTCTCGGCCTGCTCCTTCACTTCCTAGCTCTATTGCAAGTTTTGACGCCATATCCATCAAGCAAAGGGAAGCTTGCAACCTTCTTCCGGATCGTGACATGAAGAAGACGAGTCCATTGGAGGGTAGTGACAACCTTCTCTACCTTGGACGAAGTTGAGGATCGAGCTTGGACGCGTATTGACAACCCGACAATTCCTTCTACGACTCTTCGACAAGCGTTCAGATTCGGTTGATTTCTTGACTTATTCTTGCTTTATTGTTGTATATGCGCTGTTAAATCTTTATATATAGTTGATGTGGCACTTAAGTTGTAAGCGTTATTTGTTTCATGTCTATGTGAATCTTTATAATTTTACTGCTTTAATTGCTTGTGCAGCGCCTATATTTCCACCCACCTCCATAGTTGGTTTTGCCGCTCTAGCGATTGCTAGAGGCGCGCGTTGTGACGAGGTGTTTGCAACCCTCAATCCGCCGTTCTATTCACTTCCTACACCTATATTTTCCTCCATTCCATCTAGCGAAGCAGCGCATAGTGGCCTGCATAGGAGTAGATTTAATTAGCTTTTATTTTTTTGCTTCTAAAATCAATGCCCTTTGGACTTCAATCTCATGTCCTCCTTGAAAGTCAGCTCCACCTTGCGGTGTTCCTTGAGAGATTCGATACTTTGGAAAGCCTTCCCATTTTATATTACTTATGCGAGCGGTACACTTGCCGTAAGCGCATCACACAACAACAAGAAAACGATCTTCAGGAAATATCTACTTGAACTGTGAAGATGCTGCTACAGCTAGGGTTAGCCCTTGACCGCCTCTTCTTTCTCAGAGAGGTTCTCTAAACTTCTCGTTGTAGGTGAGAATCATAACAACTAACTTGCTTGAACTTTTAGATCAGCACTCTGAACTTGTTCTTCAAGCTCTACAACAATGGCGTGCTGAAGAAGATGAAATTCTGCATTTTTACAAAAAAGTTAAATCTCTAAAAGTTATCTTCTCCTTGCTGATTAGAATACTTTTATCTTTAGTCGTCCAATGGCTCTTTGACCTGTGGAACTAGCTGTAGTTGTTAACTATAACTTTGCTTTTACAGAAAATCTCGTACAATAGGCCTGCGATGCCATTTGTCCCATAATATAGACTTCCCGCAAAGAATTTGAAATTTTGCTGACATCAGCATTCCTAGACTTAGCCAAATTCGAGCAATTCATCACAGGCTCTGAGTGAACGACCATCACTCAGCGAAAAAATACTTAGCCAGATAATCTGCACTGCCAAACATTGTGTGCAATTGAGTGAACCTTCATCACTCAATGCATTTGGACTTAGCCGTTTCTTTGAAACATTAGGCGTTGAGTGCGTTGAGTGATCATTCATCACTCAACGCAGATATGTAGCTAAGTCCACAGGCATTGAGTGAAGATAGTTCAATCAATGCCATATAACAAGAGGTATCAAGTAAACCTCAGATAGTCAAAGCTTTAGCATTGGAAAGGAAGAAATCTGGCTAAGTTCAAAAGCATTGAGTGAGGACAACTCACTCAACGCTTGAAGAAAGAAGCGTTGAGTCAAGCTTAAGCAGTCAAAGCCTCTGAAGATCTGTCAAGAAATCTTGCTAAGTCCAGAAGCGTTGAGTGAAGGCAGTTCACTCAACGCCCAAAGAATAAAGCGTCGACAAAATAGTGAGATGTCAAAGCTTAAGAAGAAGTTGACAAAAATTATGTCTAAGTCCAGAAGCGTTGAGTGAAGGAAGTTCACTCAACGCCATCTCATCAGGGAAATCAGATAAGTACAGAAGCATTGATTGAAGACATTTCACATAATGTCTCATCGAGAAGATAGGGAAAGACATGAAACGTTGAGTGAAGACAGCTCACTCAACGCATTCATAAAGATGGAAATCGGCTAAGTATACAAGCATTGAGTGAAGATAGTTCACTCAACACCTTAACAAGATGGCAGGCTTCAGAGAAGCGTCTAAGTCCAAATGCATTGAGTGATGAAGGTTCACTCAACGCAGTCAATGCCTAATGGTTCAGAGAAACGGCTAAGTCAAAATGCATTGAGTGATGAAGGTTCAATCAATGCACTATAAGTTTGGCAGTGCAGATTATTTGGCTAAGTGTTTTTGCGCTGAGTGAAGGCCATTAACTCAACGCACTCAACGCCTGTGATGAATTGCTTGAATTTGGCTAAGTCCATAGATGCTGACATCAGCAGAATTTCAAATTCATTGCGGAAAGTCTACATTACACGACAAACGGCGCCACAGGCCTACTGCATGACATTTTCTGTAAAAGCAAAGTTACAGCCAACAACTATAGCTATTCCCATGGGTCAAAGAGCCTTGGATGGCGGAAGATAAAAGTATTCTAATCAGTAAAGAGAAGATAACTTTTAGAGATTTAACTTTTCATAAAAAGGCAGAACTTCACCTTCTTCCTCTTGCCATTGTTGCAGAGCCTGGAAAACAAGTTCATAGTGCTGATTTAAAAGTTCAAGAAAGTAAAGTTGTTCCGATTCTCATATGCAACAATAAGTTTGGAGAAGCTCTATGAGAAAGAAGAAGCAGTAAAGGGCTAACCCTAGCTACAACAACATCTTCACAGTTCAAGCAGATATTTCTGAAGATCATTTTCTTGTTGTTGTGAAGAAGTTAGGGCTGTGTTTTTCTCAGCTCAGGAAACAGAAGGCTCAGAGAACATTTCTCTGGAGTCAAATCACGGCCAACCTTACTTTCTCTCTATAGGATCCTTTGTATTTGAGTGTGGGCCTAATTATAAAGGCTGAGTGTAGGATCTTGTGTAGATCTGAGGTAGGATCCCTGTGTGGATCTGTGGTATGGAAGTTTGCCTGAGGTAGGATAGTCATTCTCTCTGAGTGGTAGGGACTTTGTTCCTGAGTTGTAGGATCCTTCCGTGGATCTGAGGTAGAGCCTTTATGCCTGAGCTGTAGGAGAGTCATTCTCTCTGAGTGGTAGAGCTATCCTCCTAACCTGAGCAGTAGGACTATTAATTTAGTCTGAAGTAGGTGATCTTTGGATCACTGAGTTGTTGGAGCAACCTTTCTCTGAGTTGTAGGGCTTTGTGCCTGAGGTAGTCTTGGAGGAGATTGAGAGATCCCGAGGGATTTATGTTATAAGCTCTTTATAGCCGAGATTTGGAGAAGTAACTTATCTAACATACTATTAGAATGGTGGGAGGGATAGTGGATGTAAACAAAATCTAGGGAACTACTATATATCTTGTGTTTGTTGTTTGTGTTCTTAAAAGCAAGTTAACTAAGCTAACTCAACACACCTAAAATAATGAAGCAAGGAAAAAGAATTAAAAAAGCCCAAAAACCTATTCAGCCCCTCCTCTCGGTGTTTATCTATCCTTGAAACTAGAGACTTTCAAGTGAAATCAGAGGGATGTTGTGTAACACCCCAAAGGTTATCGTCCGACGGTAGCTAGTTACCGCGTAGCGGTAGCTCAAGGGTTAGCATCAACAGAGTTGTGAGCATTGAGTCAACTCAACTGGATTTATTGTATGATGGAAAGTTATTACCGCGCAGCGGTAGCTGGGGAATTAGATTAGCAGAGTTCTCGGGAAGCTATCGCCCGATGATATGATTACTGTTGGCGATAGCAAGGTCGATTCAATTGACGAAGTTCTAATGTTGGCTACCGCATTGCATTAGTCTTACCGTGGGGCGGTAGCAGAGCAGTTATGATGCATCCATGTGTCAACGCCCGATTCGAGTTCTGGGCGGTGGTGTCCTTAAGAAGCCAAACGATTGAGGTACCGCTCGGCGGTAACTTCTTACCACATGGCGGTAGCGCTCGTATACTAAATTCTAGATAGAATCGTGACCGTTTGTTGGTTTTATTAAGGGATCCGATGGCTGCAGGTTTCCTCTACGAATATATAACTGAAAGTGTAGGTTTCCGCATCCCTTTTCCTTATAATCGTCTCTTTCTAAGTGTTACAGAGAAGGGAGAGTGAAGAAGGAAGAAGAGGAAGGAGATATCGCCACTATTGGAGTTCCGAAGCTCTGATTCACAGGACGAGTCCGGATTTGTGGAGGCAAGATCATTGCGGTCGTGTTCATCCGTCTAGATCTTTGGCATGACACCGAAGATAGCACAAAGGATAACGATTCTCTACTTGGACATGTGAAGTTCTCTTCCTTTTGCATAGAAAACCCTTTCCCTCAAGTTTGCGGTGAGCGTGAGGTCTTCCTTCAGGTAGATACAAAGTATCCCCGTAGTTTTGCATTTAAACTTCAGAATTAAAGTACGAGCATAGGCTTGTTGTGTGAAGCCCATCCGGATGGGTTGTTCTGGATTGGTGAAGTTTTTCATTATGCTTCTTATGGCCGGAGAAGACTCCGTGATGTTTGTTTTTTTGGGTTTCTACACGGTAGATTGCAATAGGGAACCTTGGGGACTAACTCCAAGGAGCACCCGAAAAATTGGGCAGAATCACATTTCTACCAGGTACCGTGCGGCGGCAGTGCTACCACAGGCGGTAGCTCTTTGTGAGCTTTGATTGAGGCTTGTGTCATGGAGACCTGGGGCCAGTGTTTGAGGCCTAAGTCGTGGAGACCTGGGGCCTGTGTTGTGGGGCTGAGAGCTTTGAGAGCCCAACTTGGTGGCCTGAGAGACATCTGTATTTCATAACGTGGTTATGTAATGTTTAGAGAAATGGGAAGGGGGAGGCCGACTCGCATCATGCCTTTTTACACCCGGTGATGTGAGTAACGGGAAAGGGCCAAACATACCTAGTAGCTATACCGAGCGTCCAGGAGTAGTGTTACTTATCGCTGCCATAGTTACGGGTCTTAGGCCTCGTATAGGCCGTAAAGGCTAACAAAATGCTCATGTATGTTGCCATCTTGTGAATGGTGGTGAGTCCCTGGATTTTGTCGGGATACCGAGAATGTGACCTGAGAGCATGGGGTGTGTGGCTGTTAATGCCTACACCTTTGGTGAAATGTGTTTAGATTGCACTTTCATTACTATGATTGATTTTGCTAATATATTGCAGGGAAGGAGCACCGCCGCCCTGGGTAAGGGGTGGCGTCGTTATAATTTGGTCAGCTTTAGCTGACCGTTGACTTGTTTTACCACCGTTCGGTGGATTGTTCTTATGCAGGAATAGGTGAGCCAACTAGCATGTAGCGGGCTAAAGCCCTTGATGCTGTGCTGGTCCTTGAAGGCCAAAACGAAGTATTTTCCTTTACTATTTTCATGTGTGGTCGGCGTGTGTGCCGAAGTTTATAAAACACTTATTGTTTAAATAAATAATTATAAGGCCATAAGGCCAAGTCTCTTTGTGTATTTTACTTTCACTCCTGTTTTGGACTCTAGTGGACATTCATGTTTTGTGATGGATTCTTCCAACTTCTTTTTAAAAGCTTCTGTTAGAATGCTCTGTGTTAGAATTCAAAGATTTATTATAGTAATTTGGTATTAATATGTAATTCCACTGACTGTCCGCGGAATATGCCGTGGGGCCCCGACTGGACCTTTCATTATATCCAATGTGACGGATGGGGGGTGTTACAATTTGGTATCAGACTACGATGTCAGTCTTTCTTTTATGAATTTGTGGGCGAATTCTTTTAAGGGTTGGTGAGCACATATATGTGCGTCATTGTTATAACATGAAAAGAACCCATGAATGTCCACTTAGGAGTCAAAATACATATGTTTGTGGAACCTGTATTTTCCTATAATTGCTTTTTACAATTTTGTTTGGACACTTAATGGTGTGTCCTACAATGATAGGTGACCAGGAGTGGTGCAGGACAGTCAGAACATTCGCACTTTGCGGAAAGCAGTGCACCTAATGATGTACCTGAAACCCCTCATTCGACATAGACGATAAGACTCGTGGTTGAGGTGGTGTTTGCAATGATAAATGCCTATCCAGGGAGGCAAGCACAACCTCCTGCCACTATTATGGAGCAGGTGCTGCTTCGTGCGGCAGAGCCTAGAGTGGTGGAACGAGTGGCTGTAGAGCCTTTGGTGCCAAGAAGAGAGCCAAAAAATAGCTCAAACATGTGATGAGCTTCAATCCTCCTGTGTTTACGGGGACTGGAACGCCAACCCAGTCCGAGGATTGGTTCTCTTATGTTAAGAGAGTCTTGATGACAACTGAAGCAGAAGAATGGCATAAAACCACCATAGCCGCTTTCCTGTTGGATGGATAAGCGAGACTGTGGTGGGAAGAGTTAGAGCTGCATCTCTTGGCTGGAAGACAACTCACCGATGTTTCAATGGAGGAGTTCTCGAGGTTATTCCTGGCTAGATAACTCCCCTCATCACAGAGGATCGACATGGAGAATTTGTTCTAGAGATTGACTGTAATATCCCTCAAACAACTAGACCCCTAGGAGTGGTATTGTCATGACTAGGTCATCACAAAATCCTAGGGAGCCCAAGAAGACCAAGTGGACTTGGGAATAAAGGTGATTGGGTTGAATGGACTACAAATAGTAGATCCCAAAACCCTAGTTTAGGATGACCATGAGGCTTCACCAAGACTCTAAGATCACACCATGATCTCACCAATCTATTAGAAGGTCCATTAGAGCCCTAAGGGTCCATTGGAGTCGACGCAGGGTGGCCAAGTTGACCTACAACCACCCTAGGCTTAAATTGGGCAAGGTGCCCTAACTAAGGGCAGTGTGCCCCTAGTAAGCCCAACCAACCCTACCATGCTCTTCCTGGACCTAACGTGGGGTCAATGGGTCACTAAGGACCCATGGAGGGCAGTCAAAGTGGTTAAGTTGACCTAAGTCAACTCTAACCCTAAATGGGTCAAACTGGTCTACATTGGGTCAACTGACCTTCCCTTAGCCAGGTGGATCCCACTCATGTCCTCCTAACCTTAGAGTGAGGTCAATGGATCACCTAGGACCCATTGGAGTCAACCAAAGAGGCTAAGTTGACCCAAGACAACCTTATCCCTAAAAAGGTCAAAGTGCCCTAACTAAGGGTCAAGTGACCCCCAAGATGCCCAACCAACCCTACCCAAGTACTTCTAGACTATAGGGGAGGCCCATGGGTCATCAAGGACCCATTGGGGTCAACCCTAGTGGCAAATTTGACGAAAGTCAACTCATGTGTCAAAGTGGTCAAACTAGCCTAAATGGCTAACTCAAGCCCAATCCAATTGGGCTAGGCCCAGACAAGTGTGGCCTATTGGTCTAGGAGGTGGAGAGACACATTTTGGGCCCACCAAATTTAGAGTTTGTTGACTAGGAGTGAGAGAGAGGAAGTTACCCAAATTTGAAGGAGAGAGAAAGTAAGAGCTTAATGGCCATCATGGCCATGGAGGCTCCATAACCCCTCCTTTTGATGGGGATTTACCTCCTTGGAGGCAGGGGATGAGTTTTCAGGAGGTGGTCGGCCAGTGGGGTGGCTCAGCCCATCAATTTGGGTGAAACCGAAAACTCACCCTTATGGCCATTAATGGTGCCTTGCTGAATTGGGGTGTTACAAACCACCTCTCCCCAATTCCTACATTAGAAACCTTCACCAGGGCAAGGGCAAGATTTTCCCCCGATTACATTTCAGTTTCAGTGGAGTTGGTGTGGAGGTTGCACAGAAGCCCAAACCGGCGGCCGAAAATGGCAAGGAGGCACAACACCCACTCTGAGGCCGCAATTCAGGTCCTCCCCTTCTCCTCTTCTTATGGGTAGATCATAGGAATCATTTAGGATGCGAATCGGGCTCAATTGAGCCCGATCGAAGTTTGTAATATCCTGGTTTTTCCACATTTTCATCTTGTCGGGATCGCCGGAAATGGCCCCTCCAGCGGTCGTGTCGTCGGCTGGCGATAGCCACCACCTCGACGGAGGTGGTGGAGGCGGTGGCCGGCCAGGGAGGTGGCCGGATGGCCGGCTGTGGCTCCTGGAATAAGCTCCAGGTCGGGAGAATCGGGGCCATCGACTCGATGAAGAAGACGAGTCCAGCTCTGTTGGATCGTGCATTAAGATCTATGCTGATCATCATTTTATGATAATATAAATAAGTTAGTTTTGTATATTTCTGTCACACAAACTGCAGTACTTTGAAATAAATGTTAAAAATACTTAGAGGCTCTGTATGAGAAAATGTCCACCATGAAAGTTGTAGCCCTAGGGGTTAATATAATTGAAAATTGACTTCACCAAATTTGGTTAAGTGGTCTGACCACAACACCAAAAATGGTGCAACCTATACATAGGGGTGTCCAGACACAAAAAATAATCCCCACTCATAACCAATCACCCAAATGCCTTGAAATTTACAGAATAGGCTTCTCATAACCATCCCCTAATATTGTCCAAACATAAAAATTTTTGGACATTAATTTTCTATAGTTTTATGAAAATTTTTATAATCATAGGGTAAATTAATTAGGTGCCCTAATGACCTCCAAAACGTCCCAAATTTTGGTGAGTGGTTCTTATGGTTATCGGGAGGATGTGTATAAATTTTCACTCTGTTTAAAGGTGATTTAGTTAGGAAATGGGCAAACCCTAGCAATGCCTCCAAAACGTCCCAAATTATGGGTTTAAGTGGCCAAACCACCTCAACAGAGGTTGAAATTTGGGCCACTGACTTGGCATGACTTTTAACACTCTCCCATGGAAGATGGGGTGGATTGAGGTAGATTTGCCCTAGGACCCAAGACCAAACCCTAAGGATGGTCTTTGGTGTCTTGTGAAGGGCATGTAGTCATAAGACCTTGAAATGATTTGAAATTCGGTGGAGAGGACTCTAGGGTAGTTAGTGTCCTCTAGTAGAAATCTTATTGGATTTAGAAGTTGTTAAACCCCTCAAAACCCTAACCCTAATTTAGGGTACAAACATTGTAGTGATAGAATAGGGTATTAAAACTCATTGAACAGTGATGAAACTTTGGTCGTGTAGTCATAGGGTTAGTATGAACCTTTGGAAATTTAATTGGGAAATTGGGAGCATTAATCTTAGTACTTCCTTTGTAATGCATGCGTTAGCCCTTCTTAATTATTTGGATATTGTGATCTCACTCTCCATTGGAAGTTATGAAAAATTGGGCAAAGAGAGTTTTATTAGAATATTTAAATACATAATTACAGTACCTACTTCACAAGCTCATAAATTTGGGAACTTGTTAAATAATTCTTTCAGAGCTCATTTCTTGTTGAAAAATTATGAAACTTGATCAGTAGTGTTCCTAGGTCAACATGCTCATATGGGGATTTTAGTACAATTTTTAGATGAATAATTGCTGTACTTAGTTCATTAACCTATTAACTTAGAATATTACGAGAAAATCAAGTTTAGAGTTCATTATTCACTGATAAATTATGAAACTTTACCTGGACTAATTATGTTTTTAAAATCATTCTTGAATTTTCTTAGAATTTGTAGAAGAATATTGACAGTACTTTTCTCTTTAATTTGGTTAATGTAGGTTATGTTCAGAAATTATGTTTAGAGGTTTAAGTCTCACTGAAAATTTGGAGATCTTGAATTTATTGATAAATAGTTGTCTTTTATTTATTATAATTTTGTGGAACATTTTGCATGCCTGAAAATAGTACTTCGTGTTCAAACTAAGGCACTTGGATCACTTTGGAAATTAAATAAATTATCAGATAAATTAGGAAAATTATGAATTTCTGGATTTAGGATAAACATGTCATGATAAATCCCCAATAATTATTATAGGGATATTGGATGATTATTTTGAGTACCTCCCATTATATACTTCATATAGCTTAGGATGGTCCGCGTTTAGTAAAACTGCAGAAATCATAATATGGTGCAAAATGAACCTAAGAAGTTGGTATATTAGTGTGTTGGTCTGGTAAGTAAAATGAGATTATCATCGGGAGTCGTGATGTGGAGTGAGAAGTTTGGCTAGTGTTAAGAGGTGCTCGGGGTCGACAAAACATCGTCTTCCCTATAGGAGAGAAAGTGTCAAATACACTAGGGTTAGATCCAGTATAACATTTAAGGGAATGGGAGTTGGGTATTAACAAATAATAAGTGCCTTGCGAAAGGGAGCTTTGGGCTTCAGCCCATCGTAATTCCTAGTGCCCTTTGAGAGCCCTTCACGAGGTATGCTGGGGGCAGTCCTGGGCTAACCTAAACTGTTGGTAAAACTGAATTGCAAGAGTAACTAACATAACTAGGGTTTCACTTTCACTCAGCTCGATGCCTCGGGATATTAGGGGGGCTCACTCGGGCTGTAGGCTCGGTGGATTTAGTGATGGGCAGGTTAGCCCGACGAGCTTTGGCTCGGTTGATGTTTGTGACGGACGGGATGGTCCAGGGAGCTTTGGCTCGGTTGAAATTAATGACGGACGGGATGGTCCGGGGAGCTTTGGCTCAGTAGCTGATGCATAAACTGCATGTGCATAAAGTATAAGGTAGTGGGTCTTTGGTATTGGAGGGTCGATGCATTGACGCCAATACGTTGACTCAGCAAGTGTGGTTTAGCACTTGGCCAAATAAAGTCCGGTGCGCCAGCCAGCAAGAGTACGCAGGAGATCCGCTTAGTGCACTAGCGTTGAGGCATATGATAGGTCTGACTTGTAGTGTAATTACAAGTTTAGAGGTGGGCGAGGCCCAACCCACTGCTTCCGTTTGCCACTACGGAGGTATCCTGGGAGGTTCGGCTTCAGAAAGGGGAACTAAAGGTCTGTGTACACAGAGTCGAGTGGGTGAGTTGCATTTGCATGTTCACATCATGGCATAATTGCATTTCATAGCATAACCATTACATATAACCCTGACCCCTATTGTATAAGTGGTATTGGATGCTTTATACAATAGGCCCTGCAAAACGACACCTTAGTTTATAAGTTCGCGCGAGCGTGCTTATAAGTTAAGGTTTTTATTCAGTAAATATATATGTATGCTTGCTAGAAAACCGACACCCTATCGTATAAATTGGTATGAGACTTTTTATACGATAGGAGCCTTGCAAAAGATCCCTTAGCTTATGTGTTTTCATATAAGTTAAGGTTACTTTTTCTTGTTCAGTCTTTCTTATCTTCATTCTGTCTTATACACTATAGAACTGCTAGATTAGTTCCGCCGACACCTGCTTATATTTGTTATTCTCCACTTTCATGTCCTCTCCTTTCCTCCTCCCCGCTCGGTGTAACGTACCGATTCGCACTAGGCCCCTTGTGCGCATTTTTGAGTCAGGAGAGCTGACTTGGGTCCAGGGAAGTGCTGGAAATTAGGCTGCATTTGGGAATGTAGGAGAAACCAGCCCTTGAGTTGTCCAGAGCAGGACACGGGTAGTGAATTCTCGACATAGTGAGTTTCACGCCCATGTCACAGGCGTGAACGGTCCAACACGGGCGTGACCATACCCGTGACTATCCAGTCAGTTGTCGAGTACTCGAGTGTTGTCGAGTACTCGAGTAGTTGAACACGGGATTCGCCCCCTATCACGGGTATGACCATGGACGTGACCGAGGCGTGTTCTCCGGTCGACGATTGTGGTTGAGTTCGACGAATCCTCGAGTAGTTGATAGGGGTCACGCCCGGTGTCACAGGCGTGACCATGGGCGTGACCGGGGCGTATTCTCCGATCGACGATTGTGGTTGAGTTCGTCGAATCCTCGAGTAGTTGATAGGGGTCACTCCCGGGTGGCACGGGCGTGACCATGGGCGTGACCGGGGCGTGTTCTCCATTCGACGATTTTGGTTGAGTTCGACAAATCCTCGAGTAGTTGATAGGGGTCACGCCTGGTGTCACGGGTGTGACCATGGGCGTGACCGGGGCGTGTTCTCCGGTCGATGATTTTAGTTGAGTTCGACGAAATCTCGGTAGTTGATAGGGGTCACTCCCCATGTCACGGGCGTGACCATTGGCGTGACCGATGACGTTTCACTTTAAAAGGGCTTAGAAAACCCTAGCAGTTTCACTTCTCTTTCTAGCCCTATTGTCTGAGAGAACTTCTGTTGGAGGAGAACTGCAGGAGCAAGTTCTAGGGAGGGAAAATCCGCCATCGCAGTGAAGGAGAAGATGCCGCCGCGAAGAACTACTCGATCCATGGCCGGAAAGGGTGGAACCGCTGGAATCAAAGTGAGTTTCCTACCCTCTCTCTTGGTTCTATATCTATAGATTTATAGGCGAGATGTCAACTCGGTAGAGTCTTGACTTGTGATAAGATGTTTTCTCTAGGATGAGGCCGATATAGGGCTTGTGCCCTTGGTTAGTGGTGTCTTCAACCTCTCCGATCTTCTATGTGGAGATGGGGGATGGTTTCGTGAAGAGTAAAGGCCTCACGAGGGTGAATAAGGGTGGAGGAAATTTCTGGAGGTGATCTGAGAGGATCGACTTGAGGAGGAAGATGAACCGATGCCGTTCATTCCGCCTCCAGATGCGTGCTGAATCTATATTCTGCGTGCAACAATCTTCTAGGCCATTTTCATGAAGGATATGGCCAGATCTGGGCTTTCGACTAAACATGAAAGTTAAAGCCCTTGAAACTACCTTTCCAACGAGTGGCTGCAAGACTTCAGATGACGTCTGTAGCCACAAGAAAGTCTGAACGAAAATGGTGTTCAATAAATCCTGCATGCAGAAATTTTGTCCTGTACGCAGCGGATTTCGAGTCCGATTTCAAATAGGATAATAACAAATCTGGGTCGAGGTCTGAATACGGAAGTTGAAGCCCACGGAAAGACCTTTCCATCGAGGGGTTACATGCCTTCGCCGGATTCCTGTAGCTTCGGGAATCTCCAGTCGAATTTGTTATCCAGATTTACTCTGCACCTAAATTCTGGGTTTTATATAATATGGATTTGTATTCGGTGGAATTAATATTGCAAGTTACTTGACTTGGATGAACTCTTTTATGATTAATCATTTTAGTTGCATGATTGATGAAGTTTATTAATCAAATTTCATATAATCTAATTGTGAAGCAGGCTTACTTAAACGAATTGACTTGTTAGAAATTTGGTAGATTATTATTTATGCGCATCATGTCATAATACGTTGTTATCTTTTGGAAAGATTGATAGATCTTTATATGCGCATCATGTTTATAATAAGTGGTTACTTTTAGAAAGATTGATAGATCTTTATATGCGCATCATGTTTATATTATGCTGTCATCATTTGGAAAGTCATGTAGAAGAATAAATTATGGCTACGAGAATGTTTGATTAATGGAATGAGTTTAGTAGTCCAATACTTAGAGCGTCGTCTCCCTACGAGTAGTATTGTGAGAGGATGTTAGTGCGGTGTTGACCGTCACTTGTTTGTTCTGTGTTGGGATAAGGCATGGATGGATGGTTGGGTTGTGTCCTCGTGTTTACTTCTGAGGCCCCTTCCATGCTATGGCGATGTAGCATTTGCATGTGGTGTGAGTCGACACGCGGTGTCGTAATCCTGGTTAAGGATAGTGTGCAGGTCTACGGGCTCGCTGATCATCACACCGACGGGAGTTGACAGTTAGACTTTGGGCGGTTGGGCTGTGTCCTCAGTGTTCACGTCCCGGGGCCCCTTCCATGCCAAGTGAACGGTTGGGCTGTGTCCTCATGCTTACTTCCGAGGCCCCTTCCAGGTCACACAAGGCCAGTTCGGGCTGTGTTCTTGGTGCACATCTACCCAAGACCCCGCTGGGCCATAGTATGCATGGGCTCCACTATTGTGTTCTTAGCGTTTAGGCGTACGGAGGCCTAGGTGAAGCAGTGTGGAGGCCCGCCTAGTAGTAGAAGTGCCCGTTCTTCTGTCACTGCCTGGCCACAGCGGCTGATGCCTGAGAGGTTAGCTACCTACTCGAAAAGTGGGAACTATAGTCTGTGTCGACATAGCAATTGCATGTGTGAGATCATGGTGAGTCATTGCATAACATACATAACATTTCATAACATTGCACAACAAGATCCTCATCGTATAAGTTTGTATGGGCACTCTTATACCATGAGTTACCTTTATGTAACTTGATCCTTAACTTATAAGCTTGTATGGGCATTCTTATAAGTTAAGTTACTTTCCTTTTGTTACTTATACTTGTTAGTTTGCTATAGCTCTTAAATATCTGCTAGATTATGATATTGTTACTCTTCACTATTGCCACCTGCTTGTACTTCTTTACTTGTATATATATATTACTCTTGTTCCTTCTCTCCGCCCGGTGCCGAGGAGTCCCCGGGGCAGCGGATGTGAAGCCACTTAGTCTTTTCGACTAACGGTTGCTACGTCTTCCTTTTTAGGAGGTCACGCCGCAGGTAGAGTAGCCGCAGACTATGCAGCAGGACAGCCAGGCTATAAAGACAGGTCCTGAGGGGACGGTACCATTGCTACCGTCGGTTACTGATGTGAGTGTTGTGAGACTCTGATGTAGCCCGTTTGGGCAGTTGATAGCTATACTCTGATATATTGTAGAAGCATGTTTAGCTTCTCTATTTGATGTACTATTTAGACTTATATTCTTAGTGTGGATTGAATTCTCTTGCTTTATTTTGGTTGGGTTGTCATGTTATATTGATATTGTTGGAGCTGGCGGAATAGGCATCTTGTGGTACAGGTTAGCCCGTGTGCTAATGCTACCGCAAGACGGCTGTTCTGGGCATAAGACTAACGGTATTCGAACCACATCATTTTAGGGGACTGTGGAGCCCAGCATGGAGGAGTAGCCCCAGAGGTCGGCACACTTGGAGATGGGACAGTCTAGTACCGGAGTTCAGACAGCAGGGACTGTGAGTCCTGATCGCTAGTAGTTATTTTAGTTTGCTTCTGCGATGAGAGATATGTAGTGAGGACATTAATGTACTGGGCATGAACCCAAGTTTTAGTACTTTTATTATATTTGTGGACACTCCTTTCGTGGAGATTATTTGCTATATATGTGACGTTTGTGGACTTGCCTTTTATTATTTTATTACTGTTGTGATCGATTTGGCCGACAGGATCGACGTTCAGTAGTGATGACCTTCCCGAGCATGAAGGTGTCATCGCAAAGCGACAGTTCTGGGCTTAAGACCCCGATGTTTTAAAGAGAAAAAGGGGGGGGGGGGGTCTTACAAGTGGTATCAAAGCCAACCTCGATTGAAAAGTAGCAGTCCACAACTCCTGGGTCACCCCCGCGTGAGTTTAGTTTGGGGACAAACTATGCAGCGGAAGTAGTGGTGTGCCCATATGGCGGATCACACGTAAATTATCCACTTTTAATTAGGGTTGAACGATTACTCACAAATGGCTTTTGTTACGCAGCCTCCAGCACAGCCTACACCACTGGGCGGAGTCCAGCAAACTCCAAATGTTGCACCACCTCCCCCGGTCCCCACTCCGTTCCTACAGTCAGATATGGGCAGACTATGACAACTATTCTGGAGGTATTCAGGGCTCAAAAGGTTCTGCCTCCGAAGCCAAACCCGGGGGCCAATTGGCTGAGTATTTTCCGAGAACTTTCTCCCCCATCCTACTTGGGGACAGAGTCGGCCATTCAGACGGAGGAGTGGCTGGACATTATGTACGAGATGCTGACTGGGATATGGTGCCCGTGGGAGGAGAGGGTGCCTTTGGTTGTCTCTTGCTTGGAGTCCCATGCCAAGAGATGGTGGAAGACATCGCTGGACACGACATTTGTTGACAGCGAGGTTGCAGGGATTGCTTGGGAGGAGTTCAGGGCCGCATTGTTGGAGCATTTTGTTCCGCAGTTGTCCAGAGATGAGATGGAAGACAGATTTTTACAGTTGAGATAGGGCAACAAGATAGTGGTGGAGTATCATCGAGAGTTCAATCATCTTGCCCGATTTGCAGATTCTTATTAGTTGGATTAGGCAGGATACACTAAGAGGTTCTATAAGGGCCTGCGAGAGGATCTGAGGGAGGCTCCACTGTTCGTGTCCGACGGGCCAATTCCTGGGATATTGGAGATGGCGAAGAGGATCGAGGCAGATTGGCACACTACCGGAGGCCGGAAGCAGCCAACTGAGGATCAGGGCCGGGGAGCCAGAATAGATCAACGACGGGGTCGCATCACTGATGGTAAAGATGGGAGAAGAGAAGAGGACCAACCTCATCAGTAGGTGAGACAGGAGCAGAGGGAACCAGTAGTGGTGGCCCCTCAGACTCTCCAGATGCGGGAGATGCAGAGACCCGGGGGTATGGCATATCCCCCACAAGAATGCTTCAACTGTCATCAGGTGGGGCATATCTGGAGGAACTGCCCCATGAGGGGGGCACCACCTCCAATACCATCGGCTGCCCCGCCAGCTCAATATTTTAGAGGCCGAGGACGTGGCCGAGGACGTGGATACCAGGGCAGAGATCACAGGTAGGAGAGAGAGAAAGTGTATGCACTGGATCTGACTCAATAATGGAATCCAGAGCAAGTGATCACATGTATGCCAGTTAATTTTAAGTTTTCTCTTTCCTAGGTAATTAGAGTTATGGGTATAGAATTGATAAACTAGGAAAGAAATCCATAATTAGATTTCTAAGACATTAATTACCCCAGACATAGTCTTCATCAGCGGCAAGCCCGCAAATACACTATTCGATATGGGTGCTTCACACTCATTCGTTTCGGAAGCCTTCGTGGAAGGGCTAGAAGGCGTGGAGCGATTCACAGGCTTGATGATGAGGATACGGCTACCAGACAGATCATAGCTATTCACCTCCGCCCATTGCAACATGGAGGCGGAGATCGGCGGAAAGGCATTTGAAGCACCAGCAACGATCCTAAAGATTCCAGTCTTTGATTTGATCCTGGGCATGACATGGTTGCATTGGAACCATGCCCAGATTGACTAATTGACAAAGAGGATCACCGTGAGACATGGGGATTCCCACATCATCATCGAAGGTATTAGACCTATTCCCCCTCTCTTGCTGTCATCCATGCAGACCGTCAAGGCCCACTTGCAGGGGAGGAAGTCTATGAAGTGTTATTTGAAATGGGTGAGGCTAAGGATTCCATCTCTGATATCAAGGTGGTGCGAGATTTTGCTGACATATTCCCAGAGAAGCTGCCAGGGTTACCCCCATACTGGGAGCAGGATTTCCAGATACAGCTGGTGCCAGGGGCTAAGCTGGCATCTAGAGCCCCTTACCAGATGGCCCCGAAGGAGTTGATAGAGTTTGGAAGGCAGCTACAGGAAATAGTGGAAGCCGGATTTGTCCAGCCAAGTTCTTCACCATGGGGAGCCCCGGTGTTGTTTGTCAAGAAGAAGGACGGGACACTTAGATTGTGCATCGACTACCGAGCACTGAATCGACTGACAGTCCGGAATACCTATCCATTGCCAAGGATAGATGAGCTGTTTCATCAGCTAGAGGGGGCGTATTTCTTTTCAAAATTGGATTTGAGGTCGGGCTACTACCATCTGCGGATCTAGGAGGAGAACATTCTGAAGACTGCCTTCCGTAGCAGATATGGGTTGTTCGAGTTTACCGTGATGCCATTCGGGCTCACGAATGCACCGCCGGCATTCATGAGCCTCGTGAACCGGGTGTTCGAGGCATATCTGGATGTGTTCGTCATTGTGTTTATTGATGACATCCTCATCTACTCGAGGACAGAGGAGGAGGACACACAACATCTGATGCTGACCCTAGAGAGACTGCGGGAGCACCAGCTTATGTGAAGTTCAGCAAATGCCAGTTCTGGTTGAAGGAGGTGGCTTTCCTAGGCCATATCATCAGTGGTGCTGGGCTAGCGGTGGACCCGGCCAAGATTCAGGCAGTTTGGGATTGGCCGCAGCTGAAGTCGGCCACAGACGTGCAGAGTTTTCTAGGACTTGCCGGTTATTACCGGAAGTTCGTGGAGGGATTTTCTCTTATTGCCCTTCCACTCACATCCCTGACGAGGAAGGATGTGCCATTTGTCTCGACCTCGCAGTGCGAGGTGGCTTTTCAGGAGCTAAAGGATCGTCTCACCTCTGCTCCTATACTTGCCCTTCCTTCAGGGAAAGAAGGATTCCAGGTCTATACCAACACTTCCTACCAAGACATGAGTGCAATGCTGATGCAGAATGGCCATGTGATAGCGTACACCTCACGATAGCTGAAGAAGAATGAGCAGAACTATACTGTTCATGACTTAGAGATGAGAGCGGTCGTATTTGCTCTGAAAGTCTGGCGACACTATCTGTACGGTATCCACTGCGACATATACTCTGACCACAAAAGTTTGAGGTATGTGGACACGCAGAAGGAGCTGAATATCAGGCAGAGATGATGGATAGAGTTTCTAGCAGATTACAAGTGCGAGATGCACTACCATCTAGGGAAGGCGAATGTGGTGGCAGATGCACTGAGTCAGAAGGCTACAACCTCAGTAGCAGGACCTCAGATGATGGCCATGGAGTTGGTCCAGATGTTAGACAAGATGCAGATATCCCTGGTGAACGAGGATCACCCAGAGCTGTACTGGGAGTACCTATCGTCGTTGGTTGCCACAGATGACATTCGAGACCGAGTCAGAGATGGACAGAGGCAGGATGACACGCTAGAGCCGATATTCCGGGCCTTAGAAGTAGGCACTGCTGGAGATTACACACTGAGGGATGGCCTAGTGTACTTCAGAGGATGGGTTTACATACTAGAGGGAGGCCAGGTCCGGGAAGATATCATGACGGAGGCCCACTGCAGTCGCAATTCGGTACACCAAGGAGTTACGAAGATGACTGTGGATCTGAAGAAGACCATGTACTTGCTAGGCATGAAGAAGGATATCACCTACTTCGTGACCCACTGCGAGGCACGCCAGCTGGTGAAGGCAGAGTGCAGAAACCCCGCAGGATTGTCGCAGCCACTCGTAGTGCCGGAATGGAAGTTCAAGTATATCGCGATGGACTTCATACATGGCCTTCCTCGATCGCGGACGGGAAATGATTCGATATGGGTGATCGTCGACCGGCTGACAAAGTTAGCCAGATTTATCCCGATCAGAAAGGATGACTTGGTTGGTGTGCTGATTAGGAAGTTTGTGGAGCAGTTCATCCATTATCATGGCGTACTGTAAGACCCCCTTTTTGTTTTTTTGGACACCGGGGTCTTAGGCCCAGAACCGCCGTTTTGCGGTGACTCCTTCACGCCCTGAAGAGTCATCACCACAAAGCGCCGGTTCTGCCGGCCATTTCGATCACATAAAAGTAGCAAAATAATGAAGTAAATGTAAACTATCTGTCCACAGAGAATCACATGACATAATAAATATAACTCCACGAAGGGAGTGTCCACAGAAAATAACATCAGAGTAGCAAAACGGGCTTATGCCCGGTACATCAAATCCTCACTACAAGATCTCTCATGCAGAAACAAAAGTAGAAAACTGCTCAGGGTCGAGACTCACGGTCCCGGCTGTGTGAACTCCGGAGCTAGACTGCCCCACCTCCAAGCGCACCGGTCTCTGGGGCTGCTCCTCCATGCTGGTCTCCGCGATCCCCTAAATGATGCGGTTCGAAAACCGTTAGTCTAAAAGACTAAGTCCTATCATCCCCCACACCTTCCCCCACGGCTCCTAGGCACCGAGCGGAGAGGAAGAAAGGGGAGGACTTGAAGGTGGAGAATATCAAAAGCAGATGGCAGCGGTCCTAATCTAGCAAGTTCTATAGCATATAAAGACAATAAGCTGTAATATGAAATGTAACCTTCACTTATGTGAAAAACACATAAGCCAAGGGGTCTTTTGCAAGGCTCCCATCATATAAAAAGTCCCATACCGATTTATACGTTGGGGTGTCGGTGGTCAAACAGCAGTAACTAAATATACCAAAATTAACCTTAATTTATAAACTTGCCCACACAAGCTTATAGACTAAGGGGTCGTTTTGCAGGTCCTAAAGTATAAGCGTCCCATTCCACTTATACTTTTAGGTGTCAAGGTTTAAGGTAACGATTATGCTATGACATGCAAGTGGGTATGATGGACATGCAAGTGCAACACACACACCCGACTCTGTGCACACAGACCTTTAGTTCCCCCTTTCTGGAGCCGTAACCTCCCAAGATACCTCCGTAGTGGCAGACGGAAGCGGTGGGTTGGGCCTCGCCCACCTCTAAACCAGTAAAGCACTACTGGTCAGACCTATCGTACGCCTCAACGCTTGGTGCACGAAGCGGACTCCTGCGTACTCTTGCCGGCTGGCGCACCGGACTTCTGTTGGCGAAGTGCTAACCACACTTGCCGAGTCAACGTATTGGCGTCGGTGCATCGACCCTCCAATACCGAAGACCCACCACCTTAATTTCCTTTCCTGTTATGCACATGCAAATTAGCGTAATCAAGAATCGAGCCGAAGCTCCCCGGACCAACGCGTCCGACTCAAGCAATCGAGCCGAAGCTCCCCGGACCCAAAGTCCGCCTTTTAACCATCCGAGCCGAAGCTCCTAACCAACCTCTGGTGCCATCAGTGTTGTGGAATGTGCAACCCTAATTACTAAGTTACTCTTTTCAGCTTGTTAAACAGTTTACGTTAACCCAGGACTGCCCCCGGTATTCCCTGTGAAGGGCTCTCAAGGGGCACTAGGAACTGTGTTGGGATTACGCCCAGCGTTCCCTTTCGCAAGGTACTTATTTTATTATTGGTTGATTCCCTTACCCTTTATTTTCTCATATTTCGATATGCTAATCCTAGGGTAATTTGACTCCATCTCTCCTTGGGTAGGACGATCTTTCGTCGGACCCGAACGCCTATAACCCTAGACAGAACCACACCTTGCTCACTCATCTTCCAAAGATGCAGCCCATTCCACTTGTCCTTACAACAAACCATCAGGACTCATCATACTTGCCCTAATTCACATCCAAATGAAATCCTGCAGTTTTGCTATATGCAGACCACTTAAGCTACATGACCCGTAAAAAAGGAAGTACATGAAATACTCATCCAGTACCCTTATGATAATTATTAGAGGTCTAAAAGGACATTTGAAGCATAAATCCAGAAATCCATAATTTTCCTAATTTGTCTGATAATTAATTTATTTATTCTAATGTCCCAAAAGGCCCAGGTTTAAACATGAAGTACCATAATCAGACAAGATATTATTCCACTAAATTTATGATAAATACAAAATGCCTAATCAACTCTAAATCCTAAGTCTCCCAATTTTTCAGCAAGGTTTAGGCCTTCAAATTTAATTTCAAAGATGCCCCATAAAAAGTCATATTAAAAGATTCTATAGTAATAACACCTCCAAAAATTCAGAGAAACTTCAGGGATGATTGTGATGGACTACAAGTACCCTAGAAAAGGTTTCATAATTTATCATTTGGAAATAAAGCTATATTTGATTTTCTTATGAACTCTCTAATTTAAGGGTTAATGAACAAAGTATGCTAATCAGTCATCAAATAATTCCACAAAAATTTCCATATGATAACATTGAGCTAAAAACACTATGCAGGAAGTTTCATGATTTTTCAGTAAGTAATGGCCTCTGACAAGAATTATTAATATGTAATCAAAATAAAGCACTTGTGAAGTAGATGCCCTAAATGGATACCCAAAAATTCTAACAAAATTCATACAAGCTTATTATAACCTAAAACCAACTCTGCTCATGTTTCATACCCTCTCTATGGGCAGTGAGACCACAATAGCCAAAATAATTATTAGGGCATTACTATTGATTACAAATGAAGTGCTAAAAATGTTGTCCAAAATTCCTCAAGTAAATTATCAGAGGCTCAACATACCCAAATCCCCTCACTACCCAAATTTGGTTAAGTTTCAAGATGTTTAGCTAACCTAAACTTACACTACAAGTTTTAGGTCCTAAGCTAGGGTTAGGGTTTTGGGGGCTCTACCATTTTCAAAGTTAGCTAATATTTTTAACAGAAGGTTATATATGTCCTAGGAACCTCCTTGCAAAAATTGAAGTTCATCCAAGGTGTTTAGGACTCATACCCTTCACAAGGCCAAAAGGTCCCTCCTTAGGGTTTGACCTAGGAACTTAGGGCAAATCTATTCCTCCCTATCCCATATTCCATGGGGAGGTGATGAGTGCCCTAGCAAGTCAGTGGCCCAAATTTCAGCCTCTGTTGAGGTGATTTGGTCACTCAAAATCAAAAGTGCAACTTTTGACCAAAATGCCCTTTTTAAGGTATAGCTAGGGTTGGGTCAAAACCTATTCAAAACACATCCAAATTGAATGAAATTTTATACAGATGCCTAATTGGAACCCAGGGACCACTCACCAAGATTTGAGAGGGTTTGGAGGTGTTTAGGGCACCTATTTAATTTATCTAATAATTATTAAATATTTACAAAAACTATAGAAATATTTTCTCCAAAAATTCCCATTTTTGGGCAGGCCCTAGGTATATCTAAGATAGACTCTCTGCCTAAATTTCAGCTAATTTGGGCTAGGGGTGAAGAGTGGGCACTCAATTTAATGACTGCCTAGCCCTAAGGGTATGTCCCACCAAAATGGGTGCCCTGGTCAAACCAGAAGCCCCAATGGGTTCAAACCAATTTTAAAATAAAGTAGACAGGAAGGGCTACAAATCATGTGTTGATCATTTTCTCATACAGAGCCTCTAACTATTTTTAAAAATTTAAAACATTAAATGCCAAAAGTGTGACAGAATGAAATAAATATCATTAATTTCCTATAGTTTAATATTGATGCAGCGCGAATCTTGGCGCAAGGATCAACGGCATCTGGTCATCGTCTTCATTGAGCTGACGGCTGAGATTCGTCCCGCCTGGAGCGATTTCCAAGCCCTGCCGCCGGCGATCCAGCCCCTTCCCCGGCCGGCCACCGCCACCAACACCTCCGTTGAGGTGGTGGCTATCGTCAGGCGGCGGCACCGCCGCCGGAGAGGCGTTTTCCGGCGGATATAGCAAGAGATTTTCTTGCCGAAACCAGGAGAAATCCCGGATTGGATCGGGCTCAATTGAGCCCGAAACTCAAGCCTAATTAATCCTAAGATCTACCTGCGGGTTAAGGAGAGGAGGAGGACCTTCCTGGCGGCCTGGATGCGAGAGGAGCGGCGGGATGCCATTGACGACGGCGGCGGCGCTCGGCTTCTGCAACTGCACAGTGGAATGGCTCGTCTCCTCCAGGTAAACGCTCTAAAATGATCCCCTCGGCTCCCTGAAGGTGTTTAAATGGCAAATGGGGGAGAGGAGAGGCTGGTTCTTCAATGGCCATTAACACCATTAAAGGTGTGGCTCGGGTTGTGTGGAGGGGGGCTGAACCCACCCCTTGGTGGCCGGGAAACGGCTGGAATCAACTCCTCTCTCCTAGAGGAGTTGATTGCAGCCATAATTGGTGGCTGTTAGTCTCCCTTGGCCGGCCTCTCACTTCCCCCTTCTTCTTCCTCATTTTCTCTCTCCTCCATTATCATGGACAGGAGCTCCTTTCTCTCTCCTAGTCACCTCTGGTTGACTAGTCAACCTCACAAACTAAATGCAGCCCACTTGATTATGATGGTCATGAGAATGGGTTTAGCCTAAGGGAGAAGTGGCTTGGGCTTGGGTTAGCCCTTTTGGGTTAAGTTTGACTTGACCTAAATGAGGGTTGACTTGGGTCAACATGACTAATTGGGTTGACCCCTATGGGTTCTGGGTAACCCATTGGCTTCCCTTAGGGTCTAGGTAGGGTTATGTAGGGTTACCCTGTACTTTGGAGGTCACATACCCTTAGTAAGGGTACTTTGACCAGGTTAGGGCTTGAGTTGACTTGGGTCAACCTGGCCTCTAGGGCTGACCCCAATGTGTCCTTAGTGACCATTTGACCTCACTTTAGGGTTAGGAGGGCATAGGAGGGGTCCTTTAGGCTAGGAGTAGGTCAGTTGGCCCTAAGTAGGCTAGTTTGACCCATTTAGGGCTAGGGTTGACCTTGGTCAACTGGGCCTCTTGGGTTGACCCTAATGGGTCCTTTTGGCTCTAATGGGGCTCCCAAAATGTTTGGGAGTGTTGTGGTAGGGTCTTGGGGCCATGGTGAAGCCCCATTGTCATTCTAAACCATTGTTCAAAATTCTACTATTTGCAGACCATGGTGATCCTCACCTTGGCCTCCTATCTCTTGGCCCATTTCTGGCTTTCTAGGGTTTTGTCATGACCTAGTCATGGCCAAAACCACTCTTAGGGGTCTAGTTGGAAATGAGATGTTACACGTACCCAGGACGATTTTATCAGATCAGGATGGGCGATTTATGTCCAGGGAGTGGAGATCAGTGTAGACTTACCTGGGCACTCAGCTGACATTCAGTATAGCTTTTCATCCCCAGACCGACGGGCGGACGGAATGTACCAATCAGACTTTGGATGATCTAGTGAGACTATGCATTCTTGACTGCGGGGAGCCTTGGGAGAAGCTGTTGCCACTGATCGAGTTCTCATATAATAACAGCTACCAGTCCAGCATAAGGATGACTCCTTATGAGGCCATATATGGACGAAGGTGTAGGACTCCTCTGTCACGGATACATGATGGGGATCGAAGGGTTTGGGTTCGGAGTTTGTTGAGGACACCGAGGCTCGGGTGAGGCTGAAACGGGATAGGATGTTAGAGGCACAGAGCCGACAGACTAAGCATTACGACGCTCGACATCGTCAGGTGGAGTTTCAGGTGGGGGACCGAGTATTCTTGAAGATCCAACCGATGTATGGGGTTTCACGGGTACGTGGTCGGAAGAAGAAGCTCAGCCCAAGATATATGGGGCCTTACAAGATCCTGGAGCGAATCGGTCCCTTTGAATACAGGCTAGAACTGCCGGCAGAGCTGGAGGTTCTACATGACGTGTTCCACGTATCCTCTCTTAGGAGGGCTCTACTATACCCGGAGCAGCAGGTTACGACCATGGATGGGCCAGTAGCATCTGATCGGTCAGTTCACCTGGAGCCGGTCCGGATTGACTATAAGGGGATAAGGGTCTTGCTACACAAGAAGGTCCAATTGGTCAAGGTCTTATGGAGGAATCATGGGCGAGAGGAGCACACATGGGAGCCTTAGGACTTGATGCAACTAAGGTACCCGGAGCTTTTCAGTCAGGTATTACTCACAACCTCTCGGGATGTTACAATTTACCTTTCATACTTGAAACCCCGTAGGCCTAACTAGAATTTCGAGGACAAAATTTTTTTGTTTATATATTGGGATTTGTAACAACCCTCAAATAAATAGACCCTCAGGAGTGGTTTTGTCATGACTAGGTCATGACAAAACGCTAGGGAGCCCAAGAAGACCAAGTGGACTTGGGAATAAAGGTGATTGGGTTGAATGGACTGCAAATAGTAGATCTGTAAACCCTAGTTTAGGATGACCATGAAGCTTCACCATGACTCTAGGATCCGACCATGATCTCACCAATCTATTGAAAGGTCCATTAGAGCCCTAAGGGTCTATTGGAGTCGACCCAGGGTGGCAAGGTTGACCTAGAACCACCCTAGGCCTAAATTGGGCAAGGTGCCCTAACTAAGGGCTGTGTGCCCCTAGTAAGCACAACCAACACTACTAGGGTCTTCCTAGACCTAAAGTGGGGTCAATGGTTCACTGAGGACCCATGGAAGGCAGTTGTTAAGTTGACCTAAGTCAACTCTAACCCTAAATGGGTCAAACTGACCTACATAGGGTCAACTGACCTTCCCTTTGCCAAGTGGATACCATGTATGTCCTCCTAACCCTAGAGTGAGGTTAATGGGTCACCTAGGACCCATTGGACTCAACCAAAGTGGCTAAGTTGACCCAAGTCAACCTTAGCGCTAAAAAGGTCAAAGTGCCCTAACTAAGGGTCAAGTGACCCCCAAGATGCCCAACCAACCCTACCCAAGTACTTCTAGACCTTAGGGGAGGCCCATGGGTCACCAAGGACCCATTGGGGTCAACCCTAGTTGCTAATTTGACCAAAGTCAACTCATGGGTCAAAGTGGTCAAACTAGCCTAAATGGCTAACTCAAGCCCAATCCAAGTGAGTTAGGCCCAGACAAGTGTGGCCCATTGGTATAGGAGGTGGAGAGACACATTTTTGGCCCACCAAATTCAGAGTTTAGTGACTAGGTGTTGCATCCATAATACGATTTGGGCTAGGTTCAATAAGTTAGGATCAAAGGACCCATAATGTATAGCCAGGGTCATAATTGTGTCCTAAAGTCCAGGCCAAGTCCTTAGAGTCAACAACACATAGACCAGCTATCAACAAGATTGCCAGAGACTCAAGACTTAAAAGAATTGAAAGACTGTAAAATGAGTTCGATGTTCGTCGAACTCAGGTCGACGATTGTCGTGCTCAGCTCAACGATCTCAGAGAAAATTCTCTGCGCTGAGCTCAACGAACTCTATTCTTTGGTCGACAAAAACTTCGACGCTACAACAACATTTTAAGTTCAGAAAACATCAAGATATTCTAAGTCCTTAGAATAAGACTTTGGTCGCTGAACTTGGTGCTCAGGTTGATGAACTTTGGACACTACACTTCAACACTTCAGCAAGGTTGTGTCAACACCAGACAGCAAATCTGTCGACACCAACATCAACTGTATCAACACACAGGATTTATGTCGACACACTCTAGATTTCTGTCAACACAATAGCTATGTCGAGACAAGAAGTAATTGTGTCGACACCTAGGATTTGTGTCGACACCTAGGATTTGTGTCGACACATTCCCCAGAAGTTCTGTAAACAAGTTATCAGCTCGACGAAATTCATTGTCAGCTCGACAAAATTAGTTCTCTGCTCGAGGATTTCTGGATCCTTTACTTCAACCAGAAGCTTCTCAATTTTTCTAAGTCAAGAGTCATCTCCAATCGACGAAGCCAGTTATCAGCTCGACGAACTTCAGACACAGAAAAGGCAAAGTTTCTGAAGCATACAGTTCTGTTATCAGATCGACGATCTTGGAACTCAGCTCGACGAACAGAAGTTATCTGATCGACGAACACAACAACTCAGCTGGACGAACTGTGGACTCAGCTCGACGATTTCTGTCATCTGTTCGACGATTCCAGACTTAGTATTTCCTTCCTCTGTCCTCATTCTATGGCAATAATTTCTGAATGATTAATGATAAAATATTCTCTGAATATTACCATTGGATGGTGCATTGATCAAGGATTTCATCAGAATTATTGCTTTCCATTTTTACAAGGGAGAGTTGGGAAAATAAATCAATGCAGTTTATTCGCTAGGCCGTCAGCATTGATTGCAGCAGAGGAATTCAAATTTCAAATGACAAATTCCTTCAAAAAATATAAAAGAGATTTTTCTCTTTTCCTGAACACAGTCACAAGAACACAACATACACATAGAGAAGAACACGGCATACACAGAGACACACAGACACATAGAGAATTACAGCCAGTCTGTCTTCAAGAGTCTCTCTGCTCCGTCATTCTTTCGCAGCTTTTTGATACAGAAAAGAAGCCCTAGGCCAGAGGCAGATCAGCTATTGAAGAAGAAGAACAATCAATCTAAATCAAGAGTCTTCTTTCTTCATCACTCCAGAAAACTTCAAAGGACAACAACTACTCCATCTGTCAAAAAGTTCCTACAGATTTCTCTGATAAAGGCTTAAAGACTGAAGGCCTATCACCCTGCAGCAAAGCTCCAAATTTCCCTAAACTATTCTACATCTCAGGGGGAGCTACTTGCTAATATAATATCCACTTGTCTTCTCTCTGATTGTTGACAGAGAAGACACCATCACCTCTCATCCCTCTCTATATAAATGGTTGTCATCTCCCTTCAAAAGTGATTATTGGTTACAAGTCACCTGATCAAAAGACTTGAAATTTGGTTTTTGAGCACCAGATCAAAAGCTCATTGGTGTCAGGCACCTGATCAAAAATCTGAGTGGATTCCTACCAGGGTGGTAGAAGAGTGGATGTACCCAGGTTGGGGAACCACTATAAATTTCTTATGTCGTATGGTTGCCCTTTCTTTTGTTTTCTGCTGTGGCTGTGATTGTTAGTTAGTTATTGCTGTGTTTTATTTTTTAATCTATTTCTTACAGCACTAGGACTTGTCTGCAATAGACAGAAAATTTTTATAAGATTTAAATACTCTATTCACCCCCCCTCTAGAGTATTCCTGATCTAACAGCTCACTTTCAATTGGTATAAGAGCAGGTTGCTTTGGTTGTACAAGCTAACCACTGAACCAAAGATCCTTTGTTAGATCTAAATTTTATTTTATTCCCATTTAGATTTATATACACAGCTATGACACAAAACAAGGATTATGCAAGCACCAGACCTCCAGTTTGTAACCTATACATGAATTCTATTGATGAGGATATATACAACTCTATATTGATAGGTCCCCCTCAAGCTTCAACTTCTGCAACATCTACAAGCACTACTGCAGTTCCACCACCTGAGTGGACTAAGGCTCAGAAGAAAGCAAAGATTGCTGATGCCAAGGAAATGAACATATTGGCTCAGACTATGTCAGATGGCATCTTTCAGAAGGTGGCTGAGTGCACGTCTGCAAAAGCAATATGGGATTCACTCAACCAAATGGTTGCTGGCTTAGCAGATGAGAGGAAAGATAGAAGATCAAACCTCATCACACAATATGAAAACTTCAAAAAGGATGAAGCAAAAATAATTGAAGTTATGTACAACAGGATTAGCTCCATTATTAGTGAGCAAAGGACCTTAGATAAAGAAGTCACCTTGACTGAAGTAAATGACGGGACTCTTATGTGCTTCCCAAGCTCATGGGATTCAAGGATCTGGCCCATCAAGGAGGCCAGAAGCCTAAATGAGATATCCACTGAATCTCTATTAGGCAAACTAAAGTCCAATGAACAGCTGATTAAATACAGGAAGGAAGTTGAGCAAAGAACACCCCCTCCAGCAAGAGAAGAGCATAGTATTGCTTTCAAAGCTGTTGATGAGACAGAGACTCCTTTAACAAATGAAGAACTCATGAGTCTCTTTGCCAAAAGATTCTATAAGATGGCAAGAAAGGATTTCAGGAGGAAGTCATCAAGGCAGGATGACAAGCCTAGATATGATAAGACACCAACCAAAGAAGTTGTGTTTTGGATGCAGGAAGCCTGGGCACTTCATCTATGAGTGTTCAGAGAATCAGAAGAAAGAAAAGAGAATAGAAAAGGATACCAGGAAACAGCACAATAGCAGACCTTCCTCCAACAAATACAAGAAGAAGGAGAAAGGTTTTGTGGCTAAAACCTGGAGTGAGACTGAAAAAGAATCAACATCTTCCAACTCTATTGAAGATGAGGAAGAAGCAAGGGCTAAGGAGGTTTGCCTCATGGCAATTGATGCTTCCAGGAGCCATTCAGAAGAGGAGGACTCAGACAATGAAGAAGCTTCAGATTCTGAAGTTGACAAGTTATTGTCTTCCTTTGATTACAATTTAGATTCTTTTAAAGTTGAATTTAAAACAATGTGTATTGACCTAATTAACTCAGAAAAAGAGATCAAAACTCTTAGGAAGAAACTAAGAAATTTAGAAAATATTAACTCTGAAAATAATAGGTTAAAGGATGAGTTGTGTTTAGCTAATGAACAAATAACACTGCTAAAAACTGAGCTTTGTGAGACTAAACAACTTGAGGAAACTCTTAATGGAAGAAGCCTCAAGCTGATGGACATCACAAGCACTGTGAATGCCAGACTCAATGGCAAGCTAAGCTTGGGTGCTTCATCAAGTTTGCCATCACACGCAGAAGGAGCTGAATGTGGACACGCAGAAGGAGCTGAATATCAGGTAGAGACGATGGATAGAGTTTCTAGCAGATTAACAGTACGAGATGCACTACCATATAGGGAAGGCGAATGTGGTGGCAGATGCGCTGAGTCAGAAGGCTACAACCTCAGGAGCAGGACCTCAGATGATGGCCATGGAGTTGGTCCAGATGTTGGACAAGATGCAGATATCTCTGATGAATAAGGATCACCCAGAGCTGTGCTGGGAGTACCTATCGTCGTTGGTTGCCACATATGACATTCGAGACCGAGTCAAAGATGGGCAGAGGCAGGATGCCACGCTAGAGCCGATATTCCGGGCCTTAGAAGTAGGCACTGCTGGAGATTACACACTGAGGGATGGCCTAGTGTACTTCAGAGGATGGGTTTACATACCAGAGGGAGTCCAGGTCCGGGAAGATATCATGACGGAGGCCCACTGCAGTCCGAATTCGGTACACCCAGGAGTTACGAAGATGACTGTGGATCTGAAGAAGACCATGTACTGGCTAGGAATGAAGAAGGATATCACCTACTTCGTGACCCACTGTGAGGCACGCTAGCTGGTGAAGGCAGAGTGCAGAAACCCCGCAGGATTGTCGCAGCCACTCGTAGTGCCGGAATGGAAGTTCAAGGAAATCACGATGGACTTCATACATGGCCTTCCTCGATCGCGGACGGGAAATGATTCGATCTGGGTGATCGTCGACCGGCTGACAAAGGTAGCCAGATTTATCCCGATCAGAAAGGATGACTTGGTTAATGTGCTGATTCGGAAGTTTGTGGAGCAGTTCATCAATTATCATGGCGTACCCAGGACGATTTTATCGGATCAGGATGGGCGGTTTATGTCCAGGGAGTGGAGATCAGTGTAGACTTACTTGGGCACTCGGTTGACATTCAGTATAGCTTTTCATCCCCAGACCAACGGGCGGACGGAACGCACCAATCAGACTTTGGATGATCTAGTGCGACTATGCATTCTTGACTGTGGGGAGCCTTGGGAGAAGCTGTTGTCACTGATCGAGTTCTCATATAATAACAGCTACCAGTCTAGCATAAGGATGACTCCTTATGAGGCCATATATGGACGAAGGTGTAGGACTCCTCTGTCATGGATACAGGATGGGGATCCGAAGGGTTTGGGTTCGGAGTTTGTTGAGGACACTGAGGCTCGGGTGAGGCTGAAACGGGATAGGATGTTAGAGGCACAGAGCCGACAGGCTAAGCATTACGACGCTCGACATCGTCAGGTGGAGTTTCAGGTGGGGGACCGAGTATTCTTGAAGATCCAACCAATGCATGGGGTTTCACGGGTACGTGGTCGGAAGAAGAAGCTCAGCCCAAGATATATGGGGCCTTACAAGATCCTGGAGTGGATCGGTCCCTTAGCATACAGGATAGAACTGCCGGCAGAGCTGGAGGTTCTACATGACGTGTTCCATGTATCCTCTCTTAGGAGGGCTCTACTACACCCGGAGCAGCAGGTTACGACCATGGATGGGCCAGTAGCATCTGATCGGTCAGTTCACCTGTAGCCGGTCCGGATTGACGATAAGGGGATAAGGGTCTTGCTACACAAGAAGGTCCCATTGGTCAAGGTCTTGTGGAGGAATCATGGGCGAGAGGAGCACACATGGGAGCCTTAGGACTTGATGCAACTAAGGTACCCGGAGCTTTTCAGTCAGGTATTACTCACAACCTCTCGGGATGTTACAATTTACCTTTCATACTTGAAACCCCTTAGGCCTAACTAGAATTTCGAGGATAAAATTTTTTTGTTTATATATTGGGATTTGTAACAACCCTCAAATAACTAGACCCTCAGGAGTGGTTTCTTCATGACTAGGTCATGACAAAACGCTAGGGAGCCCAAGAAGACCAAGTGGACTTGGGAATAAAGGTGATTGGGTTGAATGGACTACAAATAGTAGATCCGTAAACCCTAGTTTAGGATGACCATGAGACTTCACCATGACTCTACTATCCCACCATGATCTCACCAATCTATTGAAAGGTCCATTAGAGCCCTAAGGGTCCATTTGAGTCGACCCAGGGTGGCAAGGTTGACCTAGAACCACCCTAGGCCTAAATTGGGCAAGGTGCCCTAACTAAGGGCTGTGTGCCCCTAGTAAGCACAACCAACCCTACCAGGGTCTTCCTAGTCCTAAAGTGGGGTCAATGGGTCACTAAGGACCCATGGAGGGAAGTTGTTAAGTTGACCTAAGTCAACTCTAACCCTATATGGGTCAAACTGACCTACATAGGGTCAACTGACCTTCCCTTAGCCAAGTGGATACCACGCATGTCCTCCTAACCCTAGAGTGAGGTTAATGGGTCACCTAGGACCCATTGGAGTCAACCAAAGTGGCTAAGTTGACCCAAGTCAACCTTAGCCCTAAAAAGGTCAAAGTGCCCTAACTAAGGGTCAAGTGACCCCCAAGATGCCCAACCAACCCTACCCAAGTACTTCTAGACCTTAGGGGAGGCCCATGGGTCACCAAGGACCCATTGGGGTCAACCCTAGTTGCTAATTTGACCAAAGTCAACTCATGGGTCAAAATGGTCAAACTAGCCTAAATGGCTAACTCAAGCCCAATCCAAGTGAGTTAGGCCCAAACAAGTGTGGCCCATTGGTCTAGGAGGTGGAGAGACACATTTTTGGCCCACCAAATTCAGAGTTTGGTGACTAGGTGTTGCATCCATAATATGATTTGGGCTAGGTTCACTAAGTTAGGATCAAATGACCCACAATGTATAGCCAGGGTCATAATTGTGTCCTAAAGTCCCGGCCAAGTCCTTAGAGTCAACAACACATAGACCAGCTATCAACAAGATTGCCAGAGACTCAAGACTTAAAAGAATTGAAAGACTGTAAAACGAGTTCGATGTTCGTCGAACTCAGGTCGACGATTGTCGTGCTCAGCTCAACGATCTCAGAGAAAATTCTCTGCGCTGAGCTCAACGAACTCTATTCTTTGGTCGACAAAAACTTCGACGCTACAACAACATTTTAAGTTCAGAAAACATCAAGATATTCTAAGTCCTTAGAATAAGACTTTGGTCGATGAACTTGGTGCTCAGGTCGACGAACTTTGGACACTACACTTCAACACTTCAGCAAGGTTGTGTCAACACCAGACAACAAATCTGTCGACACCAACATCAACTGTATCGACATACAAGATTTATGTCGACACACTCTAGATTTCTGTCAACACAACAGCTATGTCGAGACAAGAAGTAATTGTGTCGACACCCAGGATTTGTGTCGACACATTCCCCAGAAGTTCTGTCAACAAGTTATCAGCTCGACGAAATTCATTGTCAGCTCGACGAAATTAGTTCTCTGCTCGACGATTTCTGGATCCTTTACTTCAACCAGAAGCTTCTCAATTTTTCTAAGTCAAGAATCATCTCCAGTCGACGAAGCCAGTTATCAGCTCGACGAACTTCAGACATAGAAAAGGTAAAGTTTCTGAAGCATACAGTTCTGTTATCAGATCGACGATCTTGGAACTCAGCTCGACGAACAGAAGTTATCTGATCGACGAACACAACAACTCAGCTAGACGAACTGTGGACTCAGCTCGACGATTTCTGTCATCTATTCGATGATTCCAGACTTAGTATTTCCTTCCTCTGTCCTCATTCTATGACAATAATTTCTGAATGATTAATGATAAAATATTCTCTGAATATTACCGTTGGACGGTGCATTGATCAAGAATTTCATCAGAATTATTGCTTTCCATTTTTCCAAGGGAGAGTTGGGAAAATAAATCAATGCAGTTTATTCGCTAGGCCGTCAGCATTGATTGCAGTAGAGGAATTCAAATTTCAAATGACAAATTCCTTCAAAAAATATAAAAGAGATTTTTCTCTTTTCCTTAACACAGTCACAAGAACACAGCATACACATAGAGAAGAACACAGCATACACAGAGACACACAGACACATAGAGAATTACAGCCAGTCTGTCTTCAAGAGTCTCTCTGCTCCGTCATTCTTTCATAGCTTTCTGATAAAGAAAAGAAGCCCTAGGCCAGAGGCAGATCAGCTATTGAAGAAGAGGAACAATCAATCTAAATCAAGAGTCTTCTTTCTTCATCACTCCAGAAAACTTCAAAGGACAACAACTACTCCATCTGTCAAAAAGTTCCTACAGATTTCTCTGATAAAGGCTTAAAGACTGAAGGCCTATCACCCTGCAGCAAAGCTCCAGATTTCCCTAAACTATTCTACATCTCAGGGGGAGCTACTTGCTAATATCATATCCACTTGTCTTCTCTCTGATTGTTGACAGAGAAGACACCATCACCTCTCATCCCTCTCTGTATAAAGGGTTGTCATCTCCCTTCAAAAGTGATTATTGGTTACAAGTCACCTGATCAAAAGACTTGAAATTTGGTTTTTGAGCACCTGATCAAAAGCTCATTGGTGTCAGGCACCTTGTCGAAAATCTGAGTGGATTCCTACCAGGGTGGTAGAAGAGTGGATGTACCCAGGTTGGGGAACCACTATAAATTTCTTATGTCGTCTGGTTGCCCTTTATTTTGTTTTCTGCTGTGGCTGTGCTTGTTAGTTAGTTGTTGCTGTGTTTTATTTTTTAATCTATTTATTACAGCACTAGGACTTGTCTGCAATAGATAGAAAATTTTTATAAGATTTAAATACTCTATTCACCCCCCCCTCTAGAGTACTCCTGATCTAACAGCTCACTTTCAATTGGTATAAGAGCAGGTTGCTTTGGTTGTACAAGCTAACCACTGAACCAAAGATCCTTTGTTAGATCTAAATTTTATTTTATTCCCATTTAGATTTATATACACAGCTATGACACAAAACAAGGATTATGCAAGCACCAGACCTCCAGTTTGCAACCTAAACAGGTTTGCCATCTGGAAGGCAAGAATTAAATTATACATGAATTCTATTGATGAGCATATATACAACTCTATATTGACAGGTCCCCCTCAAGCTTCAACTTCTGCAACATCTACAAGCACTACTGCAGTTCCACCACCTGAGTGGACTGAGGCTCAGAAGAAAGCAAAGATTGCCGATGCCAAGGAAATGAACATATTGGCTCAGACTATGTCAGATGACATCTTTCAGAAGGTGGCTGAGTGCACCTCTGCAAAAGCAATATGGGATTCACTCAACCAAATGGTTGCTGGCTTAGCAGATGAGAGGAAAGATAGAAGATCAAACCTCATCACACAATATGAAAACTTCAAAAAGGATGAAGCAAAAATAATTGAAGTGATCTACAACAGGCTTAGCTCCATCATCAGTGAGCTAAGGACCTTAGATAAAGAAATCACCTTGACTGAAGTAAATGACAAGACCCTAATGTGATTCCCAAGCTCATGGGATTCAAGGATCTGGCCCATCAAGGAGGCCAGAAGCCTAAATAAGATATCCACTGAATCTCTATTAGGCAAACTAAAGTCCTATGAACAGCTGATTAAATCCAGGAAGGAAGTTGAGCAAAGAACACCCCCTCCAGCAAGAGAAGAGCATAGTATTGCTTTCAAAGCTGCTGATGAGACAGAGACTCCTTTAACAAATGAAGAACTCATGAGTCTCTTTACCAAAAGATTCTATAAGATGGCAGGAAAGGATTGTTGGAGTTACCATGGTGATCTAGAAGTGGTCAAACATGTAATCTCACTGCCAACGCGATATGAGCCTGCAGGGTTGCACATAAGAGATGTGGAGAAGTTGGATGATTGACTGTGTTGGTAAAGGTTACCAATCACCGACCTGAATGGGGTTATGGGCAAAGTGTTGCCTTAAAGGATCGTCGGGTTGGGCAAATGTTGACTTGAAGGATTGGTAAGAATAGTCGACCGAGGGTCGACGATAGTCGACCGAAGGTCGACGATAGTCGACCGCGGGTCGACGAGTATCGTCGACCGCAGATCGATGATTATCGTCAACCCATGTTCGACGTGAATCGTCGAGTATTGTACTCTGATTCTCGCCGACTGATACTCGCCGACTGATTCTCGCCGATCCTAGGTGATTCTCGCCGATTGATTCTCACCGAATCTGCTAGGTGATTCTCGCCGATTCTGGAACCCTAATTTTTTGGGTGGTCTGCGGATAGCGATATTCCTAAGTCTGTTTATGCCTTTGGTATAAATAGATACTTAGGGTTTTCGGGAATGCTCTCTTATCTAATCAGATGCGATTGTCGGCCCTTTGACCGAGACGAAAGCGACGGAAGTGTTCCGCCGTTCTTAGTTCGTTCCGCCGATCCCGAATCCCGCCGACGGAAGTGTTCCGCTGCCGTGCTCGCTCCGTCGACCTCCTTCTCTCCGGCGATTGTCGCTGGTGTTGCTATCCTTAGCGCGGACCTCGCAGTCCGTGGAAAAGCAAGGTGTGGTCATTCTCCTTCCCGATTATCCATGCGACAGAAAAGTCAGTGTTCTCCCGCTCGTGTGGATTTCTACAGAGACGTGGACATCATTCCACGTAGAACTCGCCACCAGCAAGAACACGAAACTTGGAGCATCTCCGTTGAGTTGTGACTCAACGCCACCGAGGTAATTTTTGCCTAGTTGTATGTTTACTTCTTGATTCAACTACCATGGCCCGATCCCATCTATTTTGGGTTTTTCTTGATGTTTTTATTCTTCCGCTGCGTGCACAAGTGTTGTGCCATCCTCATAGAGAAACCCAACAGTGGTATCAGAGCGAGGTTGCGGCCATGATTGTTGTATTGGAAGTTTTGTTATTCCAGTGCGTGTAAACCTAGGGATTTAGAAGTGTTCTAAATGTCTAGATTTAGTCTTGGTACCCCGCCAAGAACGTCTGGGATTTCGTGGAAATTTCTAATTGTTAGAAATTGTAGTCTCCTTAGTAGTAACCATCCCTCGAGATTGTTTTGGATTTTGAATCCAACATAGAGAGATAAGCTTGTCTACTGCTTTAAGTTGAGTTGTCTTTGCTTTTGTCCAATGCATGTAAATCTGAGGATTTGGAAGTTTTCGGATGTTCAGATTTAGCCCTTCCTTCTATCAAATGTTGATGGTGTCAGGTTGTGCATATAAGGGATGCATGTGGTTTTAGAAAAATTGTTTTTCTTTGGATGTGCACATTGATCAAATGTTGATCATGGTTAACTGTTAACCTATAATCAAAATCCCTTCATCAAATATTAAGTGTTCGGATGCCTTCCGATGGATGACACTCTTCCTGCCTCGATCGATGAAGTGTGGGCTTGGCAAAGCAAGGTGCATTAATATATCTTGGTAAGGGTGCGAGCGGATAATTGTGATATCCCACTGTCGACATCGGGTCCAGCTTAACTAGATGACCTCAAAGGTTGAGTGCCTAGAGGCATAGGGTTGGCATGCACCATATGATGGATGCGAGTAAGAAGTTATTCACCAACCATACAAGAATTGCATGAGGATGCAATTGGCAAGCGTTGCCTACCTAAATAACCGCATCGTGAGAGGAAAGCTAAAGCTGACTCATTGTGTTGGTGAAATACGGATCTTGTCCACTAAGAGAGTAGCTCGCATGAACTCTCCGAATTGTTAGTGAGGGCTATCATTTTGAATAAAATAGTGGGAGTGTTTTAATTGAAGTCCAAATTAAAATAAATTGTATTTGAAATTTTGGTACTGATTTTATTCTGCATAAATTCTTGTAGAATTCCATGGCAAGTGTTTCACACTTCACGTTGTCTCTGAGAGCCATCCTTGAGAAGGATAAGCTCAGTGGGACTAATTACATGGACTGGTACAGGAACCTGAGAATTGTTCTCAGGCAAGAGCGAAAGCTCTATGTCTTGGAAGAAGAAGCCCCCGAGGTGCCGATCGGGAACTCTTCCCGTGCTGAGAAGGATGCTTATAAGAAGTATACTGATGATGCTTTAGATGTCGAATGCCTTATGCTTGCCACTATGAACTCTGAGCTTCAAAAGCAACATGAGAACATGGGGTGCAAGGAGATTGACGAGCATCTCAAGAAAATGTTTCAAGGGCAGGCTCGTCAAGAGAGGTTCGACGTCACAAAAGCGTTGTTTCAGTGCAAGATGGGAGTTCGAGACTCAGTAGGGACTCACGTAGTCAAGATGATTGGGTATATAGAGAACCTTGAAAGGCTGGGTTTTCCTCTTGGTCAAGAGTTGGCCACAGATCTGATCCTGCAATCATTGCCGGACAGTTATGAGTAGTTCGTCTTGAACTACAACATGAATGAAATAGACAAGACACTGCCCGAACTCCTAGGCATGTTGAGAACTGCCGAAATCAATATAAAGAAGGCCAAGCCTGCCAACCCCATACTGATGGTGCATAAGGGCAAGGGCAAGGCCAAGGGCTCTAAGAAGACGAAGGTGGGACCTACGTCATATCTTGAGCCCAAGTCTTCTGCACTGATGAAAAAGAAAAGCACGGTGAAGGAAGGGAAATGCCACCACTGTGGCAAGGCTGGTCATTGGAGGAGGAACTGTCCTTCGTACATTGAAGGTCTGCAGAAAATGAAGGGAGGTATGACTTCCGCTTCAAATGTTCACGTTATAGAGATAAACCTTTCTGCTCCTTCATCTTGGATATTGGATACCGGATGTGGTTCTCACATTTGTACAAATGTGCAGGAACTGGGAAGGAGAAGATTGCTGAGTAAAGGGGAGGTGGACCTCCGCGTCGGCAATGGAGCAAGAGTTGCTGCTGTAGCCGTAGGGGTTTACCGTCTTTCTTTGCCCAGTGGGCTTGTAATAGAACTAGATAATTGTTATTTTGTTCCGGCCATAACTAGAAACATTATATCTATTTCATGTTTGGACATGATTGGATTTTCTTTTATAATTAAGAACAACTGTTGTTCTATATTTAAGAATGATGTTTGTTATGCTGTAGCCCAATTGTTTAATGGTCTTTATGTTTTGAACTTAGACCATCTGATCTGTAATGTAGAAAATAATAAAAGACTAAGAACAAATGACTCGAACCCTACATTTCTCTGGCATTGTCGTTTGGGCCATATCAACGAGAAGCGCATATCCAAGCTCCATAGAGATGGACTTTTGGACTCATTTGATTATGAATCATTTGAGTGATGCGAATCTTGTTTGTTAGGCAAGATGACTAAAGCTCCTTTCATTGGTTATACTGAGAGGGCTGAGGATCTCTTGGGTGTTGTATATAGTGATGTATGCGGACCCATGAGTTCCATGGCTAGAGGTAAGTATTTCTACTTTGTTACATTTACTGATGATTTCAGTAGATACGAATATGTGTATCTTATGAAGTGCAAATCCGAGACCTTTGAAAGGTTCAAAGAGTTCAAGAATGAAGTAGAAAACCAGTTGGGTAAAAGGGTTAAAGCACTCCGATCTGATCGAGGTGGCCAATACCTGAGTCATGAGTTCCGTGATCATCTAAAAGAGTGTGGTATTGTATCACAGCTCACTCCACCTAGAACACCACAACATAATGGTGTGTCTGAGAGGAGAAATCGTACTCTGTTAGACATGGTACGTTCGATGATGAGTCATGCAGACTTGCCTGTTTACTTTTGGGGTTTTGCTTTAGAGACTGCTGCAATGACATTGAATCGCGCTCCAACAAAAACGGTTCTGAAGACACCATATGAGATATGGACTGGGAAGCGTCCTAGTATGTCGTTCATTAAAATTTGGGGCTGTGAGGCATACGTGAGACGTCAAATGCCTGACAAGCTGGAACCCAAATCAGATAAATGTTATCTGGTGGGATATCCTAAGGAAACGAAAGGGTATTACTTTTACCTACCGTCTGAGGGCAAAGTGTTAGTCGCAAGGACTGGTGTCTTCTTGGAGAAAGAGTTCTTATCAAGAAAGACTGAAAAGGTAGAGCTTGAAGAAGTTCAAGAACCACATGTAGTGAATGAACCGGAATTGGATTCTGAGACAGGACTACAAGATGTTGTAGCTAGAGAACCTGCTCAAGGAACACAAGTCCTACATAGATCTGGTAGACCGAGGTTTGAGCCTGAGAGATATGGATTTCTCGTGTCTCAAATAGGTAATGTGTTGCTTATGGATCATGATGATGAACCAGCAACCTACCAAGAGGCTATGAATGGACCGGACTCCGACAAATGGCTTGAGGCTATGAAATCCGAAATGGACTCCATGTATGCAAACCAAGTTTGGAACTTGGTGGAACCACCTGAAGGGGTACGACCCATAGGGTGCAAGTGGGTCTTCAAGAAGAAGACCGACATGGATAGGAATGTACAGACATTCAAAGGGCGACTGGTGGCTAAGGGTTTCAAGCAAATTCATGGTATTGACTATGATGAGACCTTTTCCCCTGTTGCCATGGTAAAGTCCATAAGGATATTGCTTGCTGTTGCTGCGTATTATGACTACGAAATCTGGCAGATGGATGTCAAAACGGCTTTCCTTAATGGAAACCTCCTTGAGGAAGTGTATATGACACAACCCGAGGGTTTTGTATCCCTAGATGAAGCCACTAAAATATGCAAGCTGAATAAGTCCATCTATGGACTGAAACAGGCCTCTCGAAGTTGGAATATTCGTTTTGATGAGAAAATCAAAGAGTTTGGTTTCATCAAGAATGAAGATGAGCCTTGTGTTTACAAGCGAATCAGTGGGAGCATTGTTGTCTTCCTGATATTGTATGTAGATGACATACTGTTGATTGGGAATGACATTCCTACCCTGAAAGTTGTTAAGAACAACATAGGGAACTGCTTTTCAATGAAGGATTTGGGTGAAGCGACTTATATACTCGGTATTAAGATCTATAGAGAAAAATCGAAGAAGTTGCTGGGTTTGACCCAGAGTACGTACATCGAAAAGGCATTGAAGCGGTTCAACATGCTTGAGTCCAAGAAAGGATTTTTGCCCATGTCTCATGGTGTGAATCTCTCTAAGGACCAGTGTCCAAAGTCTTATGAAGATAAGGACCGCATGAAGTTGATTCCATATGCTTCGGCAATTGGATCAATCATGTACGCGATGTTATGTACTCGACCCGACGTCTCCTTTGCTTTGAGCATGAATAGCAGGTATCAGTCAGACCCCGGTGAGTGTCACTGGATTGCAGTCAAGAATGTCCTGAAGTACTAGAGAAGGACTAAGGATGTGTTCTTGGTGTATGGTTGAGAGGAAGAGCTCGTTGTAAGTGGTTACACGGATGCTAGCTTCCAAACTGATAGAGATGACTCTAAGTCTCAGTCAGGTTTTGTGTTTTGCCTGAATGGAGGAGCTGTGAGCTGGAAGATTTCCAAGCAAGAGACAGTTGCTGATTCTACAATAGAGGCCGAGTATATCGCCACAGCTAATGCGGCGAAGGAGGCTGTATGGATTAGGAAATTCATCGGCGAGCTTGATGTAGTTCCTAGCATTGTTGGTCCCGTAGTTCTCTACTGTGATAACAATGGTGCAATTGCACAATCTAAGGAACCTAGATCCCATCAGCGCTCCAAGCACATACTTCGGCGGTTTCATCTTATTCGTGAGATTGTCGAACGAGGAGATGTGAACATTTGTGTTGAAGTTGGTGACCGGGCGGTCTGTCTTGGCGGGTTGAAGACCGCGCGGTCTGGCGGTTTGACTCGCCGGCTTGTAAACCGGGCAGTCTAGCGATCTTCATAGGCAACCTCTCTGCTTCTCTTGTTGTAGCCGTGCGGTTAGTCCTTCTGTCTAACCGCGCGGCTTGTGCGGTTTACTTTGTACAGTCCGCTTAGCTTGTAATTTTTTAGTCCCACATCTCTTATTTGTATTCTCTCATCTCTCCTCCATTCTATATAAGGGAGGGCATACCTTTGTAATAGTTACCTTTTTTGGATAATAAAATTTCAATTATTCAAAAGCTTATCCGCTTGTTCTCTCTTTTTCGCTACTTTCTAACATGGTATCAGAGGACACGGTCATTTCCTCCTGATTCTGTGCGCTCTCTGTTGTTCGCGGCTTGTTTTCCGCTTTCTGTGACCTGTTTCGCGACTTGCCTTCTCTTCTGTCCGCTGCCCTGTTCGCGCGGCTTGTTTCTGTCCGCTGCCCTGTTCGCGCGGCTTGCTTCTTCTTGGTTCTCTTCTCCTACTGCTATTCGTCGCAGCGACCTGTTTCCTTGTCGCCACGCTCCTTGTTCTTTCTTGCCTCTCCGACTTCCTAGTCGTTGCGGCCTTGACTCTACCCGCTACGGACTTCGTCTCCCTGTCCGCTTCTGCTTTCCCCATTTCCGCTTGTCTCTGTACTCGTAGTTTGCTGCTGTGATCTGCCTGACCGTGCGGGTTGTTCCTATCTCACCTGTATCTTGGTCGCGGTCACCTGCTCTTCACCTCTCTTCTGTTCGCTCGGCCTTTTCAGTCCGCGCGACCTCTTCCCCGCTGTGCCTTGTTCTGCTTCCTAGCCGCTCGTGTTCGCGCGGCTTCTTCCCTTTAACCCGCTGCGGTTTCACGCGGGTTGCTCTCTTTTCCTCTCCCCGCGGCTTTCTCTCTGTTCGCGCGGATTCTTCCTTGTTTGCGCGGCCTCTCTGCCTTTCTTCCTTTAGCCGCTCCTGCTTGTTAGTCGCCGCGACCTCCTGGTCCAGTCGCGCGGCTTGTGCTCTGCACCTTGGTCGTGGCCCTTCTTCCCGCTGGTGTGCTGTCACCGAGACCGCTGCAGTTTCTTATTCCTCCCTTCATGGCTTTCATATCCTCCTCCAAGCCATTCGCCTCGGTTGTCACGTCTTCTGGTCGTGCACACGTTGTTACTCAGGGAAAATGGCTGATCGACACTGGTGCTACGAATCATATGTCCGGCCATCTCCCGTGTTTCTCTCTCCTAGAAAAACATGCTTGCTTGCCCCCGGTTATTCTCGCTGACGGCTCTTCATCATCGGTCCATGGAACAGGGATAGTTCATGTCACTCCGTCTCTTCACTTGGCGGATACTCTATACGTGCCCCAGTTCCCGTGCAACTTATTATCTGTTACCTCTCTTTGCAAGCAATTACAGTGTTCCGTCATATTTACTTCTACTTCTTGCTCTTTTCAGAATCTGGACTCCCAACGGACGATTGCTACTGGGACTGAGAGTGGCGGCTTATACTTCCTGGACAACATTTCTGCTTTTTCCACCTTCTCCTCCACCTCCACAGATCTTATCCAATGGCATCTCCGTCTTGGTCATGCTCCTCCCCGTCTTCTTCATCAACTTCTGCCCCACCTTCCTCCTCAAAGTCCTCCGCTCAACTGTGAGGCCTGTCAGCTTGGCAAGCATCACCGCTCCTCCTTCCCTCCAAAGCACGTTCGTAGCTCTACCCGTCTGTTTGATCTTATCCACTCCGATATCTGGGGTCCTTCTCCTACTCTTACCATTGGTCGGGGTAGTTCCTATTTTGTCACGTTCATTGATGATTTCTCTCGCTGTACGTGGGTGTATCTATTAAAAGATCGCTCCGAATTATTCTCTGTATGGACATCCTTCTATCTCATGATCAAAACTCAGTTTGGTGTTTCTATCCAAGTTTTTCGATCTGATAATGCCCAAGAATATCTCAGTCGTGACTTCTCTACATTCTGCATGCAAAATGGGATTCTTCATCAAACTAGTTGTGTCTATACTTCACAACAAAATGGTGTGGCCGAACGCAAAAACCGTCACCTGCTCGATGTCGCTCGCACCCTAATGACCCAGATGCATGTTCCTCGCTCCTATTGGGGCTATGCTGTTCTCCTTGCCTGCTACCTCATCAATCGCATTCCCTCCACGGTTCTCCACGGCCAAACCCCGTTCTCCATTTTGTATCCGGGCAAGGAGCCGTTTCCTCTTCCTCTCCAAATCTTTGGATGCACTGCCTTTGTGCATACCCCTTCTGCCACCCGTGATAAGCTCTCCCCTCGCTCCACCAAATGTGTCTTTCTGGGGTACTCCACCACTCAGAAAGGCTACTGTTGCTTTGATCCCGTCCTTCGTAAGCAGTTCGTCTCTGCTGACGTCACCTTCTTCGAGAATACCTCCTACTTCTCGGATGACTCCTCTCCTTTTCTCCCAGCTTCTGATTCTCCTGCCGTTCCCTTCGTTCCCTCGCCTCCTACTACACTCTCCACCCCTACACCGTCTCCACCCCCTCCTCTTCCTCCACCTCTCTCTCTCTCCCTTCTCCACCACCCTCTCCCTCATCTCCGTTGCCGTCGCTCTCTTCTCCCGGGCCAGCTTTCTCTACCACGGATGCTCCGGATGCCGCGGGCCCGACTGACCTGGATCTTCCTATAGCTCTTCGCAAAGGGGTGCGGACGTGTACCTTATACCCCCTTGCTGCTGTTGTTTCATATGATCGTCTTACTCCTTCTCGCAGGGCATTTGCACTGGCTATCTCTGCCACTGCCACACCCCGCTCCTATCAGGAGGCCCTTGCTATTCCTCACTGGAAGATGGCCATGGATGAGGAAATGGCGACCCTAACTGAGCGGGGTACCTGGACTCTTGTTCCTCCTCCCTTCGGTACTGATGTTGTTGGCTGTCGCTGGGTCTTTGTGGTCAAATTTAGCCCAGACGGCACTGTGGATCGGTATAAGGCTCGCCTTGTTGCTAAGGGCTTTACTCAGACCTATGGGGTTGATTACTTTGACACCTTCTCCCCTGTGGCTCGTCTCAGCACTATCCGGGTTCTTCTCTCTGTGGCCGTCAATCGGGATTGGCCGATTTCTCAGCTGGACGTCAAGAATGCCTTCCTTTATGGTGATCTTCACGAGGCCGTTTACATGGAGCAACCTCCTGGGTATGTTGCTCAGGGGGAGACACGAGTATGCCGGCTGCAGAAGGCAATTTATGGCCTCAAGCAGAGTCCTCGAGCTTGGTTTGACAAGTTCAGCGGCATTGTGGCGGCTGTTGGTTTTGTGCGAAGTTCTGCTGATCACTCTCTCTTTATTCGCAAAACTCCTTCTGGGCTGGTTGTTCTTCCTGTGTACGTCGATGATATTCTTCTCACTGGCGATGACCAGGAAGGGGTAGCCCTGACAAAGCGACATCTTCGCCAACATCTGATCACTAAAGATATGTGCTCTCCAAAGTACTTTCTGGGGATCGAACTCTCTCGGAAGCCCGACTCCTTAGTTCTCTCTCAGCGTAAGTATGCCCTTGATCTTTTAAAAGAGGCAGGATTAACTAGAGCTAAACCTGCCCGATGCCCCATGGCTACTTGGGAGGACAAAACCTGGATAGATGATTCGCCTCCTCTTTCAGATAGTTCGCGGTACAGGCGTCTGGTTGGTAAGCTCATATATCTCACAGTGACCAGATCCGACATTTTCTATGCTGTGGGCAAGGTGAGTCAATTCATGCAAGCGCCTAGGGAGTGTCATCTACAGTCCACCTTGCGGATCTTGGAGTATGTCAAAGCAGCGCCTGGGAAAGGATTACTTTTTCAGAAGAATGGTCATCTGAGGATAGAAGCCTACTCAGATGCAAGTTATGCTGATGACAAAGGGGATCGCAAGTCAACCTCAGGTTTTTGCACCTTTGTTGGGGGAAATCTGGTGAGCTGGAAGAGCAAGAAGTAGTCTGTTGTCTCCAGGTCCAGTGCAGAAGCTGAGTATCGCAGTATGGCGTCAACCACTTGTGAGTTGAAATGGTTGCGGGCTCTCATGCTAGATTTAGGAGAGGTGTACAACCATCCTCTACCTATGTTCTGTGATAACAAGGCCGCCATATACATCTCCAAAAATCCGGTATTCCATGAAAGAACAAAGCACATTGAGTTTGACTGCCATTTCATTCGTGAAGAGATTTTAAAAGAACAAATTTGCACTCCGTTTGTCACGTCTGATAAAGAGCTAGCTGACATCTTCACCAAGCCAGTTTCCGCCTCGTTTTTGCATGTTTGCGACAAGCTTGGCATGATTGATATATATGCTCCAGCTTGAGGGGGAGTGTTGAAGTTGGTGACCGGGCGGTCTGTCTTGGCGGGTTGAAGACCGTGCGGTCTGGCAGTTTGACTCGCCGGCTTGTAAACCAGGCGGTCTAGCGATCTTCACATGCGACCTCTCTGCTTCTCTTGTTGTAGCCGTGCGGTTAGTCCTTCTGTCTAACCGCGCGGCTTGTGCGGTTTACTTTGTACAGTTCGCTTAGCTTGTAATTTTTTAGTCCCACATCTCTTATTTGTATTCTCTCATCTCTCCTCCATTCTATATAAGGGAGGGCATACCTTTGTAATAGTTACCTTTTTTGGATAATAAAATTTCAATTATTCAAAAGCTTATCCGCTTGTTCTCTCTTTTTCGCTACATTCTAACAATTTACAGAGTGCCGACTGAGGAGAATATTGCGGATCCACTAACAAAGCCTCTCGCGCAGAGAAAGCATGATGGTCATACTAGATCGATGGGTATACGATACCTAAATGATCAACTCTGGTGAGAATCATGTGGGTTGCATGTAAACATGTATTTTGTTGGTCATTTGTTCATATGATGAACAGTGTACCTAGTTTTTCTCTTACAATTTGTAACGCCCCGAAACTCAAAGGAGCAAAGGGGGACGTTTTGGGCCAGTTTTGGTTTCTGGCTGTAGGCACACGGCCTGGGACACGGGCGTGTCCCAGGGCGTGTCAAGCGTGTGTCGACACTTAGCCGCGAAGTCGTCGAGTTATTCTCGACGATTCGTCGAGAATGGGCACACGGCCTGCGACACGGGCGTGTCGCAGGGCGTGTCGACCCGTGTCGACACTTAGCCGTGAAATCATCGAGTTATTCTCGACGATTCGTCGAGAATGGGCACACGGCCTGAGACACGGGCGTGTCGCAGGGCGTGTCGACCCGTGTCGACGATCGTCAAGGTGAAATCGTCGAGATTCACTCGACGATCGTCGAGACAAGGCACACGGCCTCGGACACGGGCGTGTCCAAGGCCGTGTCAGCGAGTCGTCGTTCTCCCTCGACGAAATGTCCCGTGTACACGGCCTGGGGGCCCAGGCGTGTCAATGTGACACGGGCAAGGACACGGGCGTGTCCTAGAACCCGTGCAGTGCTCGGGTTGGAAACGGGGGAAAAATCATGGGTACACGGCCGGCTACACGGCCGTGTCAGCTGGAACACGGGCGTGTCAGCTCGAACACGGGCATGTTCGATACCCGTGTGCGTGTTCAGAAGATTCGATTTTGACGGCGAATGCGGCACACGGCCCTGGACACGGGAGTGTGCCAAGCCGTGTTCGGCCCAGATTCGGCATTTCAGCCCCGAATCAAAGCCGCTCGTTTTCTTAGGTTGAGATCCGACGGCTGGGGATGGTTCCTGGGAGGATATACACGGGTTTGACTTAAGAAAAATCCACTTTTCATCACTTGATCTCTCTCCAAACCCTTGGAGAAAGAAGAGCCAAGGCTAGAGGAGCTAGATCCGCCATTGGAGGAGCTTCGGAGCTCCGAATCGCAAGCCGACTCCGGATCCACGGAGGCAACGCAAGCGCGGTGATTTCTATCCGATTACATTTCGATGGCGCCAAAGAGGAATGCAAGGTTAACGATCCTCACTTGTGAGCATGATAGCTCTCTTTCTTAGCATAGGAAGCCCTCTCTCGCGAGTTTGCGAAGAGTTGGAGGCGTTCCTTCGGGTAGATATGTAAAGTCCCCGTTGTTTAGCGTCCGTATGCGAGAACGGACATAGGCATTTTGGTTGAAGCCTACCCGGACATGTTAGTTCGGATCGGTGATGTTGCATTGCATAAGGCCGGAGAAGACTCCGTGCTATTTGGTGTTTTCGGGTTTTCTACGCGGTAGATTGCAGCAGGGAGCCTTGGGGACTAACCCAAAGGTGCACCCGGAAAACTGGGCGGACACGAGGTCTTGCCAACTTGGTGGCCTGAGTGCCAACATGAACATAACGGGGTTATGTGTCTTGCGGTAGAATGGGACTCGGTGAAAGTTTGACCCGCGCAAATGGCTTAAATTGCCGTTGCGATGTGAGCACGGGTTAGATGGAGCCGTACCCGCTTTATGTCGTTCGGGTTAGAGAGACCTAAAGTTACATGGCACTCGCCGTTGGCATAGTGTGAGTCTTCGGTGGTCAATGGCTTAAATTGACGTGACCAATACCATGAAGACGAATTGCTCATAGGAATGGCCGTCTAAGTGGCGGTGGTGAGTCCGGAATGTTAATGGCTTTAATTGACGTGACATCGACCGGTTCGCCGAGAATGTGCCCTGAGTGCACGGGACGTGTGGCCGTACGAGCCAACGTCTGTGATGAGATGGCTATGGTTATATGCATTGCTCGCTTGTGCTAATGAAATGCAGGGAAGGAGCATCGCCGCCCCGAGTTGGGGGCGGGATCGTTATAATTTGGTCAGCATTGCTGACCGTTGCTTTGTTTGCCACCGTGCGGTGGTTTGTTTGCTTGCAGGTGCAGCTGGACCAAGCGGTCAATAGCGGGCTAAAGCCCTTTTTGCGAAGCTGGCCCTCGAAGGCCCAAGTGAATGTTTTCTATTTTATTCATGTATGGCCGGCCTGCGTGCCGAGGTTGGTAAATCATGTAATAGACAAATGAAACATCTTGTAAGGCCTTAAGGCCGACTTTTGAGTATTTTGTAATGACATTCCTTTGGTTTTAGTGGACATTCATGCTTGTGCTGGGTTCTTGATTTGTAACTCTTATAAATTGCTTCCGCTAGAATGCTCTGTGTAGGACGTTGAGATTGGTTGGATGGTTTCCATACGTAACCACCCGGTCTGTCTGTGGTATATGGCGTCGGGCCCGGCCGGACCTACTGCTATATGCTATGCGACGGATAGGGGGTGTTACAATTTGGTATCAGACTACTGGTTTTGGTCGGGCTTAAAGTGAATTCGTGGGCGAATTCTTTTTAAGGGGTGGTGAGCACATTGTGTGCGTCATCGTAATAACAGTAAAAAGAACCCATGAATGTCCACTTAGGAATGAAAATACTCGTGTTTGAGGAACCTGCGCGTTCCTATAATTGCTGTTTGCAATGTTATTTGGTCGCTTAACGGTGTTTTGTACCACTATAGGTGACCCGAAGTGGTGTTGGGCCGTCAGAACGCCGAGGTTCTGAGGCTAGTAGTGCACCAGAAGTTGCTCCCGCAACACCTTTGTCGGCTGAAAATATAAGATTGGTGGCTGAAGCGGTGCTAGCCGTGATAAATGCGCAGCCTGGGAGGCAAGCGCAGCAGCTAGCTCCTGTGATGGAGCAAGTACCTCTTCAAGAGGCGGAGCCGAGGAGGATGGAGCAAGTGGTTGTAGAACCAATAGTGCCAAGGAGGGCGACTGAGAGGCAGTTGAAGCATGTAATGAGCTTTAACCCTCCGTTATTCTCGGGGTTGGGAACCCCATCGCAGGCTGAAGACTGGCTCTCTAGGGTGAAGAGAGTCATGACAGCGACGGAGACGGAGGAGTGGCAAATGACCACCATCGCTACGTTCCTTCTGACGGGGAAGCGAGGATGTGGTGGGAAGGCTTGGAGCTGCATCATCTGAGAGGAAGACAATTGATAGACGTTCCGATGGAAGAGTTCTCGGAATTGTTCTTAGCAAGATACCTCCCTTCTACTCAGAGGATTTCAATGGAGAATGAGTTCCTGAGGTTGGTGCAGGGTGAGCGAAGCGTGGATGAATATCTCCACGAGTTTACGCGGTTGAGTCGTTATGCGAGCTCTACCATCATGGATGAGGAGCGCAAGACTAATCGCTTCTACGAAGGTCTGAGGGATGAGCTTAGACTATTACTGTCGGGGCCGATGACGCAGGGTTTCTTAACCTTGGTCAATACTGCCCGGTCCTTGGAGAAGGACATGAAGAGTGTACAGGCAAAGAAAAGCTTGGGTGAAAAGAAATCTGAGTTTAAAGTGCCGACTACTTCGAAGTCTGGCTATCAGAGGGCTTTCAAGAAGCATAGGACTTCGGGTCCAGCTCCTTCTGGCGCTTCTGGGGCGACTACGGGTCGGACCCCGGGTGCGTGTTTTACTTGCGGCAAGACGGGGCACTTTGCCCGTGATTGTTGGAGCGGACGTCCTAAGTCCGAAAGGAGGCCAGGAGCTACCTACGAAGAGAAGGGAAAGGCGGTGGAGTCGACCGCATCCCACTATGCTCCGGCCCAACCAAGGGTCTATAATCTTGGCCAACAGGAGGCCATTAAACAAGCTGACGTGGTGACAGGTACGGTTTAATTTATAGCAAGTCAATTCCTTTATATGCTTGTTATGTATATGTTACCTTACCACTGCTTGTTTAGGATTTGTAATGATTTGTGAAAACCCGGCACGAGCACTCTTTGATACGGGAGCTTCACACTCCTTCTTGTCCGAAGGATTTATATCACGCATCGGAGTCCCTTCTTCGATGGCGAAGGACAAGTTGGATGTGTTATTGCCCAATGGGTGTTCGATGCGAGCGGTTAGGATCTGCGAGGTTAAGACTCGTATTGGAGAGCAGGAGTTCGACCTGCGGGCGTCTTTACTTCCGTTAGTGGAGTTTGACGTCATATTTGGCATGGACTGGCTCTCGGAGCAGCAGGCCCATATAGATTGCGGTAGCAAGGAAGTCAAGCTGGGAGCGAGTCGTGAGACGACGTTTAAGGGCTTAAAGGGGTCGAGCAAAACGTTGATGTCTGCTCTTCAAGTGGTGAAGGCAGTTCGTGCCGGAGCAGAACTGTTCTTCACTCTAGTGGAGGTTGCAAAGCCGAAGCCCGCTATGGATTGTATTTCAGTGGTATCGGAATACCCTGATGTGTTCCCTGCAGATCTTCCTGGAGCCCCGCCACAACGGGAGATAGATTTTACGATCGAGCTAGTGCCAGGTGCAAAGCCTGTGTCACGATCTCCGTATCGGCTAGCGCCTAAGGAAATGGCGGAGCTGAAAGTTCAACTGCAAGAGTTGTTGGAGCAAGGGTATGTGCGCCCGAGTTCTTCGCCTTGGAGCGCACCGGTCCTCTTTGTTAAGAAGAAGGACGGAAGCTTGAGATTGTGTATTGATTATCGGGAGCTAAACAAGCTGACTGAGAAGAATAAGTACCCGATCCCTAGGATTGATGATCTCTTTGATCAGTTAGTCGGGTCGACGGTGTACTCGAAGTTAGATCTCAAGTCTGGGTACTATCAGCTGCGGATAAGGGAGAGTGATATCCCGAAGACAGCGTTTAGTACGAGATACGGGCATTATGAGTTTACGGTCATGCCGTTTGGGCTGACTAATGCGCCGTCAGTATTCATGGACTTTGATGAACAGGACGTTCAGGGAGTACCTAGACCATTTCGTGATCGTCTTCATCGACGATATTTTGGTGTACTCGCAAAGTGAGGAGGATCACTTCAAGCATCTCCATTTGGTGTTGGAGACACTCAGGAGAAACCAGTTGTATGCCAAGTTCTCGAAGTGCGAGTTTTGGCTATCCTCAGTAGCGTTCCTCGGGCATATAGTGAGTGGAGAGGGTATTGCGGTGGATCCGGCGAAGATTGTTGCGATACGGGAGTGGCCTGAGCTTGCTACGGTAGCAGAAGTCCGGAGCTTTTTGGGGCTTGCCGGTTATTATAGGCGCTTCGTAGAGAACTTCTCGCGGATAGCGCTACCTCTCACTACTTTGACGAGGAAGGAGCATAAGTTCGTTTGGACGCCGGAGTGCGCGCGAGCTTTTGAGGAATTGAAGTGTCGGTTGACCACGGCGCCTGTGTTGAGTTCGCCGGTTGGGACCGAAGGCTATGAGATATATAGCGATGCTTCAGGCAGCGGTTTGGGTTGCGTGCTACTGCAGCACGGCAGCGTGATAGCTTATGGCTCGAGACAGCTAAAAGTGCACGAGAGGAATTATCCGGTCCATGACTTGGAGTTAGCGGCCGTGATTTTTGCCTTGAAGCTGTGGAGACACTATTTGTACGGTGTGAAGATTGATATCTACACCGATCACAAGAGCCTAAAGTATTTGATTGATCAGAAAGATCTGAATATGCGGCAGCGTAGGTGGATGGAGTTCCTGGGGGACTATACTTTTAAGATCCACTACGTGCCTGGCAAAGGGAATGCGGTTGCGGACGCGTTGAGTCGTCGAGCCCCAGCTCAAGCTAATTGGCTATCAGTGCATGATGAGCGGTTGGTGCAGGAGCTGGAGGCGTTGGAGATTGTTTGTGTGGATAGACAATCTAGTGCTGAAGCAGTGCTGAATTGGACTGAAGTCCAATATGACCTGGCTGATCGGATTCGGCAGGCTTTGGATATGGATGCTCATATGAAGCAGTTCATGATAGAGGCTTTGGATGGGTCAAATTCCCAATTCGTTGTAGAGGACGGATTGCTGTGGAAAGACGGTCGTTTGTGCGTCCCAAGTGTGGGCAATTTACGGGTGGAGTTGTTGTACGAGGCGCACCATACCAAGTACTCGATTCACCCAGGGAGCACGAAGATGTACCGCGATGTGAAGAAGCTATTTTGGTGGCCGGGTTTGAAAAAGGATGTGGCGCTATACGTAGCGAAGTGCCAAACCTGCGCCTTGGTAAAGGCGGAGTGCCAAAAGCCGGGAGGATTTCTTAAGTCCTTGCCTATTCCGGAGTGGAAATTTGACGACATCTCTATGGACTTTGTGCATGGTTTGCCAAGGTCGCAAAAGGGGAACGACGCCAGTTGGGTGGTCGTGGATCGATTAACGAAGGTGTCGCATTTTATTCCGCATAGGAAGGATGATCCGGTGGAGAAGCTGGCAAAGCTATATGTGGATAACATAGTGCGGCTTCATGGTGTGCCCCGCAGCATCGTGAGTGACCGTGATGGGCGGTTCACGTCCAATGATTGGAGGCTTGTGCAGCAAATGTTGGGAACAAAGCTGAAGTTTAGCACAGCCTTCCATCCACAAACGGATGGGCAGACCGAGAGGGTCAATAGAACGATGGAAGACATGCTTCGCATGTGTGTCTTGGACTTCGGAAAGCAATGGGAGGACCACCTTTATTTGGTGGAGTTCGCATACAACAACAGCTACCAAACAAGTATTCAGATGGCGCCTTTCGAGGCCCTTTATGGTAGAAGATGTCGCACGCCGTTGTCTTGGTTAGAAACGGGCGAGTCAAAGTTGTATAAGCGATCGGAAGTGGAGGATGCTACTTCTTTGGTGAGAACCATTCGGGAGAGGTTGCTCATGGCTCAGGACCGGCAAGCAAAGTACTATAATGCCAAGCACAGGAACGTGGAGTTCGTTGTGGGCGATTATGTGTACCTAAAGATCAAGCCGTTCAAGGGTGTCTCGCGGGTGCGACGGTTGAAAAAGCTAAGCCCGAGGTACCTTGGACCGTTTGAGGTTCTGGAGCGAGTTGGAGAAGCGGCCTATAAGTTGAATCTTTCTGTGGAGCTAAGTGGTTTACACGATGTATTCCACATTTCGGTGCTTCGGAAGGCGGTGCAAGAGCCTACGCAAGTGATCGCGGTCGATCAAATGCCGGTGGATAGTGGGCTAACGACAAAGGTAAAGCCCGTGCGGATTGAGGACTCGGAGGTCAAGCGGCTACGCAATAAAGAGATCAGGATGGTCAAAGTCCGGTGGGACAATTGCGGTCGTGAGGAGCTCTCCTGGGAGCGAGAGCAGACGATGCTTGACGAATATCCGGAGTTGTTCCGCTCAGGTACAAATTTTGTTTTGTACATGTTTTTTTCCCTTTATGTAATTTCGTGGGCGAAATTCTTTTAAGAGGGGTAGAGTTGTAACGCCCCGAAACTCAAAGGAGCAAAGGGGGACGTTTTGGGCCAGTTTTGGTTTCTGGCTGTAGGCACACGGCCTGGGACACGGGCGTGTCCCAGGGCGTGTCAAGCGTGTGTCGACACTTAGCCGCGAAGTCGTCGAGTTATTCTCGACGATTCGTCGAGAATGGGCACACGGCCTGCGACACGGGCGTGTCGCAGGGCGTGTCGACCCGTGTCGACACTTAGCCGTGAAATCGTCGAGTTATTCTCGACGATTCGTCGAGAATGGGCACACGGCCTGCGACACGGGCGTGTCGCAGGGCGTGTCGACCCGTGTCGACGATCGTCAAGGTGAAATCGTCGAGATTCACTCGACGATCGTCGAGACAAGGCACACGGCCTCGGACACGGGCGTGTCCAAGGCCGTGTCAGCGAGTCGTCGTTCTCCCCTCGACGAAATGTCCCGTGTACACGGCCTGGGGGCCCAGGCGTGTCAATGTGACACGGGCAAGGACACGGGCGTGTCCTAGAACCCGTGCAGTGCTCGGGTTGGAAACGGGGGAAAAATCATGGGTACACGGCCGGCTACACGGCCGTGTCAGCTGGAACACGGGCGTGTCAGCTCGAACACGGGCGTGTTCGATACCCGTGTGCGTGTTCAGAAGATTCGATTTTGACGGCGAATGCGGCACACGGCCCTGGACACGGGCGTGTGCCAAGCCGTGTTCGGCCCAGATTGGGCATTTCAGCCCCGAATCAAAGCCGCTCGTTTTCTTAGGTTGAGATCCGACGGCTGGGGATGGTTCCTGGAGGATATACACGGGTTTGACTTAAGAAAAATCCACTTTTCATCACTTGATCTCTCTCCAAACCCTTGGAGAAAGAAGAGCCAAGGCTAGAGGAAGAGGAGCTAGATCCGCCATTGGAGGAGCTTCGGAGCTCCGAATCGCAAGCCGACTCCGGATCCACGGAGGCAACGCAAGCGCGGTGATTTCTATCCGATTACATTTCGATGGCGCCAAAGAGGAACGCAAGGGTAACGATCCTCACTTGTGAGCATGATAGCTCTCTTTCTTAGCATAGGAAGCCCTCTCTCGCGAGTTTGCGAAGAGTTGGAGGCGTTCCTTCGGGTAGATATGTAAAGTCCCCGTTGTTTAGCGTCCGTATGCGAGAACGGACATAGGCATTTTGGTTGAAGCCTACCCGGACATGTTAGTTCGGATCGGTGATGTTGCATTGCATAAGGCCGGAGAAGACTCCGTGCTATTTGGTGTTTTCGGGTTTTCTACGCGGTAGATTGCAGCAGGGAGCCTTGGGGACTAACCCAAAGGTGCACCCGGAAAACTGGGCGGACACGAGGTCTTGCCAACTTGGTGGCCTGAGTGCCAACATGAACATAACAGGGTTATGTGTCTTGCGGTAGAATGGGACTCGGTGAAAGTTTGACCCGCGCAAATGGCTTAAATTGCCGTTGCGATGTGAGCACGGGTTAGATGGAGCCGTACCCGCTTTATGTCGTTCGGGTTAGAGAGACCTAAAGTTACATGGCACTCGCCGTTGGCATAGTTGTGAGTCTTCGGTGGTCAATGACTTAAATTGACGTGACCAATACCATGAAGACGAATTGCTCATAGGAATGGCCGTCTAAGTGGCGGTGGTGAGTCCGGAATGTTAATGGCTTTAATTGACGTGACATCGACCGGTTCGCCGAGAATGTGCCCTGAGTGCACGGGACGTGTGGCCGTACGAGCCAACGTCTGTGATGAGATGGCTATGGTTATATGCATTGCTCGCTTGTGCTAATGAAATGCAGGGAAGGAGCATCGCCGCCCCGAGTTGGGGGCGGGATCGTTATAATTTGGTCAGCATTGCTGACCGTTGCTTTGTTTGCCACCGTGCGGTGGTTTGTTTGCTTGCAGGTGCAGCTGGACCAAGCGGTCAATAGCGGGCTAAAGCCCTTTTTGCGAAGCTGGCCCTCGAAGGCCCAAGTGATATATTTTCTATTTTATTCATGTATGGCCGGCCTGCGTGCCGAGGTTGGTAAATCATGTAATAGACAAATGAAACATCTTGTAAGGCCTTAAGGCCGACTTTTGAGTATTTTGTAATGACATTCCTTTTGGTTTTAGTGGACATTCATGCTTGTGCTGGGTTCTTGATTTGTAACTCTTATAAATTGCTTCCGCTAGAATGCTCTGTGTAGGACGTTGAGATTGGTTGGATGGTTTCCATACGTAACCACCCGGTCTGTCTGTGGTATATGGCGTCGGGCCCCGGCCGGACCTACTGCTATATGCTATGCGACGGATAGGGGGTGTTACACAATTAATGGCAAGTTCTTTTATTATAAGTTTTTCTATATGATAGTTAAATGTTAACATAATAGATACCCTTAGAATGTTCGCTTCCATGGGACATCAAGTACGTGACTTGAATGTGAGAGCCTATGATTTATTTGAAGCTTCATTCTTAAAAGGTCCCTGGTCGAGTATCATCATAGAAGCTAAGGGTGATGATGGTACATGAAGGCTAGCACGTGCGTTGATCGATGACCGGTTCTCACAGGTCATGATATTGTGATATCAAGTCATCACGTGGGTACTTGTTAGTGAACAAGTTGTACTGGATAGACCCAACCTGAGACTACTTTGTGGATTGTCATCCAATCGTGTCATGAGTAGGTCTCAATTGACAATGGTGTTGTGGTCCTTTGACCTGAAGTCACAGCATTCATCAAGTGAGGAAGAGCGTGCTTTGATGCCATCTAAAGTCTTCCTTGAGAAAGGTTGATGATAAGGGTGGTTGTTGGGCATGTTACGAATCATTTGGGTGTTTGTGTGTGAGCAGATATGGGATTTGTCCTCCTGTATGACAGGAGTTGCATCCATGGGCCCCTTGATGGAACTGGACTGAGAAATGCATGGCCATGCTTGGTTGAGTCAATATGTGATATTGGACTCACCATTCTCTGGAAGTTCGTCCAGGATCAAGAAACTTGGATTGAGCTATTACGAGGGTGACACGGTCCATGCCTCTAGTTCTTTCCGGATGTAAGGGACAAAGGGACAAAGACAACGCTGATACATTGGTCATAAAGGCTTATGAGTTATAAACTCTTATTGCTTGGGGAGCAATGATGCATTGCTAGATGTCGCTCATTGTTTGTGAGGTTTTTGGTTTGATACTTTCAAGATCAAGTGGGAAACTGTTGGAGTTACCATGGTGATCTAGAAGTGGTCAAACATGTAATCTCACTGCCAACGCGATATGAGCCTACAGGGTCGCACATAAGAGATGTGGAGAAGTTGGATGATTGACTGTGTTGGTAAAGGTTACCAATCACCGACCTGAATTGTGTTATGGGCAAAGTGTTGCCTTAAAGGATCGTCGGGTTGGGCAAATGTTGCCTTGAAGGATTGGTAAGAATAGTCGACCGAGGGTCGACGATAGTCGACCGAAGGTCGACGATCGTCGACCGCGGGTCAACGAGTATCGTCGACCGCAGATCGATGATTATCGTCAACCCACGTTCGACGTGAATCGTCGAGTATTGTACTCTGATTCTCGCCGACTGATACTCGCCGACTGATTCTCGCCGATCTTAGGTGATTCTCGCCGATTGATTCTAACCGAATCTGCTAGGTGTTTCTTGCCGATTCTGGAACCCTAATTTTCTGGGTGGTCTGCGGATAGCGATATTCCTAAGTCTGTTTATGCCTTTGGTATAAATAGATACTTAGGGTTTTCGGGAATGCTCTCTGATCGAATCGGATGTGATTGTCTGCCCTTTGACCGAGACGAAAGCGACGGAAGTGTTCCACCGTTCTTCGTTTGTTCCGCCGATCCCGAATCCCGCCGACGGAAGTGTTCCGCTGCCGTGCTCGCTCTGTCGACCTCCTCCTCTCCGGCAATTGTCGCTGGAGTTGCTTTCCTTGGCGCGGACCTAGCAGTCCGTGGAAAAGCAAGGTGTGGTCATTCTCCTTCCCGATTATCCGTGCGACGGAAAAGTCGGTGTTCTCCCGCTCGTGTGGATTTCTGCAGAGACATGGACATCATTCCACGTAGAACTCGCCACCAGCAAGAACACGAAGCTTGGAGCATCTCCGTTGAGTTGTGACTCAACGCCACCGAGGTAATTTTTGCCTAGTTGTATGTTAACTTCTTGATTCAACTACCATGGCCCAATCCCATCTATTTTGGGTTTTTCTTGATGTTTTTATTCTTCTGCTGCATGCACAAGTGTTGTGCCATCCTCATAGAGAAACCCAACAAGGATTTCAGGAGGAAGTCATCAAGGCAGGATGACAAGCCTAGATATAGTAAGACACCAACCAAAGAAGTTGTGTGTTTTGCGTGTAGGAAGCCTGGGAACTTCATCTCTGAGTGTTTAGAGAATCAGAAGAAAGAAAAGAGAATAGAAAAGGATACCAGGAGACAGCACAATAGCAGACCTTCCTCCAACAAATACAAGAAGAAGGAGAAAGGTTTTGTGGCTGAAACCTGGAGTGAGACTGAAAAAGAATCAACATCTTCCAACTCTAGTGAAGATGAGGAAGAAGCAAGGGCTAAGGAGGTTTGCCTCATGGCAATTGATGCTTCCAGGAGCCATTCAGAAGAGGAGGACTCAGACAATGAAGAAGCTTCAGATTCTGAAGTTGACAAGTTATTGTCTTCCTTTGATTACAATTTAGATTCTTTTAAATTTGAATTTAAAATAATGTGTATTGACCTAATTAACTCAGAAAAAGAGATCAAAACTCTTAGGGAGAAACTAGGAAATTTAGAAAATATTAACTCTGAAAATAATAGGTTAAATGATGAGTTGTGTTTAGCTAATGAACAAATAACACTGCTAAAAACTGAGCTTTGTGAGGCTAAACAACTTGAGGAAACTCTTAATGGAAGAAGCCTCAAGCTGATGGACATCACAAGCACTGTGAATGCCAGACTCAATGACAAGCTAAGCTTGGGTGCTTCATCAAGTTTGCCCCCCATCCTCAGGAAAAATATTTTAACTACCCCCATCAAATTTGTCTCTGCTAAAGGGAAAGAAAAAGTAAACAATAAACCAACAACTGAAAATTGTTCTAAATCAATAGGTCAGAAAACCAAAAATCAGAAAACCTTAAGTAAAAACAAGGTTCAACAGAATTCGTCTAACTTAGATCGACGAAATGTAGCCAGTTCGTCGAACCCAGATCGACGAACTCTGAATGCAAACTATAGTTATAATTATTCATCTAACTGAGATCGACGAACTCTGTATAGTTCGTCGAGCAGAGGTCGATGAAAGTGGGGCACATAAAATGAATACATTCATTCTCTGGGCAGAGATCGATGATCTCAACCCAATTTGTCGAACTCTGGTCGTCGAACTCTGTTCGACGAACTCATAGAAAGTCGTCGAACCCAGAAAGACTTAACCAAAACTTTAATTATAACAGAAACTTAAATAATTCTAGGAAAGCTTTTAATCCACTAGCTGATTGGGTCATACCACCTAGGAGATATCACCCTCTAGGATATAAATCCCAACCAGAATATTCTGTTATTTCCAGCTTTTATACCAGGAAAACAAAGGAACCAAGGTAACCTGGGTCAAGAACATTTAACTGTTTTTCATTACCGGTGAAGAGCTGTCCAAGTGTGAATCAGACCTGGTACTTGGACAGTGGTTGCTCCAAACATATGACAGGCAGTAAGGACATTCTATCTAACTACAAGTCCAAGCTGGGGCCAAAGGTCATCTTTGGTGACTCCAAATGTGGCCAGTCAGAAGGTTTTGGAGAAGAGAAGATTGGAGCTATCACATTCAAGAAAGTGACATATGTTAGAGGATTGAGGCATAACCTCATCTCCATAAGTCAATTATGTGATGAAGGTTATCAGGTATATTTTAGTTCATCTTCATGTATTATCTCTAATAAAGAAAACCAAACAGTTTTAATTGGGAATAGACAAGGCAATATATATTAAATTGATTTTTTATCTGCCAATTCTGATATATGTTTACTTAATATAACTAGTAATCAGAATGAGTTACGACATAAAAGGCTAGGTCATGTAAACTTGAAAAACATTGCTAGGTTATCAAAAGACAACCTTGTTAGAGGTTTACCTTCTGATCCCTACAAGAAGGAAGGCCTTTGCAGGGCTTGTCAATTAGGCAAACAAACTAAATCTAGTTTTAAATATGTAAATAAAAGTAATTCACCTAGGATTTTGTATTTGCTATATATGGATCTCTTTGGACCCATTGCTGTACAAAGCCTAGGAGGGAAATCCTACACCTTGGTTATTATGGATGACTTCTCCAAGTTCACTTGGGTATCCTTTTTGAGATCTAAGTCAGATACCTTCAAGGTTCTTACAGATTTTCTTAGAAACATACAGATTGAGTTCTCTACTCATGTTGTGTTGATCAGAAGTGATCATGACACATAGTTTAAGTCTCTTCTTATGCATGAGTTCTGTGAGAAGGAAGGTATCAGACATTACTTCTCAGCTCCTAGAACTCCCCAACAAAATGGGGTAGCTGAAAGGAAAAATAGGACACTCATTGAAGCTGTAGGTACATTGCTTGCAGATGCTTACATGCCACTAACCCTTTGGGCAGAGGCTATAAACACTGCAAATTATGTCCTGAATAGAAGCCTAATACTGAAGAATAGGACTCCCTATGAATTACTTAAAGGGAAGAAACCTAAAATAAACTATTTGGCTGTATATGTTATATTTTTTCAAATTTTTAATGATGATTTAAAGTATTTGGCTGTATATGTTATATTCACAATAACAACAAAAGATATATTAGAAAGTTTGAGGCTAAGGCTGAAGAGGGAATTATTTCTAGGATATTCCCAAGTAAGCAAAGACTATAGGGTTTTTAATAAACCATCATTAAAAATTGAAGAGTCCATTCATGTTTCTTTTGATGAAACTAACATGTCTTGCAAGGAGAAAGAGATTTCTACCAATAGCCCTTTCCAGGTACCTCACTTGTGTGAGAGTTTGGATGGACTAAACCTTACCCAAGAGGTTCCAACACATCCTTCTCCACAAGTCATTGAAGAAAGTGGAGATGAAGGCACTGAAGGACTTGACCTTCCTCCAACAGCAAACACAATTCCATAAGAGGAATTAATCCAAGATGCTGTTGCACAACCAACTCCACCCACTGATTTAGTCACACTTAGGGATCACCCCAGATCTCAAGTGATTGGAGACATATCAGTAGGTGTACAGACAAGGCATCAACTCAATCAAGATGTGATGCATGCCTATTTTCTCTGTCAGGTTGAACCTCTATCCATCCATGATGCAGAGCAAGATCCCCACTGGATTATTGCAATGTAGGAGGAATTAAATCAATTTGAGAGATGTAGAGTTTGGGATTTGGTTCCAAGACCCCAAGACTATCCAGTCATTGGAACCAAATGGGTATACAAAAATAAACTGGATGCCCAATGAGTGATTGTGAGGAACAAGGCTAGGCTTGTTGCTCAAGGTTATAGGCAAGAGGAAAGGATTGACTATGACCAAACATTTGCACCAGTTGCAAGGTTGGAGGCCATCAGAATTTTTCTAGCCTATGCAGCATACAAGAGATTCAAAGTATATCAGATGGATGTGAAGATTGCATTCCTCAATGGAGTACTTAAAGAAGAGGTTTATGTTGAACAATCTCCAGGTTTCGTCTCTCCAACTCACCCTTATCATGTTTTCAAATTGCATAATGCTCTTTATGGTCTCAAGCAAGCTCCAAGAGCTTGGTATGAAACCCTAGCTAGCTTTTAGATAGAGCATAAATTCATTAGAGGCATTGTAGATAGAATACTTTCCACTAGACATCATAAGGATCAAATACTGTTAGTACAAATATATGTGGATGATATTATATTTGGGTATACCGATTCCAAATTATGCAAGAGGTTCTCTAACCTCATGCATTCAAAATTTGAAATGAGTAGCATGGGTGAGCTCTCCTACTTCCTTGTTCTCCAAGTGAAGCAGTTTGTTGAGACTATATTTGCCAGCAGTGGTTGGGGTTAGTCCCACATCGCCTGCAGACTTCTCCACTTTGTGTTCATGTACCCCGCCACCCTTCATCTCAATACCTGGGTTTTGAGATGAACTAATGGGTTGGCGGGTTCTAACATGGTATCAAAGCGAGGTTGTCCTGCTGCGGGGGTGTGTTGAGACTATATTTGCCAGCAGGACACGTGTGTGTGGGACCGCATGTTTGGGCTTTCCCCATCGCGTTCCAGGTCTGGGTGTTGACCCTGGTGGGCCCCCTTGTGTGGTAGAATATCCCCGCGGTCCTGTGGTTGGGGTTAGTCCCACATCGCCTGCAGACTTCTCCACTTTGTGTTCATGTACCCCGCCACCCTTCATCTCAATACCTGGGTTTTGAGATGAACTAATGGGTTGGCGGGTTCTAACACAGTTGCCTGATGACATCTTCATATCTCAAGCTAAGTATGCTAAAGAGCTTATAAAGAAGTTTGGGATGTCTAATGCTTCAGTAAAGAAAACACCTATAACTACTAATGCTGTGATTGACTATAATCCATATAGGAAACCTGTGGACCGAAAATTATATAGGGGCATTGTTAGGTCCCTACTATATCTTACAACAAGCAGGCCTGATATTATGTTTGCTACATGCCTTTGTGCTAGGTTCCAAGTGAACCCAAAAGAATCTCATCTAATTTTCTTAAAAAGAATTTTGAGATATATAAAGAGTTGTCCAAGTCTAGGCCTATGGTATCCAGCTAAGTCAGAGTTTGATTTAACTAGATTTTTAGATGTTGACTTTGCTGGATGCAGGGTTGATAGGAAAAACACCTCAGGGACTTGTCAGTTCCTTAGTATGAGGTTGGTATCCTGGTTTTGTAAGAAACAGTCATCTGTGTCTACCTCAACTACTGAGGCTGAGTATATTGCAGCTGGCAGCTATTGTTCCCAGATGTTGTGGATTCAAAATCAATTACTATACTATGGTCTCAACTTAAATAATTCAACTCTCTTTTGTGATAACACCAGTGCTATAGCAATAGCACAAAATCTAGTCCATCACAGTAGGACTAAGCATATAGACATTAGACATCATTTCATTAGAGAGTGTGTAGACAAAAACAAAATTAATCTTGTCTATATCTACACAGATTTACAAAGAGCTGATATATTCACCAAACCTCTGGATGAGAGAAATCATCTATTCTTTATAAATCAACTTGGAATGATCAATGGAGAAGACTTAATTTAGTTTCTGTCTACACTCGATGAATTATCCAGAGTTCGTCGAATGAAGCTCGACGAATTAGGGAATGTTCGGGAGATATTCGTCGAACGGAGGACGACGAACTCTCCGAGAGTGAAGTTGTTTTCGTCGAATGGAGATCGACGAATCCACTTCAGAAAACTTTCGTTGAACGGAGCTCGACGAAATGTCTTCAACTCTTCCAGCTGAGCTCGACGAATTATTTCACTATCAGTTATTTCGTCGATCTCAGGTCGAAGAACTTCTTAATTTTTGTGGAACGGAGTTTGCCGATTCATATTCCAGAAAACCTTATAACTAGATTTTCTTCGACCTCCATCTTGCGCTTTCTGTTCGCTTTGCACTTGATCATCATTTCTCTCTTTTGCAGGTGATTTCATGGCGATCCTAGCAGGATCCCTAGCCGCAATGAAGTTTGACACTGGATTTGACGTCGACTTTGATTCTTTTCAACAATCAGATCCTATTTTTCTACATATTATGGAACTTTTGGAAGAACAACAATTGAAAAATTTGATGACCAATAGAATTAAACTGTCTGCAACTAAAATTAGAGAATGTGTTTACACGTCATCTACATCAGAGGAGAACACCATGACAGGAACAATTGCGGGTAATTCTGTATCTTTATCTCCCGTCGTACTTACTGAAATTTTTGGATTGGTTAATGGAGAAGAACAATTAGACATTGATTCTGAAGAATATGATGAGATGTTAAGTTTGATGGGTTATACTGGAGATAACCCCAATAAGTTGTTGAAGAAACACTTATCGGCAGAATACAAATTTCTGGCCGATATAGTGGGAAAAGTCTTGCTGGGCAATTACACTGCCCATGACTACATCACCAGTCATCAATTCCTGGTCATGTGTGCAGTGGTCAATAAGAAGAAAATGGATTGGGCACATATCATTTTTGATCTTATTAAGAAAAAGTGTAATAAAAAAGAAGTTTGCTTTGGAAGGATCCTAGGGATCTTCCTGAAGGAGAAGGCTGCTGAATCTCTGGTCTCATAGACCATATTAATTAATGACAGCAAGAGGCTCCAATGCACCTTGTTGGCAGGTGGGAGAGGAGCATAACTAAGCCATCCAAGGCTTCAACCTCTTCCACCCCAGCTTCTGAAAGTACCGGGGCTGTAAGAGCCACTCCCCACCCTACTAAAGAGATCATCCCCACACCTCCATCTCTTCCAGCAACTCAACAACACTCACCCTCCAAAGTTCATACTCCCTCTCCTCAACCACATCCACAACTCCAACAACAACTCCATCAAGTTCATGTCCCTCCTACAGTTCCATCCTCTACCACCTCTCTACCCCTAGATCTTACTAACGTCCCCTCATCTCCTATTCAGAAATACCATCAACCCACTCCAAATCAGTCACCTCAATCCCCCACTGATTTACCAGTTCCAACAGCACCATCATCCCCTCTTCCACCTCACCTATCCTCCATTCCAATTTTTGATCTTCTGACTTCCTCCCTCAATTCTCCTCCTCCTCCACATCTATCCACTCAGGATGTCCCCATGACAGATGTCCCTCCTCCACCATATCCAACATCTAAAATCCCTCAAAATGTCTCCACCCAACATTCTACTTAACCATCTGCTACTCCACCTCTGGATCCCTCCACCATTTCCTCTGTAATTACTCTCATCACTCCTCTACTCAGATCTCTTATAGTAGAGGCCATTACACCTCTTGCTACTTCTATCTCCACCCTTTTTGCTCAACTCTCTGCCTTCACTGCTCCCCCCTCTTCATTCAGGGGCCTGGCTCCAATTAACACTAAAACCAGGCAGGGGGAGATGCTTAATGAAGAAGCTTAAGCAGCTCCAGCAGTAGCTCTAGTCTTAGTTTCTCCAGCTCCAGCAGCAGCAGATTCAGCAGATACAGAGGCAGTAATAGCAGATACAAAATTTATACCAGATGATACAGATTTAATTTATTTGATTCATTTCATTAGGACTGACATGGACTTTGATGAGTCAGTTACTAAAGAAATTCCTTCTGTTGGTGATTTCATGTTAAATCCCACAGTAAACTTAGTTCAATTGTTGAAAGTATTTGATACTGCATTTCTGAAAGTTATGCCAGCAGTATATACTAAGCCATCCTTGCATATTGTTCCATATACTTCCCCAATCTCTCCAAATGTTGCCAAGCAATTTAGGGATTCTTTTGCTGTTTCAAAGCCAGTATTCATGCCATCTCTAGAAGAGGTCATCACTGCTCCAACTTTTGTAATGGATGACTATCCCATGCCAGCTCTGGATGACTTGATCCTGGCTGATATTGAAGAAGAATAAAAGGCAGCTGCTGAAAGCACTGTCAGAATCAGTTCTCCAGCTTCTCCTGTGGCTTCTCCTCCAGCTCCTGTTGAAGTTCCCGCTCAAGCTCCATCTCTACCTCCAGCTCCTAAAAATCCTATCATTTCTGCAGAGGCTCTAAAAGCTCTAAATGACTTATATGATAACCTTCAGGGATCTGATAATGATGATGATGAGGATGAGGATGAGGATGAGGATTAGGATGATGATTCTGATGATGAACCCAAGAGGAAGCAAGTATCCAAGAAAAGAAAAGCCCCTCCTCCTCCTGCTCCAAAGCCAAATCCAAACAATGACACTCCCTATTATATTCTCCAAAAAAATAACTCCATACAAAGGGATGCCATCTTGGATGTGGTTATCCAAAAATCAGTAGAAGGAGAGGAAGAAAGCAGAAGGTACTCTCCTCCTCCAGTTCAAAGATTCAAAAAAGATCCACCTCCTCCACCTCCTCCAGCTGCTAGTGCTTCAAGCACATATTCTCAAGGATTTTCCCCACTTCAAACATATCAAAGACACCAAGGGAGATCATATGGAAGCAGCCAGCACAGGCAGTATTCTTTAGGAAAGTATCATCAACAGCAGCAACAACATCAACAACAACAACAATTCACTGAACATCAACCAGCTGAAGACTCTAAAAGACCATCCTCTCCTCATGTTCCTTTTGAAGATCCTGAAATAGCTGCTACTGCTAGAATGGCCAGGTTTCAGAAACTAGTAGGCCTTTCAATGATTAACAAAGCTAAAGCTGAAGGAAAGGATCCTTTTGAATATTCAATAATGTCAAAGTACAGGAAAGAGGAACTTAAGAGATTTGATAAAGCAAACAAGTTTTTCAATATTGATGACTACATGAAGTTGCACCCAGAAGCAGTTGTCCCCAGAGCCATATCTTCGAAGATTATAGGGGCTGCTGATATGACCATGATAAAAATGGAAGCTTCAGATCCAAATAGAGAGATTGTGTTTACAAAGTCTGGAGAGAAGAGCAAGCAAGAAATGCCAAAGGAAAAGAAACAAAAGAAGTAAATTTTGAACTCTTTTGTTTTCTACAATTATCTATAACTGCTCTATATTTTGAACAAATCTTATGTATATATATATCTGGTGCATGTGTTATTGATCTCTGCCAAATATATGCTTTTTTTGCTTTGTTTATTTTCAATTTTGATTTGAGTCTGTAATTAGTGACCTCACCCAAATAGGGGGAGATTGTTGGATCCCTAGTAAGATTTGGGCTAGGTTCACTAAGTTAGGATCAAATGACCCACAATGTATAGCAAGGGTCATAGTTGTGCCCTAGAGTCTAGGCCAAGTCCTTAGAGTCAACAACACATGGACCAACTATCAACAAGACTGACAGAGACTCAAGACTTAGAAGAATTCAAAGATTGTAAAATGAGTTCGACGTTCATCGAACTCAGGTCGACGATTGTCATGCTCAGCTCAACGATCTCAGAGAAAATTCTCTGAGCTGAGCTCGACGAACTCTATTCTTTGGTCGACGAAAACTTGGATGCTACAACAACATTTCAAGTTCCGAAAACATCAAGATATTCTAAGTCCTTAGAATCAGACTTTGGTTGACGAACTTGGTGCTCAGGTCAACGAACTTTGGACACTATACTTCAACACTTCAGCAAGGTTGTGTCGACACCAGACAACAAATCTGTTGACACCAACATCAATTGTGTCGACACACAGGATTTATGTCGACACACTCTAGATTTCTTTCATCACAACAATTATGTCGAGACAAGAAGTAATTGTGTCGACACCCAGGATTTGTGTCGACACATTCCCCAGAAGTTCTGTCAATAAGTTATTAGTTCGACGAACTTCATTCTCAGCTCGACGAACTTAGTTCTCTGCTCAACGATTTCTGGATCCTTTACTTCAACTAGAAGCTTCTCAATTTTTCTAAGTCAAGAATCATCTCCAGTCGACGAAGCCAGTTATTAGCTTGACGAACTTCAGACACAAAAAAGGCAAAGTTTCTGAAGCATACAGTTCTGTTATCAGATCGACGACCTTGGAACTCAGCTCGATGAATAGAAGTTATCTGATCGACGAACATAGCAACTCAGCTCGACGAACTGTATACTCAGCTCGATGATTTCTATCATCTGTTTGATGATTCCAGACTTAGTATTTCCTTCCTCTGTCCTCATTCTATCGCAATATTTCTGAATGATAAATGATAAAATATTCTCTGAATATTACCGTTGGACGGTGCATTGATCAAGGCTTTCATCAGAATTATTGCTTTCCATTTTTCCAAGGGATAGTTGGGAAAATAAATCAATGCAGTTTATTCTCTAGGCCGTCAGCATTGATTGCAATAGAGGAATTCAAATTTCAAAAGACAAATTCCTTCAAAAAATATAAAAGAGATTTTCTCTTTTCCTGAACACAGTCACAAGAACAAAACATACACATAGAGAAGAACACAGTATACATAGAGACACACAAACACATAGATAATTACAGTCAGTCTGTCTTCAAGAGTCTCTCTGCTCCATCATTCTTTCACAGCTTTCTGATACAAAAAAGAAGCCTTAGGCCAGAGGCAGATCAACTATTAAAGAAGAAGAACAATCAATCTAAATCAAGAGTCTTCTTTCTTCATCACTCCAGAAAACTTCAAAGGACAACAACTACTCCATCTGTCAAAAAGTTCCTACAGATTTCTCTGATAAAGGCTTAAAGACTGAAGGCCTATCACCCTGCAGCAAAGCTCCAAATTTCCCTAAACTATTCTACATCTCAGGGGGAGCTACTTGCTAATATCATATCCACTTGTCTTCTCTCTGATTGTTGACAGAGAAGACACCATCACCTCTCATCCCTCTATATATAAAGGGTTGTCATCTCCCTTCAAAAGTGATTATTGGTTACAAGTCACCTGACCAAAAGACTTGAGATTTTGTTTTTGAGCACCTGATTAAAATCTCATTGGTGTCAGGCACCTGGTCAAAAATCTGAGTGGATTCCTACCAAGGTGATAAAAGAGTGGATGTACCCAGGTTGGGGAACCACTATAAATTTCTTGTGTCGTCTTGTTGCCCTTTCTTTTGTTTTCTGCTGTGGCTGTGATTGTTAGTTAGTTGTTGATGTGTTTTATTTTTTAATCTATTTCTTATAGCACTAGGACTTATCTGCAATAGCCAGAAAAGTTTTATAAGCTTTAAATACTCTATTCACCCCCCTCTAGAGTATTTCTGATCTAACAGCTTACTTTCATTAGGGGAGAGAGAGAGAGAGGAAGTTACCCAAATTTGAAGGAGAGAGAAAGTAAGAGCTTAATGGCCATCATGGCCATGGAGGCTCCATAAGCCGTCCTTTTGATGGGGCTTTAACTCCTTAGAGGTAGGGGAGGAGTTTTCAGGAGGTGTCCGGCCAGTGGGGTGGCTCAGCCCATCAAATTGGGTGAAACCGAAAACTCACCCTTATGGCCATTAATGGTGCCTTGATGAATTGGGGAGTTACAAGCCACCTCTCCCCAATTCCTACATTAGAAACCTTCACCAGGGCAAGGGCAAGATTTTCCCCTAATTATATTTCAGTTTCAGTGGAGTTGGTGTGGAGGTTGTAGAGAAGCCCAAACCGGCGGCCGGAAATGGCAAGGAGGCAAAACAACCGCTCTCAGGCCGCAATTCATGTCCTCCCATTCTCCTCTTCTTATGGGTAGATCATAGGAATCATTTAGGATGGGAATCGGGCTCAATTAAGCCAGATCAAAGTTTGTAATGTCCTGGTTTTTCCATGTTTTTCATCTTGTCGGGATCACCAGAAATGGCCCCTCCGGCGGTCGTGCCGCTGGCTGGCGATATCCACCACCTCGACGGAGGTGGTGGAGGTGGTGGCCGGCCAGGTAGGTGGCTAGATGGCCGGCTGTGGTGCCTGGAAGAAGCTCCAGGATGGGATAATCGGGGTCGTCGGCTTGATGAAGAAGACGAGTCCAGCGCCGTTGGATCGTGTATTAAGATCTGTGCTGATCATCATTTTATGTTAATATAAATAAGTTAGTTTTGTATATTTCTGTCACACAAATTGCAGTACTTTGAAATAAATGTTAAAAATACCTAGTGGCTCTGTATGAGAAAATGTCCAACATGAAAGTTGTAGACCTACGAGTTAACTATTATTGAAAATTGACTTCACCAAATTTGGTTAAGTAGTCTGACCACAATACCAAAAATGGTGCAACCTATACATAGGGGTGTCCAGACACAAAAATTAATCCCCACCCATAACCACTCACCCAAATGCCTTGAAATTTACAGAATATGCTTTTCATAACTTTCCCTAATACTGTCAAAAAATTAGAATTTTTGGACTTTAATTTTCTATAGTTTTAGGAAAAATTTAATAATCTTAGGGTAACTAAATTAGGTGCCCTAATGACATCTAAACCCTCCCAAATTTTGATGAGTGGTCCTTGGGGTCATCAGGAGGCTGTGTATAAATTTTCCCTCTATTTAGAGGTGATTTAGTTGGGAAATGGGCAAATCCTAGCCTTGCCCCAAAAAGGGGTATTTAGGTCAAAAGTGCACTTGTGGGTTTAGGTGGCCAAATCACCTCAATAGAGGTTGAAATTTGGGCCACTGACTTGGCATGACTTTTAAAACCCTCCCATGCAAGATGGGGTGGATTGGGGTAGATTTTACCTAGGACTCAAGACCAAACCCTAAGGATGATCTTTGGTTTCTTGTGAAGGGAATGTGGTCAAAAGACCTTGAATTTATTTGAAATTTGGTGGAGAGGACTCTAGGGTAGTTAGTGTCCTCTGGTAGAAATATTATTGGATTTAGAAGTTGTTAAACCCCTCAAAACCATAACCTTAGTTTAGGGCACAAACCTTGTAGTGATAGAATAGGGTATTAAAACTCATTGAACAGTCATGAAACTTGGGTAGTGTAGTCATAGGGTTAGTATGATCTCTGAAAATTTAATTATGAATTTTGAAGCATTAGTCTTAGTACTTCCTTTGTAATGTATGAGTTAGCCCTACATAATTATTTTATTAAAATTTTTAGATACATAATTACAATACCTACTTCACAAGCTCATAAATTTGGGAACTTGTTAAATAATTCTTTCAGAGCTCATTTTTTGTTCAAAAATTATGAAACTTCATCAGGAGTGTTCCTAGGTCAATATGCTTATATGGGGTTTTTATGACAGTTTTAGATGAATAATTGCTGTACTTAGTTCATTAACCTATTAACTTGGAATATTTCGAGAAAATCAAGTTTAGAGTTCATCATTCACTGAAAAATTATGAAACTTGACCTAGAGTGTTTATATATCTTTATCATCATCCTTGAATTTTCTCAAAAGTTTTAGAAGAATGTTGATTGTACTTGTCTCTTTAATTTGGTTAATGTAGGTTTTGTTCAAAAATTATGTTTAGAGGATTAATTCTCACTGAAAATTTGGAGACCTTGAATTTATTGATAAATAGTTGTCTTTTATTTATCATAATTTTGTAGAACATTTTGCATGCCTGAAAATAGTACTTCGTGTTCAAACAAAGGCACTTGGATCACTTTGGAAATTAAATAAATTACCAGATAAATTAGGAAAATTATGAATTTCTGGATTTAGGATAAACATGTCATGATAGACCCACTATAATTATTATATGGATATTTGATGATTATTTTAAGTACCTCCCATTGTATACTTCATATAGCTTAGGATGGTCTGCGTTTAGTAAAACTACAGAAATCATAATAGGGTGCAAAATGAACCTAGCGAGTTGGGATATTAGTGTGTTGGTTTGGTAAGTGAAATGAGATTTTCATCGGGAGTCGTGATGAGGAGTGAGAAGTTTGGCTAGTGTTAAGAGGTGCTCAGGGTCAATGAAACATCGTCTTCCCTGTAGGAGAGAAAGTGTCAAATACACTAGGGTTAGAATCCAGTACAATATTTAAGGGATTGAGAGTTGGGTATTAACCTATAATAATAAGTGCCTTGCGAAAAGGAGCTTTGGGCTTCAACCCATCGTAGTTCCTACTGCCCTTTGAGAGCCCTTCACGGGGTATGCCGGGGGTAGTCCTGGGCTAACCTAAACTGTAGGTAAAACTGAATTGCAAGAGTAACTAGCATAACTAGGGTTTAACTTTCACTCACCTCAATACCTCGGTATATTAGGTGGGCTCACTCGGGTTGTAGGCTTGGTGGATTTTGTGATGGGCAGGTTAGCCCGACGAGCTTTGGCTCGGTTGATGTTTGTGATAGACGGGATGGTCTGGGGAGCTTTTGCTCGGTTGACGTTTGTGACTGACGGGATGGTCCGGGGAGCTTTAGATCGGAAGCTGATAAATAAGTTGCATGTGCATAAATTATAAGGTGGTGGTTCTTCGATATTAGAGGGTCGATGCACCGACGCCAATACGTTGACTCGGCAAGTGTGGTTTAGCACTTGGCCAAATAAACTCCGGTGCGACAGCTGACAAGAATACGTAGGAGCTCTGCTTAGTGCACCAGTATTGAGGAGTACGATAGGTCTGACTGGCAGTGCAATTACCAGTTTAGTGGTGGGCAAGGCCCAACCCACTGCTTCCGTTTGCCACTACGGAGGTATACTGGGAGGTTCGACTCCAGAAAGGTGGAACTAAAGGTCTTTGTATACAGAGTTGAGTGGGTGAGTTGCATTTGCATGTTCACATCATGGCATAATTGCATTTCATAGCATAACCATTACATATAACCCTGACCACTATTGTATAAGGGATATGGGATGCTTTATACAATAGGCCCTGCAAAACGATCCCTTGGTTTATAAGTTCGCGCGAGAGTGCTTATAAGTTAAGGTTTTTATTCAGTAAATATATATGTATGCTTGCTAGAAAACCGACACCATATCATATAAATTGGTATGAGACTTTTTATACGATAGGAGCCTTGCAAAAGATCCCTTGGCATATGTGTTTTCATATAAGTTAAGGTTACTTTTTCTTGTTCAGTCTTTCTTATCTTCATTCTGTCTTATATACTATAGAACTGCTAGATTAGTTCCGCCGCCACCTGCTTATATTTGTTATTCTCCACTTTCATGTCCTCTCCTTTCCTCCTCCCCGCTCGCTGCCTAGGAGCCATGGGGGAAGGGGCGGGGGATGATAGGACTTAGTATTTTTGACTAACGGTTTTCGAACCACATCATTTTAGGGGACCGTGGAGCCCAACATGGAGGAGCAGCCTCGGGGGTCAGCACTCTTGGAGATGGGACAGTCTAGTACCAGAGTTCAGACAACAGGGACTTTGAGTACTGATCGCTAGTAGTTATTTTAGTTTTTCTTCCGCGATGAGAGATATGTAGTGAGGACATTGATGTACTGGGAATGAGCCCAAGTTTTAGTACTTTTATTATATCTGTGGACACTCCCTTCATGGAGATTATTTTCTATATATGTGACGTTTGTGGACTTGCCTTTTATTATTTTGTTACTGTTGTGATATGAAGAGAGTTCAAGAGAAGAAGGAATCAAGCTTGAAGAAGTAAGAGTTTAAGGTATCGAGCTCGTCGAAGTCTGGGTTCCATAAGTGGAACAAGAAGGCGAGGACTTCAGGTCCAGCCCCACCTTCGGGTGCGTCTGGAGTTACTATAGTGTGAGGCCCCGTTACTTGCTATAATTGTAGCAAGCAGGGACACAACACCCAAGACTGTTGGAGTGGGCGCCCGAAGTCAGAGAAGAAGCCTGGAGCAACTTATGCAGAGAATGGAAAGGCAGTGGAGTCAACCGCATCCCACTACGCTCTAGCCCAGCTTAGAGTTTACAACCATGGTCAGCAAGAGGCCATAAAGCAAGCTGATGTGGTGATAGGTATAATTTAATTAATAACATGTTTAGCTTTACATACTTGTTGCCTTATGCGCTTTAGCATATGACTTGTTGTGCTAGACTTTGTTTTGATCTTTAATTATCCGGCGAGAACATTGTTCGATACTAGAGCTTCACACTCCTTTTTATCTGAGGAATTTGTATCGTGCATCAGAGCGCCTTCTTCGATGGCATGGTGTTGGAACACCCTATTACTGATTTGGGCAAGGATCACTATGTCTCTTAGGAAACCTGTTTTGACCTCATTGTATAGATCTAAAGGTCAATTAGAATTGAGTCTAAGGGTTAGTAGTTAGGTTTGGAAGCTGCCCTCAAGACCAGGTTTTTCAGTTTTGGAGACTAAGTTATTTTGTCGAGCTCAGGACGACGAATCGTCGAACTCCATTCGACGATCGCTGAGCTCACTTCGACGAATTGTCGAACTCCATTCGATGATCTCTGAGCTCAACTTCAACGAGTCGTCGAACTCCATTCGACGATCTTCGAGCTCAGATCGAAGTTCTTGACTCCAGTTTGATTCTCTATCTCTGAGCTCAGTTCGACGATTGTTGAGCTCAGATCGACGATCTCTATTTCTGTCTAAGTCCAGGCTCTGAGCTCAGTTCAACGATAGTGGAGCTCAGTTCGACGTTTTTCTGAAGAGTTCATCGTTTTTCAAGATTCGAATTCAGATAGTTATAGAATTATTGTCAGCATTTAATTCAGAGATCTTGTAGCCGTTTTTAATTAATCTAGAGCAAGTTTCAAGGAATTATCAAGGAATGTTTTATTGGACTTTCCTCCAGAAGACAAATGCAGTTAAGGAAGTCATTTATGACAGGCTAACGGCTATCTTGGACAGAGGATCATTTCTATTCAGATCAAAGGAATAAAAGAGATATTATTATTCAACAACTTTAGAAGAAGATAATTACAACTTCTGCAACAAGTCTTACAACAACAATTACACAAGAGAAAGAGAAAGAGTTGCAGACATTCTCAGTCTCAAAATTCATACAAGAACACACATCACAAAAGGAGATCAACTTACTGAAATTTTCAAATCTCTCTTGATTCAAGTGTTCAAAGGACATCATCATTCAAGTCTCCAGACACCTCACATTTCAGCTATTGCTGAAATCATCTTTTGCTGGAGATCAAATCATTTGAAGGCCTATCACCATACTGCAAAGCTTCATTTCCTGAACAACTCAAGATCTCAGGGGGAGCTTTGACAACATCCACTATCTTATCTCTGATTGTTGACAGAGAAGATCATCTCATCCCTCTCTCTCTCTCTCTGCTGTAAAGGGTTTTTCAAACTCCCTTCAAAAGTTTGTGCTTGGTTTCTGAGACCTTATCAAAACTCAGTGGTGGCAAGACACCTGATTAAAAAATCTGGTTTGGTTTTTGAGCACCTTATCAAAAGCTCATTGGTGCCCAGGACACCTGATCAACTCATCCTGCAGTGGATTCCTACCTAGGGTGGTAGAAGAGTGGATGTTCCCAGATTGGTTGGGGAACCACTATAGCTCCTTGTGTCTTCTGGTTGCTTGTTTTTCTTTTATTTTCTGGCTGTGCTTTGTGATTGTCTTGTGATTGATCTGTGATTGTTCTGTGTTTACATTTACTTTATGTTATTTGCTTCCCTGTTCACTTAGGAATACAACAACTGTTGTAAAAAGTTTTTAGCAAGCAACATACTCTATTCACCCCCTTCTAGAGTATATAAGATCTAACTTGCACTTTCAATTGGTATCAAAGCCAGGTTGGTTAAAATACCACACCTTAGTGGTTGCACAGGCTAACACCTGAACCCAAAGATCCTTCCAGTTAGATCTGCTTGTCTAAATTTGTTATTATGCTTATTTCTTCACAAAACATGGCCCAAAACAAAGATTATGCTAGCACCAGACCTCTAGTGTGCAATCTGTCTAAGTTTGCACTTTAGAAGGCAAGGATTAGACTGTACATGAACTCTATTGATGAGGACATTTTCAATTCTATTTTGACAGTGTGTCCAAGACCTCCAGAGTACACAAGTATAAGTGCTGTTCCACCTCCATCAGGAACAGATGCAGAGATCAAGAAATGGAAAGTTGCAGATGCAAAAGCTATGAACATTCTAGCCCAGACTATGTCTGATGAGATATTCCAAAAAGTAGTTGAATGCAACTCAACAAAGGACATCTGGGACAAGCTATCTGAAATAGTCTCAGGATCTGCTGATGAGAGAAAAGATAAAAGATCTCACCTCATAACCCAATATGAGAACTTCAAGAAAGGAGAAGCTGAGTCAGTAGCAGACATGTATAATAGACTCAGTCTTATAGTCAATGAACTGAAAACTTTGGACAAAGAGATCTCACTGACTGAGCTAAATGATAAAATCCTAATGTGCTTCCCAAGCACTTGGGACTCAAGGATCTGGCCAATCAAGGATGCCAGAAGTCTAAATGAGATCACCACTGAAGCTCTCTTGGGCAAGCTCAAATATTATGAGCTGCTCATTAAGAATAGAGAAGAAGAGCAGAAGACTGCCTCACCAGCCACAAGAAAGGAAAAGTCAATAGCCTTCAAAGCCACTGAAGATCAGCCTGAAGATAAGGTCACAGACAATGATGAGCTGCTTAGTCTACTAGCCAAAAGATTTTACAAAATGACCAGAAAGGACTTCAGGAAAAGATCATACAAAGAGCATGACAAACCAAGATATGATAAATCAAATAACAAAGAGATTATCTGTTTTGGTTGCAGGAAACCAGGCCACATTGTGCCTGACTGTCCAGAAAATAAAAACAAGGAGAGAAAGGACAAGAAAGAAAGAAGAAAAGACAAGGACTTCAAGAAGAATAGTAATGACAAACCCTCTTCCAGCAAGAACAAACACACAAGGAAGGGATTTGTTGCTGAAACTTGGAGTGAGACAGAAGAAGAATCTGAAACTTTTTCCAGCTCAAGTGATGATGAGGATGATGCTGAAGAGAAGGAATTCTGCATGATGGCTATCAATGCCTCACAACACAATTCTAATGCAGAAGAGTCAGAATCTGAATCAGAGACTCAGCCTGAAGAGGGCCAGGTAATAAACTCATTTGATTTCAACTCTGATGACTTCAAGTATGAGTTTAAAGCACTATGTTTAGACTTATTAAAATCTGAGAAGGAAATCATTTCTCTCAGAAATCAATTGTCTGAACACAGTACCTTAAAATCAGATAACCTCAATCTCTCTGAGTAGTTGGAGTGCTGTAGGGAGCAGATAGCTTCCTGAAAAATGAGCTATCAGAGGCCAAAAAGCTTGAAGAATCCCTTAATGGGAGAAGCATCAAGCTAATGGACATCACAAGCATAGTGAACTCTAGATTCAATAGTACACTGGGCTTGGGTGCTTCATCCAGCCAACCTATAGTACTAACAACCCCAATTAAGTTTATCTCTGATAAAGGGAAGGGAGTTGTAGAGGTTGCTAGGAAAAATTCTGACTTACCCAAGAAAACAAGATTTCAACAGAAATCGTCGAACGGAGCTAGACGATCGTCGAACGGAGATCAACGATCTCAGGCAAAATTGTCAAACTCAGGTCGACAATCTCTAAACCCTGAACTCTGCCACAGTCGATCGTCGAACGGAGCTCGACGATCTGACCCAAGATCGTCGAACTCAGCTCAGCGATCGTCGAGCAGAGATCAGAGCTTTGAAAACTTATTCAAAGATAAATCAAAATCCAAACCTAGGGGTCCTTCATCCCAAAGATTTAACCCTTATACTGAATGGATAATACCTCCAAGGAGATATCATTCTGAAGGTTATAAGAGTCAACCAGGGATGTCATTTATTTCTAAATATAAAGGTTATCAACATAGGCCCAAGGTAAACTGGGTCAAAAACAAGTAAATTATTTTATGTGCAGGTGAAGACCTATCCAACATCAAACCAGTAATGGTATCTGGATAGTGGGTGCTCAAAGCACATGACAGGAAACAAGGACAACTTCACATCCTTTAAAGCCAAGCTTGGACCCAAAGTCATATTTGATGATCCAAACTTTAGACTAACAAAAGGATATAGTGCAGTCCAGATTGGCACAGTCACTTTCAAGAAAGTAGCCTATGTAGAAGGACTGAAGCAAAACTTGATCAGTATCAGTCAACTATGTGATGAAGGCTACCAAGTGACTTTCAGCAAATCCTTATGCAAGATCAAATCAGAGGACAACACAACTATGTTGACAGGTAAAAGGAAAGGTAACATCTATCTAGTAGATTTTCTTTCAACCAAGGTAGATATTTGTTTGTTTAATTCTATTAGTAGACCTAATGTTTTATGGCATAAGAGACTAGGGCATATAAACCTTAGAACCATTACTAGGCTATCCAAGGACAACCTTTTTAGAGGACTACCTTCTGGCCCCTACAAGAAGGAAGGACTCTGCAAGGCTTGTCAATTAGACAAGCAAACCAAACATAGCTTCAAGTCACTTAATAAGAGTGATTCACCTAGGATTTTGTATCTGTTACACATGGATCTTTTTGGACCCATTATAGTACAAAGCTTAGGAGGGAAATCTTATACTTTAGTGGTTGTAGATGACTTCTCTAGATTCACATGGGTGTTCTTTCTGAGGAAGAAGTCTGATAACTTTAAGTGTTTGACAGAGTTTCTCAAATGCATACAGACTGAGTTCAATACTTACATTGCCCTGATCAGCAGTGATCATGGGACAGAGTTTGATTCTCTTCTTATGCAAGAGTTCTGTCAGAGTGAAGGGATCAGGCACACTTTCTCAGCTCTTAGAACTCCTCAACAAAATGGGGTAGCTGAAAGGAAAAATAGAACCCTTATTGAATCTGCCACTACATTGTTGTCAGATGCTCACCTTCCTCTATCCTTTTGGGCAGAGGTAGTGAACACCTCCAACTATATGTTGAATAGAAGTTTAATACATAAACTGAAGGGCAAGACTCCCTATGAATTACTCAAAGGGAAGAAACCTAAAATAGATTATTTAAGAATTTTTGGTTGTATTTGTTATATTCATAATAATGACAAGAAATACTTAGAAAAATTTCAAGCTAAAGCTGATGAAGGAGTATTTCTGGGATACTCCATGATCAGTAAGGCTTATAGGGTATATAATAAATCAACTCTCAAAATTGAAGAATCTGTTCACATATCTTTTGATGAATCTAACATGTCTTTCAAGGAGAAGAATACTTCTACCATAGAACCTTTGAAGGTACACTCTCTTGTTGAAGACTTGGACAGGTTACAAATCATTCAAAAAGAGGAAAGCAGTGAAGATGAAGAAGACATTCAACATCTTGAAGAGATACTTCTTGAAGAGCCAGTTGTTGTACCACAAGAGGAAACAACAACATAGGTTGGTGAACAATCAACACCCCCTATTGGTTTAGTAACATCAAGAGACCATCCAATTTCCCAAGTGATTGGAGAAATCTCAGCTGGTGTGCAAACCAGAAATCAGGTCAACCAAATCCTGATGCACACTTGCTTCCTTTCTCAAATTGAAACTCAATCCATTCAAGATGCAGAGCAAGATCCACACTGGATCATTGCAATGCAAGAAGAGTTGCATCAATTTGAAAGGAACAAAGTTTGGGAACTAGTGCCAAGGCCAAAGGATCACTCCATTGTTGGAACAAAGTGGGTGTTCAGAAACAAATTGGATGATCAAGGAGTCATTGTAAGGAATAAGGCAAGGCTAGTTGCTCAAGGGTACTCTCAAGAAGAAGGGATAGATTATGGACAGACTTTTGCACCAGTTGCAAGGTTAGAGGCTATAAGAATCTTCTTAGCATATACAACACACAAAGGTTTCAAAGTATATCAGATGGATGTAAAGAGTGCTTTTCTCAATGGAGATATCAAAGAAGAAGTCTATGTCAGACAACCTCCAGGTTTAATCTCTTCAACTCATCCTGATTATGTTTTCAAGTTGCATAAAGCATTATATGGTCTCAAGCAAGCTCCTAGAGTATGGTATGAGACCCTAGCATGCTTTCTTCTGAAAAATGAGTTTATAAGGGGTAGAGTAGACCAAACTCTTTTTATTAGAACCCATAAGTCCCATACCCTACTAGTACAAATCTATGTAGATGATATTATATTTGGTTCTACTGATTCATATTTGTGCAGAAGGTTCTCCAACCTAATGCATTCTAAATTTGAAATGAGTAGCATGGGTGAGCTATCCTTCTTTCTAAGATTGCAAATCAAACAACATGCTGAAGGCATATTCATTTCTCAAACTAAGTATGCAAAAGAATTGGTTAAGAAATTTGGTATGTCTGAGACATCATGTATGAAAACACCTATGCCTACTAATGCTGTATTAGATGCTGATGAACATGGAAAACCTGTTGATCAGACAACATATAGAGCAATGATTGACTCTTTATTGTTCCTTACAGCTAGTAGACCTGACATAATGTTTGCTACATGTATATGTGCTAGATTCCAAGTGAGCCCTAGAGAGTCACACCTAACCTTAGTAAAAAGGATTCTCAGGTATGTAAAAAGTTGTCCAAATCTAGGTCTCTGGTATCCAAAAGATTCAGCATTTGACTTACCTGGATTTTCTGATGCTGATTATGCTGGATGCAGAATAGACAGGAAAAGCACCAGTGGAACTTGTCAGTTTCTTGGTTACAGACTTGTCTCCTGGTTTTGCAAGAAACAAACATCTGTGTCAACTTCAACTGCTGAAGCTGAATATATGGCTGCAGGTAGTTGTTGTTCACAAATCTTGTGGATTCAAAACCAACTCCTAGACTATGGCTACAACTTAGAGAAGTCAAAAATATTTTGTGATAATACCAGTGCTATCTCCATAGCACAAAATCCAGTCCTCCATAGTAGGACAAAACACATAGAAATTAGGCATCACTTTCTAAGGGATAATGTTGAGAAAAATAAAATTGAACTTCAATATATCCCAAGTGATTTACAAAGGGGTGATATTTTCACCAAACCTTTGGATGAAAAGAAACACACTTTCTTCCTGAATCAGTTAGGAATGTTAGATGGAGGAAGTCTAAAATAATGTCCAAGATTTTAAAACTCTAAAAATGACCAAGACTAGGCAAATAAAATGCCTTTTCTAGTGTATAGAGTGTTTCTGATCTTTGAACTGCGCTCGACGATTTTCCCCCAGATCGTCGAACGGAGATCGACGATTTCCGAACTCGTCGACCTGAGTTCAGCATTTCTCAGATAGTACTCGACTATCTTTCTTCAGGTCTGCGATCGTCGAACGGAGCTCGACGCTCTCGAATATCGTCGAACGGAGATCGACGATATTAAAGACCTTTCAGATTCCTTTAGAAGCCCAGATCGTCGAACAGAGTTCAACGATCTTTCCTTTTCTGCGTCGAACCCTAATATAAAACTCTTTTTTCGGCCGTCGTTCTCTCTTTGCGCTTTCATTCTCTCTGCAAATTTTCTCTTTCCCTCCAAACTTCTCTACACTTGGTCATTTGTTTGTTGATTTTTGAAAGAATCAATGACCGTCTCAGTTGCAATCCTGGCCGCAATGAAATTTGATGCAGGTTTTGATATCGACATGGACTCTTTCAGTAACAGCGATCAAATTTTCAAAGATATTCTAGAACTTTTCAAGGAACAAAAGCTAGTTACCATAATGTCCACCAGGATCAAGTTAGCTGCAGATGAGATCAAGGAATGGGTATATACTGCCCACAATCAGGATCAGAATACAGTGATTGGAACAATCTCAGGAACCCAGGTATCTCTCACACCTGCTGCCGTGACAGAAATTTTTCAATTAAATTCTGGAGAGGATTCTGCTGAGATTTCTGGAGAGGAGTTTTCTGATTTACTTAATAAAATGGGACATTCAGATGCAAACCCTAGCAAATTGCTGAAGAAAAATCTGTCTGTTGAGTACAGTTTTTTGGCTGATATTGTTGGAAAGGTGTTGTTGGCCAAACACTCATCCCATGATACCATATCCAGGTATCAGCTCTGCTTGATGGGTGCTCTTGTGGACAAGAAACAATTGAACTGGGGAGAAGTCTTCTTTGACTTGATCAAGAAGAAAATCAACAAAAACTTTGTTAATTTTGGGAGAATCTTAGGGCTGTTTCTTCAGAACAAATACCCTGCTCTGCTAGTTTCCAATGGGATGCACATCAATGCCTCTAAGAGGCTCACCTGTGCCCTGTTTGGAAAATGGGACAGGCAAATTGTCAAGCCCAGCAGGCCTTCTGGCATTTCTACTTCAGGCACAAGGACTGTTTCAGTCTCTTCTCCTCAAGTTTCTGCCCCTGCAGAAGACTTGCCTGCTTCTTCTCCTCCTCCTCCACCTCTTGTTTCATCTACACCAGTCACATCCACAATCCTAATTTCATCCACAATCACAATTTCCACCCCATCTCCAACTTCAATTCACTCTCCCATTCCTCCAATAACTGAAGAAATCTTCCATCCTCTACATCACTACCCACACCTAGATATTGATTCATCCTCTCATATACCATCTTTCAATCTTGTAGATGATTCCTTTATGGATGATTCTCCTTCATCTCCTTCTGAGCCACCATCCTCATCCACCTCATACCAACAACTACTTCAAGATATCATTGCACAACCATCCTTCACACCATCTATTTCCATCCCATTATCTTCTATTTCCACAATTCCCATCTCTCAACCTTCATTTCCCCCATCCACCAGTTCTCCACCAACATCTCCTACTGCTCCACCTTCAATCCCTACCTATGCTCAAGTCCCTCTTGAGCATGTAAATCTTCCAGCTCTTGCAGACAGGCTCTATGAGCTGATAGCTCCAAGGCTATCACTCTTGCTAGAGACCTCCTTGGCTCCACTTATAAAAATAGTTGAAGAACTGTCTGCCAGGCTCTCCTCTCTCCTTCCTCCTCAGGCAATACCTTCATCTTGGTGCCTTGATCCAGTCCTGATTGAATCTAGGCAGGGGGAGATGTCCTCATGAAGCTAATAGATTGCCTGCTGCTGCTCCTCCTGCTGCTGTATCTTCAGTCCAAGCCTCAACAGATCCAGTTGCAGTTATCACAGTGGACCTCAGGTCACTGTTATCAGATTTTGATTCTATTTATTTCAGCTGTCTTCCAGAGCACACTGTAGTCCAGCAATCTGAGGATCTCTCTAAGGCCATTGTGCCCATTTCCAACTGTGACACCAGTATAATAAATTCTTTTGTAAATTCCCTCTATGCTGCTGCTCCTTCTGTTTCTGTTGAAAGTACTGCTGCTGCTCCTACTACTAATGTTGTTATTGCTGTTAGTTCTGATGTTGCTGCTGTTTTAGTATCTGAGGACATGCATATGACAGAGGCATTTGTTTTTGAGCCTGCTGTTACTACTGATGTTGTTACTGCTGCTGCAAGTATTGTATCTGAATCTACTGCTGTCATAACTTCTTCTGCCAGTGCTACTCCTATTCCTCTTCCTGCTGTTGCTGCTGCTACTGTTGCTGTCTCTGCTGTTATGTCTGCTCAAACTCAACAACAGATAGATTATCTCAAAAGAATTGATGCATTATATGATAATCAAAGCTCAGAAAGTGATCAGTATAGGACTGATTTAGATGATTCCTCTGCTACAATTGCAAGGAAAAGGAAAGCCAGACACAAATGACATTCCTTATTACATTCTGCATGATTGCCCTATCAGAGAACATTGGATGCAGTACTCCAAAAATCAACTAAAGGCTATGAAGAAGAAGAGAAAATATGATAAAGGATCATCCCAGTTCAATCCTCGTCCTCCTCCTCCTCCTTCACCTGGTGCAGGTGCAAGTGGAAGTTCTGCATTTTAACCTTCTGCCAGAAGCCAAACCTCTTATCAACCTCAAGGAAGATCCCAATACAGAGGAAGTCAATCCAGAGGCTATCAGTCAAGGAGAGGAACTTACAGAGGAAATGAAAGAGAATTTCAAGTTTATTCCAAAGGACATTCCAGGCAACATCCTTACCAAAGGGAAGGACAAGGTCCATCTGATACTACTTCTAGTCCCTTTCCTTACAAGCTGAAAGATTTAGTCTCCTCCAGAGCTCCTCCAGATAATCCCTCAAATATATATGAGCCTCTAGTTCCATTTGAGGATCCAGAAAACAATCCTACTTCATGGACAGCTAGGATGAAAGAATTAGCTGCTTTGGATCAAATCAAGAAAGCCAGAGAACAAGGAAAAGATACTTCAAATATAACTACTTTATCAGATCAAAGGAAGAAGGAACTTGAAAGATACTCCTCCAGTAAACTTTTTGATTCAGAAAGCTACATGAAGCTGCACCCTGAAGCTGTAGTGTCCAGGCCAAAGCAACAAACCTCTCTAGGTGCAGCTGATGATAGGAGATCTAAGAAAGAAGCTCTCAATCCAAACAGAGAAATAGTCCTTATAAAGAGCAAGGAAAAAGAGTAATTCTGTTAGGTGACAATATATTTTGTTTTCTGAACTATCTGAGATAATATATGTGATTCTGCAATATTTTGTTTGTTGCATTTCTGTTTTGTATGTTTTATTTTTCCAATATCTGTAAATAGTAATCCTAACCCAAATAGGGGGAGATTGTTGGAACACCCTATTACTCATTTGGGCAAGGATCACTATGTCTCTTAGGAAACCTGTTTTGACCTCATTGTATAGATCTAAAGGTCAATTAGAATTGAGTCTAAGGGTTAGTAGTTAGGTTTGGAAGCTGCCCTCAAGACCAGGTTTTTCAGTTTTGGAGACTAAGTCATTTCGTCGAGCTCAGGACGACGAATCGTCGAACTCCATTCGACGATCGCTGAGCTCACTTCGACGAATCGTCGAACTCCATTCGACGATCGCTGAGCTTACTTCGACGAATCGTCGAACTCCATTCGACGATCTCTGAGCTCAACTTCAACGAGTTGTCGAACTCCATTCGACGATCTTGGAGCTCAGATCGACGTTCTTGACTCCAGTTTGATTCTCTATCTCTGAGCTCAGTTCGACGATAGATGAGCTCAGATTGACGATCTCTGTTTCTATCTAAGTCTAGGCTCTGAGCTCAGTTCAACGATAGTGGAGCTCAGTTCGACGTTTTTCTGAAGAGTTCAATGTTTTTTAAGATTCAAATTCAGACAGTTATTGAATTATTGTCAGCATTTAATTCAGAGATCTTGTAGTCGTTTTTAATTAATCTGGAGCAAGTTTCAAGGAATTATCAAGGAATGTTTTATTGGACTTTCCTCCAGAAGACAAATGCAGTTAAGGAAGTCATTTATGACAGGCTAACGACTATCTTGGACAGAGGATCATTTCTATTCAGATCAAAGGAATAAAAGAGATATTATTATTCAACAACTTTAGAAGAAGATAATTACAACTTCTACAACAACAATTACACAAGAGAAAGAGAAAGAGTTGCAGACATTCTCAGTCTCAAAATTCATACAAGAACACACATCATAAAAGGAGATCAACTTACTGAAATTTTCAGATCTCTCTTGATTCAAGTGTTCAAAGGCCATCATCATTCAAGACTCCAGACACCTCACATTTCAGCTGTTGCTGAAATCATCTTTTGCTGGAGATCAAATCATTTGAAGGCCTATCACCCTACTGCAAAGCTTCACTTCCTGAACAACTCAAGATCTCAGGGGGAGCTTTGACAACATCCACTATCTTCTCTCTGACTGTTGACAGAGAAGATCATCTCATCCCTCTCTCTCTCTCTTTGCTGTAAAGGGTTTTTCAAACTCCCTTCAAAAGTTTGTGATTGGTTTCTGAGACCTTATCAAAACTCAGTGGTGGCAAGATACCTGATCAAAAAATTGGTTTGGGTTTTGAGCACCTTATCAAAAGCTCATTGGTGCCCAGGACACCTGATCAACTCATCCTGCAGTGGATTCCTACCTAGGGTGGTAGAAGAGTGGATGTACCCAGATTGGTTGGGGAACCACTATAGCTCCTTGTGTCTTCTGGTTGCTTGTTTTTCTTTTGTTTTCTGGCTGTGCTTTGTGATTGTCTTGTGATTGATCTGTGATTGTTCTGTGTTTACATTTACTTTATGTTATTTGCTTCCCTGTTCACTTAGGAATACAACAACTGTTGTAAAACGTTTTTAGCAAGCACCATACTCTATTCACCCCCTCTAGAGTATATCAGATCTAACTTGCACTTTCACATGGGATAAATTGGATGTGCTGCTGCCTAACGGGTGTTCTATGCATGCAGATAAAGTTTGTTGCGTGAAGGTACATATTGGGAGTCAAGATTTTGACTTGCAAGAGTCACTACTACCAATTATGGAGTTTGATGTGATATTTGACATGGACTGGCTCTCGGAGCAGCGTGCGTATATTGATTGCAACAGCAAGGTGGTCATACTGGGAGTGTATAAAGAGCGTGAGAAAACATTCTCTGGCATGAAGCGATCGAGCAAGACTTTGATGTCTGCTGCAGGTGGTTAAGGCAGTTCGTAATGGTGGAGAGTTATTTTTCACTTTAGTGGAGGCTTCGAAGCCCAAGCCAGGTCTGGATAGTATCCTAATTGTATTAGATTTTCCTGACATTTTTCCTGAAAATCTCCATAGAGCCCCACCTCAGCGAGAGATCGACTTCACCATCTAGCTAGTTCCAGGTGCCGAGCTTGTGTCACGGTCCCCGTACCGCTTAGCACCTAAGGAAATGGCGAAATTGAAGGTACAACTTCAATAGCTGTTAGATCAAGGGTATGTGCGTCCTAGTTCATCGCCTTGGAGCGCGCCAGTCTTTTTGGTTAAGAAGAAGGACAAAAGTTTACGACTGTACATTGATTACTAAGAGTTGAATAAGTTAACAGGGAAGAATAGATATCCGATCTTGAGGATTGATGATCTGTTTGACCAGCTGGTCGGGTCTACTGTGCACTCGAATCTAGATTTGAAATCCGGGTACTATTAGCTGAGAATAAGGGAAAGTGATATTCCCTAGATGGATTTCAACACGGGAGGGTGATAGCCTATAGATTGCGCCAGCTGAAGGTGCATGAGAGGAATTACTCGGTCCTTGATTTGGAGTTAGCGGCTGTGGTATTCGCTCTCAAACTTTGGAGGCATTATCTATATGGGGTAAAGGTCGATATTTATTCAGATCATAAGAGCTTAAAGTATCTGATAGATGAGAAGGATCTGAACATGCGTCAGTGTAGGTGGATGAAGTTCCTTGGGGACTGCACCCACAAGATTCATTATATTCCTGGGAAGGGGAACATTATGGCAGATGTTTTGAGCCCTAGGACTCCTGCACGGGCCAATTGGTTACAGATGCACAACGAGAGGCTTATTCGGGATTTGGAAGCCCTGGAAATCTCTTGTGTTCACAAGGGATCTAATGCAACCGCATGTTTGAGTTGGACAGAGGTTCAATACATCCTCGGGGACAGGATTCGGCAGGCCTTGGAGTTGGACGTGAGCTTGAAACGTCACTAGGTGGAGTTCGTCGATGGGTCCAATGACTAGTTCTCTATCGACAATGGCCTTTTATGGAAAGATAACTGATTGTACGTCCGCAATATGGGTTGTGGACATTACGAGAAGAATTGATGTATGAGGCGCATTTCTAAAAGTACTCGATTCACTCCGGGAGTATCAAGATGTTCAAGGACATGAAAAAACTGTTCTGGTGGCCAGGTCTGAAGAAAGACATAACAGTTTTTGTGGCCAAATGTCAGACCTGTGCCTTGGTAAATGCCAGATGCCAGAAGCCTGGCGGATTCCTGAAGTCCTTGCCTATACCAAAGTGGAAATTTGATGACATTTCCATGGATTTCGTGCACAGTTTGCCGAGACCACGCATGGGGAACAACGCCATTTGGGTGATCATTGATCGTTTAATGAAAGTGTCACATTTCATATCCTATAGGAAGGATGAATCAGTGGAGAAGCTGGCGAAGCTTTATGTGGATAGCATAGTCCGTTTGCACAGCGTACCTCAGAGCATCGTTAGTGACCGAGATGTTCAGTTCACATCTAATAATTGGAGGTTCATTCATCAGTTGTTGGGTACCAAGTTGAACTTTAGCACGGCTTTTCACCCATAGATAGATGGTTATACTTAAAAGGTGAACAGGACAATGGAATATATGCTTTGCATGCGTGCTTTGGATATTGGGAAAAGGTGGGAGGACCATCCTTTTATGATTGAGTTTGCGTAGAATAACAGCTACCAAGCCAGCATTCAGATGTCGTCTTTTGAGGCTCTGTACAAAAAATTAAAGGAGGTGTCATACATCGTTGGCTTGGGCAGAAACGAGAGAATTGAAGCTGTACAAGCGAAGGGACAATGAAGATGCTACATCAACGATACGGTTGATTCTAGAACAACTACCTATTGCTCAAGATAGGCATGCCAAGTACTACAATGTCAAGCATCAGAACGTGAAGTTTGCGGTGGGCAATTGGGTATATCTCAAGATAAATCCATTTAAAGGCATATTAAGGTTTCAATGCTTAAAGAAGCTTAGTCCGAGGTATGTCAGGCCTTTTGAGATCTTGGAGCGGGTTGGTGAAGCCGCCTATCATTTGGATCTTTCGGTGGAGTTTAGCGGTTTGCATGATGTATTTCACATCTCAGAACTGCGGAAGGCTATTCAAGAGCCTACTCAAATGGTTGTTGCGAATTAAGTGCCGACTGACAGTGGGTTGACGATGAAGGTCAAGCCCGTTCAGATTGAGGACGTGGAGGTCAAGCAGCTGCGGAACAAATCCATTAAAATGGTCAAGATCTTTTGGGACAACTGTGGTCGAGAGGAGCTTTCATGGGAGCGGGAGCAAACCATGAAGTCGGAGTTCCCCGAGTTATTTAAATGTGGTACACAATTTAAAGTTGATTTAATTCCTTAGTTTTCCTGCATGACTTAATTTTGGGATGAAATTCTTTAAGTGAGGGAAATTTGTAATGCCCCAAAGGTTATCGCCCGACGGTAGCTAGTTACCGCGCGACGGTAGCTCCAGGGTTAGTGTCGACATCGTTGAGAGCATTGAGTCAACTCAATGATTGATTTACCGCATGGCGGAAAGTTATTACTGCATAGTGGTAGCTGTGGAATTAGACTTACCGAGCTCTCGGGAAGCTATCAAACGACGATATGATTACCACTAGCTAAAGCCAGTTCGATTCAATTGTCGAGGTTCTCATGTTGGCTACCGCACGACGTTAGTCTTACCACGGGGTGGTTGTAGAGCAGTTATAATGCATCCACGTGTCAATGGCTGATTCGAGTTCTGTCCGGTGACGTCCTTAAGAAGCTAAACAATTGAGGTACCGTGCGGCGGTAACTTCTTACCGCGCAGCGGTTGCACTCATAAACTGAATTCTAGATAGAATCGTGACCGTTCACTAGTTTTATTAAGGGATCCGATGGCTGAAGGCTACCCCTGCGAGTATATAGCCAAAAGTGTAGGTTTCCACCTCACTTTTCCTTTAATGTTCTCTTTCTAAGTGTTAGAGAGAAGGGAGAGTGAAGAAGGAAGAAGAGGAAGGTGATCTCGCCACAGTTGAAGTTTCGAAGCTCCAGTTTGCAGGACGAGTCCGGATGTGTGGAGGCAAGATCGTTGCAGTAATGTTCATTCATCTAGATCTTTGGCATGCCACCAAAGAGAGTGCAAAGGGTAACAATTCTCTAATTAGACATGTGAAGTCCTCTTCCTTTTGAATAGGAAACCCTCTCTCGCAAGTGTGCGGTGAGCGTGAGTTCTTCCTTCGGGTAGATACAGAGTATCCCCGTAGTTTTGCATTTAGAGTATGCAATCGAAGTACAAGCATAGGCATGGTGTGTGAAGCCCATCCGGATGGGTTGGTCTGGATTGGTGATGTTTTTCATTATACTTGTTATGGCCGGAGAAGACTTCATGATATTTGTTTTTCGAGTTTTTATGCGTTAGATTGCAGCAGGAAACCTTGGGTACTAAATCCAAGGAGCACATGAAAAATTGGGCAGACTCACATTTCTACTTGTTACCGCTCAGCGGTAGTGCTACTGCCGGCAGTAGCTCCTTGAGAGCTTTGATTGAGGCTTGTGTCATGGAGACCTGGGGCCAGTGTTTGAGGTCTGTGTCATGGAGACCTGGGGCTTGTGTTGTGGGGCTGAGAGCTTCGAGAACACAGCTTGGTGGCCTGAGAGCCATCCATATATCATAACGTGGTTATGTAATATTTGGAGAAATGGGAATGGGGAGGCCGACCCGCGTCATGGATTTTTACGTCGGACGATGTGAGCAACGGGAAAGGGCCGAACCAACCCAATAGCTATGCCGAGCATCCGTGGGTAGTGTTACCTGTTGATGTCATAGTTACAGGTCTTAGGCCTTGCGCAGGTCATAAAGACTACTAAAACGTTCATGTATGTTGCCATCTTGTGAATGGTGGTGAGTCCCTGGCTTTTGTCTGGACACCGAGAATGTGCCCTGAGAGCACGGTGGTGTGTGGCAGTTCGTCTCTACGCCTGTGGTGAAGTGTGCTTAAATTGTACTTTCATTACTATGTTTGGTTTGCTAATATATTGCAGGGAAGGAGCACTGCTGCCTGAGGAAGGGTGGGGTTGTTACAATTTGGTCAGCTTTAGCTGACCGTTGCTTTGTTTTGCCACTGTTTGGTGGATTGTTCTATGCAGAATATGTGAGCAATGTGGTAAGTAGAGTGCTAAAGCCCTTGATGCCATGTGTAACACCACTATCGTTGCATGATATATAATAGAAGGTCCAGCCGGGGCCCCACACCATATGGAACAAACAGGCGGCGAAGTTACAGGTTAATATCAGAGTTGCTCATCCTAACTCAGAGTATTCTAGCGGAAGCTTTTAAGTTGATTGAACTCAACTCATCTGAATGTCCACAATATATATACCAGCATTTATATATATACCAACCTGAAGGAATGTACTGCAAATACATAGCAAGTCTGGCCTTATGGCCTTACAGTTAAGCTTTATACATATAGCTTTCCTGCATCAGAACACAGGCCGACCACACATAAAATAATATCATATGAACTTCTTGGCCTTCGAGGGCCAGCATAACAGTATAGCAGCAGAGCAAACAACCAACACAACAACAACAACAATAAGGGCTTCAGCCCCTTATTTCCCGCTCAGCTCTCCGACACCTACACAGGACAATCCACGTTACTTGTGGTAAATAAGGCAAATTCAACATTCATCTGACCAATTTATAATGACCCTGCCCCTTACCCGGGGCAGTGGCATTCCTTCCCTGCAAGCATAGCAATTTACAAGCAGATATATCATACAATGTGCACTTACGCACAATTAAGATATCACAAAACGCCCACACGGCCCGACGCTCCGTGCACTCCGGGCACATTCTTGGTGTATAGGATAAACCAGTCACCTACCGCTATTTAAGGCCCGAATCCAATGTCAAACTTGAGCATTCTGTCCACGGCCTTCAGTCGGAGACTTTAGTCTTAATGGCGCTCGGGGCCTAAGACTCTCGCTATGCGTTTCTGCCGAATGCCAGGCGCCCAGTTACTCATGGCAGACAACCATAATGAGGATACAATTCTCATTGCTCAAATCGTTAGTTCTATGACCAGACTAACGTGGGTCAGCTTCCCCTTGTCCGTTCAGCACGAGCTCACAAAGCTCACAAATAGCCACACGGTCCCCGAAGGACAGGCTTCACAATCACAGGTTAGCTAGGAGACATTGCAGCTCAGTTGGTGATGAGCTCTGTTGGAAGAGAGTGTTATCAAGGTTGCGGGTTCGATACCTAGCGCCAACAACGCGCCTTGCTGAAAAACAGGCGGGAGAGGAGTTGGGGTGTATTGGTCTGCAGCCCTGTTAGCGGGCCTACGGGTGAGAGAAGCTATTCGGCCTATAGTGGGTGCGGTAGCCTCTGAGCTCTAGGCCGGGCCGTTACATAAAAAGTGAACTTTTTATGTAACGGCCCGGCCTAGAGCTCAGAGGCTACCGCACCCACTGTGGGCCGAATAGCTTGTCTCACCCGTAGGCCCGCTACAGGGCTGCAGCCCAATACACCCCAACGCCTCTCCCGCCTGTTTTTCAGCAAGGCGCGTTGTTGGCGCTAGGTATCGAACCCGCAACCCTTGATAACACTCTCTTCCAACAGAGCTCATCACCAATACTTTGGTTCAATACACCCAACTATGGGCTCAGTTGGAAGAGAGTGTTATCAAGGGTTGCAGGTTCGATACCTAGCGCCAACAACGCGCCTTGCTGAAAAACAGGCGGGAGAGGCGTTGGGGTGTATTGGGCTGCACCCTGTAGCGGGCCTACGGTGAGACAAGCTATTCGGCCCATAGTGGGGTGCGGTAGCCTCTGAGCTCTAGGCCGGGCCGTTACATAAAAAGTGCACTTTTTATGTAACGGCCCCGGCCTAGAGCTCAGAGGCTACCGCACCCACTATGGGCCGAATAGCTTGTCTCACCCGTAGGCCCGCTACAGGGCTGCAGCCCAATACACCCCAACGCCTCTCCCGCCTATTTTTCAGCAAGGCGCGTTGTTGGCGCTAGGTATCGAACCCACAACCATTGATAACACTCTCTTCCAACAGAGCTCATCACCAATACTTTGGTTCAATACACCCCAACTATGGGCTCAGTTGGAAGAGAGTGTTATCTTCACACGGGTAGTGACACTCTCGTGTCACTACCCGTGTCCTTCTCTGGACATACTCGAGTCGTCGACTCAAGAGCTGGCCTCTCCCACACGGGTAGGGACACGCCCATGTCTCTACCCGTGTCCTATTCTGTACCGATTTGTCCACCCATTTACAAGTACAGCCCCGCTGCCAGCACTTCCCTGAGCCCAAGTCAGCTCTCCTGACTCAAAAACGCACACGAGGGGCCTAGTGCGAATCGGGACGTTACAAATCCTATAAACAAAATAAAGGATTCGTCCCCGAAATCAGGCTATGGCTATGGGAGAAAAAAACATAACAGATGATAAAATATGCTTTTAAACAAAATTACCTCAAGGAAATAATTTCGGGTAGCGTTTTTGCATCAAGACCATTGGCTCCCATGTATACTCCTCCATCCCATGATTAGACCACAGCACCTTCACCAAAGGAACACTTTTGCGGCTCAAAATTCTTGTCTCGTTGTCTACGATCCGCACCGGCTCTAGTCGCACAGACCTATCAGTCGCCAATACACCATCAGTGGTGGGGATATATTGATCGGGCCATAACATCACCTTTCGAAGTGACGACACATGGAACACGTCATGAAGATTCTCTAGCTCGGGCGGTAACTCCAACCGATAGGCCAAGGGGCCAATCCATTCCAGTATAGTGTAAGGTCCAACATACCTTGGTCTGAGCTTTTTCACTCCACGTACCTGTAACACTCCATGCATCGACCGGATTTTCAAAAATACTTTATCACCCACTTGAAACTCCACTATCCGGTGCTTTGCATTATAATACTTTGCCTGCCGACTTTGAGACTCCAACATGCGATCCTATATTACTCTAACCACCGCATCAGTATCATCAATATACTCAATACCCAAGGCCTTCGGGTCTTCATCTTGCACCAAAGACAAGGGGGTTCTACACCTTCCGTAAAGGGCTTCATGGGGCGCCATGCCGATGCTCGCCTGATGGCTGTTGTAGTAAGTGAATTCTACCACTGGTAAGATCCTTTCCCATGGCTCTCCTCTATCCAACACACACAATATCATAGGTCCTCCAATGTCGTGATGGTACTCTCAGACTGCCCGTCCGTCTGAGGATAAAACGTGGTGCTAAAGGTAAGGCGCGAACCCAAATACGCCTGTACCGCCTTCCATTCCTTAGAGGTAAACTGACAATCCTGGTCAGAAACGATTATCTTGGGCACGCCATGGTACCGTACAAACTGCTCCACAAAGAGGCGTACCAAGACATCCACGTGAGCCTCTTTCTTCATAGGGATGAACCTAGCTACTTTTGTCTGGCGATCAACGATCACCCACACCAAATCATTCCCTGAGCATGAGCGAGGTAACCCATGAATGAAGTCCATGGAGATATCCTTAAACTTCCATTCGGGGATGGGCAATGACTGTAACAAACCACCGGGGCTCTTGCATTCCGCCTTCACTCTCTGACAGGCTTCGCAATGTATAACAAAATATCTGACATCCTTCTTCATACCCGACCAACACATGGTCTTCCGCAAGCCGACGTACATCTTGGTATGCCCTGGTGCACTGAATAGTGAGATCATTGAGCCTCTCTCAAGATATCTTCCCAGATTTTACCGCCCTTGGGAATGTAGAGCCGGCCGCGAAAATAAACGAGGCCGCCTTTTAGTGTGTATTCGTCGGTAGTCCCATCATCGATTGACTTGATTGTCGGAGCCAGAGCCGCATCCCTTCCTTGCTCCGCCCGGATTCGGTCCCGGATATCGCAAACTATGTTCATGGTTGCCAAGTACTCCGTGTACTTTTCCGAAGGAACCTTATACACCAAAGTAATCTCCATCTCCTCGACCGCCTGAGCTAACTCCATGCGCATCAACCGAGGCTCTGAGCTCGAGTCTAGTACTTTTCTGCTCAATGCATCAGCCGTCGAGTTCGCCTTTCCGGGGTTGTAGTTCAGGGTGAACTCATAATCGCATAGAAACTCCAACCACCGCCGTTGTCTCAAATTAAGTTCCTTCTGAGTGTGAACATACTTTAAATTTTTATGGTCTGAAAAGATCTCGCAGTGGATGCCGTATAGATAGTGCCTCCAAACCTTCAAGGCGAACACCACTGCTACCAATTCCAAATCATGAACCGGGTAATTGACTTCATGCTTCTTCAACTGTCATGAGGCGTAAGCAATCACGTGCCCGTGCTGTATCAATACCGCTCCCATCCCCTGATAAGACACATCAGTGTAAACTTGAAATCATTCCTTCCCAGACGAAAGTGCTAGGATGGGGGCGGAGGTAAGTTTATCCTTCAGCTCTTGGAACGCAGCTTCACACTGTGGTGTCCACTCATATGACACACCATTCTTTATCAAGGAACTAAGAGGAAGGGAAATCTTTGAGAATCCTTTTACGAACTTGTGATAGTACCCGGGAAGTCAAAATAAGCTCCGCACATCAGCCGCTGACTTCAATGGTGACCACTCCTTCACGTCACACACCTTGGCTGGATCCACCGCTAGTCCAACTCCACTGATCACATGACCCAAGAAAGCAACCTCTTTAAGCCAGAATTCGCACTTGATCGATATGCTCCTCCTCCGTCTTTGAGTAGACTAGGATGTCATTGATGAAAATGATGACAAAGATGTCCAAATATGGCTCAAACACCATGTTCATCAGACTCATAAAGGTTGAAGGGGCATTTGTGAGCCCAAACGGCATTACGGTAAACTCGTACAAACTGTACCTTGAGCTGAAAGCCGTTTTTTGGATGTCCTCCTCTCGTATCCTCAACTTATAATACCCCGAGCGCAAATCCAACTTAGAAAACCAATGCGCTCCTACTAGTTGGTCGAATAGATCATCGATCCGGGGTGGCGGATAGGTGTTCTGCACCGTCAGTCGATTGAGCTCTTGATAGTTTATGCATAGTCGCAAGGTTCTATCCTTCTTCTTGACGAACAATACAGGGGCTCCCCAGGGTAACGAACTGGGGCGAACAAACCTAAACTCCACCAGTTCTTGCAGTTGAAATCTAAACTCCGCGAGTTCTTTCGGGGCCATTCAGTAAGGGGCCCTGGATACAGACTTGGCACCCGGTACTAGTTTAACTTGAAAATCAACCTCTCTATGCTGTGGTAATCCTGGAAGTTTCTCAGAAAATACCTCGGGGAAGTCCCACACTACCCGTACATCCATTATATCCAATGTTACCTCCTTCAACTCGAAACAGATCATGAAGACTTCATACCCCTTCATATGGGCTTTTAAAGCCTGAACTGAAGATAACAACATACGAGGTGCGAATCTAATACCTTCGAAGATGACATCGGAGTCCCCATGTCTCAAATAGATTCGTTTCTCCGCATAGTCGATCCTCGCGAAGTGCCAGTCCAACCATGTCATGCCCAAAATGAGGTCGAATTCTGGCATCCTCAAGACCATGACAGGCGTATCAAAGGCCTTTACCCCAATAAGTATCTCAAATTCGCACTTGGCGGTTGCGATCATCTCAGAGCCGTCCAGGAGGCATACATGTCAGGCTATACTAGTGAAGTATTGTACACCCTCCACGTCTTTAATGAAGTCTTCAGACACAAAAGAGTGTGAGACACCGGTATCTAACAGCGCATAGGCCGTCTTCCCGCCGACTTCCACGGTGCCTAAGTTCAGATAAACAAAACTCAATGCTAGATATCTAGTATGTCTTAAGCAACTTAAGTTAAACAATGAAAATGTGAAAGCTAAATGCCACATACCTGCAATCACATCCTGAGGATTTCTCTCATGCGCCATGTCCAGCACAAACACTTGATCTCGAGCCGGTCCGGGGTTTCCTCCTTGTGGTCCTCGTCCTCGACCACGCATGTGTCCCCGCCCTCGAGGAGCTGCTGGAGGGAGAGCAAGAGGAACAGTCCTAAACAACTGCGGGCAGTAACGTTCAATGTGGCCCAGCTGGTTGCATTCGAAGCAAACCCGCCCATAACGCCCCTCTGGTTGCTGAAATTGTGGAGGCTGTGGCGGTGGTGGCAACGCGGGCGGCTGCGGAACCGGATGCTCCACTCTATAATTTTGGTGGAAATGTCTGCCACCCCTTTGATGTCCTCGTCCTCCTCTAAAATCCTACCTTCTTCTATTGCTTGGGCCAGCTTCCATCACGCCCTCCGCAGGCTTCTTACCACTTCCCAAGTGGTCTGCCTCTAATCTCTTCGCCATGTCGATTATCTCCGCCAAGCTAGAGTCTGCTATAAACAAAAGGGCCTGCCTCAAGGGATCCCGCAACCCTTTGTAGAAGCGCTTGGCATATCCTCTATCATCCAAATCATATGATTCCGGGAACCTTGCGAGATGTTGGAACTCTCACTTATATTCCGTAACCGACTTTGATCCCTGCTTCAGCAGTAGGAACCTCTCTTCGAGTTCATCTCGAGCGGTTGAGGGAATGAAGTGCTCCAAGAAGACACCCGAGAACTCCCTCCAACTTATCTCTGTATAAACCTGACCTTGGAAGGTGGAGCCCATGAGGGACTTCCACCACCTCTTAGCATGTAGTTCCAAGATGGACACTGCCAAAGTTACAGCCATGTTGGCTGGGCAATTGATCCCTGCCAATAACTCCTGCACCGTGTCAAGCCATTCCTCCGTGCGTACGGCCGACTCCGTCACGAGGTAGGAGGGAGGGGAGAGAGGCCGAAAGGTGCTCAGCTAGTTAGAGCATGGAGTCTGTTGTTGCACTGGAGGCTGCTGCACCCTAAAGGCATCCAGGATGGCGGTGAGCGTTTGTCCTAACTCGGATTGTTAGAACTGAGTGGGTATGTAAGTGGCAGGAGTGCCCCCAATCGGCTCAATGTGCAATGGAATCTACACGTAGAATACAAACGTATGGTCAGGTTGGCTAATCTTAAGGTCAAAGTTGGACATACTTAGTGTGAATTAAATATGGGCACACCACTGCTTCCGCTAAGTCAGTTTGTCCCCAAACTGAATAATCGAACGCTGGTGGTACCATTATTGAATGACTTCTTTAGTTGAGGATAGTGGCAAGCTGATACCATTTGTAAGACCCCCATCCCGGATCCCAAAACACGGCCCAAAGGGGTCTTATGCCCAGAACAACCACCTTGCAGTAGAATTAGCACACGGTCTAACCTGTACTACAAGACGTCTTTTCTGTCGGCTACAACCAATATCAATATATGCCAACCCAACCAAAATAATAATCAAGTAGTCAAATCCACACAAAGCATAATAGTCCAAAATACATCAAAATAGAGAAGCTACAACAAGCTTCTATAAAGTATCAGAGTACAGTTAACATATGCCCAAAAGGGATACATCAAATCGCTCAACAAAACTCACATCAGTAACCGACGGTAGCGACGACACCGTCCCTTCAGGCCCTGTCATCCTGGCCTGGCTGTCCTGCTGCAAAGTCTGTGTCTCCTCTATCTGCGGGGTGACCTCCTAAAAAGTAAGACGTAGTAACCGTTAGTCAAAAGACTAAGTGGCTTCACATCCGCTCCCCCGGTGACTCCTCGGCACCGGGCAGAGAAAGGAACAAGGGTACAATATATAATAAGTAATATAAGCAGGTGGAATAAGTACAATGTGATTAACAACATTTAATCTAGCAGTTCTACATGAGCTATAACAAACCATCAAGTATAAGTAACTATAACATTAAAGTAACTTAACTTATAAGGATGCCCATACAAGCTTATAAGTTAAGGATCGGTTTAACATAAAGTAACTAATCGTATAGGAGTGCCCATACAAACTTATACGATGAGGATCTTGTTTGTGCAATGTAATGTAATGATATGTATGCAATGCAATGACACACCCATGATCACGTACATGCAACCGCTATGTCGACACAGACTTTTAGTTCCCGCTATTCGAGCAGGTAGCTAACCTCTCAGGAATCAACCGTCGTGGCCAGGCGGCGACAGTAGAGTGGGCTTCTCTACTACTAAGCGGGCATCCACACTGCTTCACTTAGGCCTCCGTACGCCTCAATACTAATAACACAACAGCGGAGCCCGTGCGTACTATGGCCCAGTGGGAGTCTCGGGTAGATGTGCACCGAGAACCAATCCCCAAACTAGCCTTGTGTGACCCGGAAGGAGACTCGGAAGAAAGAACAAGGACCAAGCCCAACCGTTCACTTGGCACGGAAGGAGCCCCGGGACGTGAACACCGAGGACCAAGCCCAACCGCCAAAAGTCTAACTGTCAACTCCCGTTGGTGTGACGACTGGCGAGCCCATAGACCTGCCACACTATCCTTAACCCAGGATTACGACACCGCGTGCCGACCTACACCGCATGCAAATCCATATCACCATGGCACGGAAGGAGCCTCAGAGAAAGCACGAGGACCAAGCCCAACCGTCCACTCAGCACGGAAGGAGCCCCGGGACATGAACACCAAGGACCAAGCCCAACCGTCCGACAATGTTGCTCCTCAACATTACCCGAATCAATATGGTCATTAAGACTATCTACAATCTACGTTCACATAACTCTAACATAACCGATTAGCATGCTTTAACCAAGTTCAATCATTTGTGTGCATATGAATCAACAATCTAAATAGAAACGATCGTTTGCTAATAACATTACCACCGATCGGGTATACAAATTCAAGTCATTCTTATCCTTAATCGACATATAACCGCTATCGTTACGTACGCAATGTTACCCATAATGAAATCATTCCAATCTCATCAACACATCAGAAAGTTCGTTCATAATTTCTACCCCAAATGATTGGTTCAAGTCAGTTCACACCTCCATTTATTTTCGTGGGGTTCATACAACAATTTCATCGCTCGTTAAATTATGATGTTTAAACATAAAGGAATTCTCCAGCCCCAACATCAATTAGTTGCATTGTCACCACCGAATTCAAATCCAATGTTATACCCAACCCAGAATTAGGTGCAGAACACCACCCGCACAGCACCTTTGACCGGAGATTCCTGAGGCTAAAGAAATCTGATGAAGGTGTGTAACCACTCGTTGGAAAGGTATTGATAGTGGCTACAACTTTTGTGTTTAGTCAAAAGTTCAGATCTGGCCGTATCACACTTGAAAACGGCCATGAAGATCGTTGCATGCAGAACACAGATTTCTGCACGCAGCTTTAGGCGGAATGATCGGTATCGGTTCATCTTCCTCCTCTAGCCTATTCCCAAAATCACCTCCAGAAATTCCTCCTCCCTTATTCACCCTCATGAAGCCATTACTCTTCACGAAACCGTCCCCCATCTTCACCTAGAAGGTTGGAGAGGTTGAAGACACCACTATCCTTAGAGCACAAGCCCTAGAACGACCTCATCCTAGAGAAATCATCATCTTGCAAGTCTGGACACTCTTGAGTCGACATCTCGCCTAGATATATCTACAGATCTAGAACCAAGGGAGAGGGGAGGAAGCTCACCTCATTTCCGGTGTTTCCCCCATTTCTGGCCAAGGATCTTGTAACTCTTCACAGCGACATCTTCTTCTCCTCGGCGGCGGCAGTTCTTCTCCTCTTGGACTTGCTCCAGCAGTTTCTCCCTCTCTACAATAGTTTCTCCAGGAAGAAGGGTTGGATTGATGAGTGAAAATGACTAGGGTTTTCACATCCGTTATAAGTGAAAAGTGACACGGGTAGGGACACGCCCGTGTCCTTACTCGTGCCCTGCTCGGGCGAAGCATTACAAGAGGTTACCTGACATTTCGATTCACAGACAAGGGTAGGGACACGCCCGTGTCACTACCCGTATCCACAGGACACCGCCGTGTTCTCTGGTCATGTCCTCCTCTGGACCCACCTCGTCAAGAACAACTCGACACACACGGGTAGGGACACACCCGTGTCACTAAACGTATCCTTCTCGGGGTACACTCGTCGATCTCAAATCGACGCACACGTGTAGGGACACGCCCGTGTCTCTACCCATGTCATCTTCACACAGGTAGTGACACTCCCGTGTCACTACCCGTGCCCTTCTCTGGACAAACTAGAGTCGTCGACTCGAGAGCTGCCTTCTCCCACACGGTTAGGGGCACACCCATGTCTCTACCCGTGTCCTATTCTGTACTGATTTCTCCTCCCATTTACAAGTGCAGCCCCGCTTCCAGCACTTCCCTGAGCCCAAGTCAGCTCTCCTTACTCAAAAACATATACGAGGGGCCTAGTGTGAATCGGGACAGTACAAGATCTATCTTTGATCTTTTAGATGTGTCATGGGACCTCCTCACTACAGCTCAGGAGTCTGTTTCTTATTTCCAAGTTACTACTCAAGCATTCTCACTTGGGAGAAATAACTGCAAGCTGCCCAATCGATCTGAACTCCTCATTAAGCTGTGATTTTTGAGTTCAGCATTTTTGGTACAGTAAGCCTGGACTGTAGCTTGTATAAAAAATCCTGAGTAAGTACCATGGCTGGAGGCGAGGATCAAGGAGAAAACCCTGACAAGTCACTCAACACGAATAACTTTGTGCAGAAGAGTGACTTTGTTGAATTTACAAAGGTGGTTATGTATACCTTGCATACACTCGCCTCACCAGTCGAGTGCTCGAGCCATATTCTCAAGGAGAGGATGCCCAGGTAGGTGACCGGGGAATGAGGTGGCGATTAAAGGGGGCGAGCTGGATCTCTCTGAGCGAGAGTTGTTCCCTAGCCCGCCAAGTGCGTGCTATCTAGGAGAGCTGATTGCACGAGTCGAGTTAGCTTGCCCTATGGGGGGAGGAAGTCCATTTAGTGAGTTGATCATTTTAGCCCTAATTATTAAGGGGTTCACGGAGCCGGAGATATCCTATTATACCGGCAAATGTGACCCAATCCAACACCTGTAATTTTTTGAAGATGCAATCTCTATTGGATAGATGTCATATACTGTTAAGTACTACCTCTTCATCATCACATTCAAAGGGAAGGAAACAGATTGGTTTCTCCAGCTCCCCCTAGGCGAATCTATTGCTTAAAGGACCTTCATCGAATTTTTTTGTTACGTTTCTAGACATCCAAGAAGTTAAAGAATGGGATGGAGGCCCTCTTTTTATTAAGTAAGGTCTAGAAGAGATGCTAGGAAGTTACGTGGACCGGTTCCAGGAAGAGGTCCTTCTTATTCATGAAGTGCCAGAGTACACCCTGCAGCTTGCATTTACCCTCAGGTTACGCCAGGGATTCATCAAAATGGAGTTGACTTGGGATCGCCCCTTGTCCATCGAAGAGCTGAAGGAAAGGGCACCGAGAGAGGTTGATGGAGAACCCATGAACCAAGTATTCACATAAAAGTTAGCCAAGTTAGGAGAGAGCAAGCTAAGGGAGCATGGAAGATTTAAACAACAAGAAGGGAGGAGAAGGGAAGATCCAAGGGGACAGGGGTTCTAAGGACAGCACAGATGATAGGAGCCAAGATAGGGATTTCAAGATCCAATCGATCCGCCATTTTGGAGGCGGTTGAGAGGACCAGGTCAAAGTTAGGGAAGAGGATTGCCCAAGGTAGGGAACTTCATTGGTGGCAAGGGTGATTTAGCCCTCCGTGGTGGAGATCGGGCCCAAGGATGCTTCTGCCCCCACCCTAGTAGGCAATTATGATTAGCTGAAGAGCAAGAGGAAACATGAGAGATGTGGGAGGAGGAATGGAAAGGGGCATGGTAGTGTTGCTCTATTATGACTTCCACAAGGAGGAGGGTCATGCAGCAGTCACCTACCTAGAGTTCTTTGAGTTAAGAGGAGTGGACATGCCAAAAGAGCAACAACAAAAGGTGTAGATTGAGGAATTAGTAATGGGAGGGGCAAAGGAAGAAGATAAGTGCAAGGACTGTACTGATGTTTCCACTCAGGGTTGGGATTGAGGCCACCTGAAACGGGAGCTCTATACTATTTTTCTTTGGAGCATTACTTCAACCTAACAGGCCCCATGCCTGGAGGAAAAGATCACCTTCTTGTCAAAGGACATGTGTAACACCCCCTATCCGTCGCATAGCATATAGCAGTAGGTCCGGCCGGGGCCCGACGCCATATACCACAGACATACCGGGTGGTTACTCAATGGAAACCATCCAACCAATTCAACCTCCTACACAGAGCATTCTAGCAGAAGTAGTTTTAATAGTTGCAAAATAAAAGAACCCAGCTAATAGAATGATTGTCCACTAAACAAACCCAATGGAATGAAGTACAAATACACAAGTACTGGCCTTAAGGTCTTACAAATTCTTTCCTTCAAAATTACATGTTTTCAACCCTCGGCACGCAGGCCGGCCATACATGAATAAAGAAAACATACAAAAATATGGCCTTCGAGGGCCGGCATAGCAACTTGGGCTTTAGCCCGCTATTGACCGCTTGGTCCAGCAGCACCTGCAAGCACAATCCACCGCACGGTGGCAAACAAAAGCAACGGTCAGCAATGCTGACCAAATTATAACGATCCCGCCCCCAAATTTGGGGCGACGATGCTCTTTCCCTGCACTTTTTTTAATATAACCAAGCAGTAGTAATGTCACCACATCACAGGCGTATGCTCACACGGCCACACACCCCGTGCACTCAGGGCACATTCTCGGTGAACCGGTCCATGTCACGTCAATTTAAGCCATAGACATTCCGATCTCACCACCGCCACTTTGACGACAACACTATGAGTATTTTGTCTTCCCGGCATGGGTCACGTCAGTTTAAGCCATAGACCGATGAAGACCCTCATCTATGCCAACGACTCTAACCGAACGACATAGAACAGGTAAAGTTCCTCCCGACCCGTTGCTCACACCACAATGTTAATTTAAAACATATGCACGGGTCAAACTTCTCCCGAGTCCCGTTTCCGTCACACACTTCACATAACCCGGTTATGTTCAAGTTGGCTCCTAGGCCACCATGTTGGCAGAATCACGCATCTACCCAGTTTTCCGGGTCCACCTTGGGGTTAATCCCCAAGGCTCCCTGTTGCAATCTACCACGTAGAAAACCCGAAAAAAACATATTTGCATTTAGTCTTCTCCGACCATTTATGAAATGCAATATCACCGATCCAGACCAACTTGTCCGGTAGGCTTCACACATCATGCCTATGTCCATTCTCGAATACAGACTCTAAACAACGAGGACTTTACATATCTACTCGAAGGAACGCCTCAAACTCACTGCAAACTCGCGAGAGCGGACTTCCTATGCAAAAGAAGTAGAGCTTCACATGCTCAAGTAGAGAATCGTTACCCTAGCATTCTTCCTTGGAGCCATGGAAATGTAAGCGAATGAAAAGCACCGCACTATCTTTACCTCCGTAGATCCGAAGTTGGTTCGCGATTTGGAGCTCCGAAGCTCCGCCGGTGACTGGATCTAGGCATCTTCTTCCTCCTTTGCTCTCCCTTCTCTCTAGAATTTAGACAGAGAAGCTGCGGCAGAAAATAAGGGTTTTGAAAACCTATACTCGGGTATATCCCAAACGGATTAACCACCAGCCATCGGATCCCACAAAAAGGAAATGTACGGCTACGATCCAGGTCTGACCTGGACAAACGGGGCTAAACACTGCACAGTTCACCAACCTGAGCAGGACACGTCCGCAACCAATCAAATTGTGTCGGGACATTTAGTCAAGATCCCGCCAAAAACCCCAATTTCGACACTCCTCATCGACAGAGTCAAACACGCCACAATCCGCCCCGCGCTCGACGATCGTCGAGCCAAGATCGTCGAACGCTGCAAAATCGTCGATCCCAGATTGCTGGACCGATCTTCGAACGCTGCCAGATCGTCGATCTCAGATTACTGGCCCGATCGTCGAACACTGCCAGATCGTCGATCTCAGATCGCTGGCTCGATCGTCGAACGCTGCCAGATCGTCGATCTCAGATTGCTGGCCCGATCGTCGAACGCTGCCAGATCGTCGATCACAGATCGCTGACCCGATCGCCAAACGAACACGACACGCCCTGGGACATGGCCGTGTCCCAGGCCGTGTAACCCCTGCCAAAAACCAAATTTGGCCGGAAACGTCACCCGTCGCTCTTTTGAGTTTTGGGGTGTTACAGCTCTCTCTCTCTCTTAAAAGAATTTCGTCCACGAAATTTCATAAAGGAAAGATAAGTACAAAACTAAAATTGTACCTGAGCGGAATAACTCCGGGTACTCGTCAAGCATAGTCTTCTCTCGCTCCCAAGAGAACTCCTCTCGACCGTAATTGTCCCATCGGACCTTTACCATCCTGATCTCTTTATTTCGTAGCTGCTTGACTTCCGAGTCTTCAATACGCACCGTCAAGCATAGTAGAATTAGCACACGGGCTAACCTGTACTACAAGACGTCTTTTCTGCCGGCTACAACCAATATCAATATATGCCAACCCAACCAAAATAATAATCAAGAAGTCAAATCCACACAAAGCATAATAGTCCAAAATACATCAAAATAGAGAAGCTACAACAAGCTTCTATAAAGTATCAGAGTACAGTTAACATATACCCAAAAGGGATACATCAAATCGCTCAACAAAACTCACATTAGTAACCGATGGTAGCGACGGCACCGTCCCTTCAGGCCCTGTCATCCTGGCCTGGCTGTCCTACTGCAAAGTCTGTGGCTCCTCTATCTGCGGGGTGACCTCCTAAAAAGTAAGATGTAGCAACCGTTAGTCAAAAGACTAAGTGGCTTCACATCCGCTGCCCCAGCGACTCCTCGGCACCGGGCGGAGAAAGGAACAAGGGTACAATATATAATAAGTAATATAAGTAGGTACAAGCAGGTGGAATAAGTACAATGTGATTAACAACATTTAATCTAGCAGTTCTACATGAGCTATAACAAACCATCAAGTAATAGTAACTATAACAGTAAAGTAACTTAACTTATAAGGATGTCCATACAAGCTTATAAGTTAAGGATCGGTTTAACATAAAGTAACTCATCGTATAGGAGTGCCCATACAAACTTATACAATGAGGATCTTGTTTGTGCAATGTAATGTAATGTAATGATATGTATTGAAAGAGCAGCTAGATCTGATATACTCTAGAGGGGGTGAATAGAGTATATGGTGCTTTGAAACTTTTTACAACAATTGTTGTAATAAGAGTGAGCAGGGAAGCAATAAAAAATCTAATCACAGAACTAAACTATCCAAAAGCTAATCACAAAATAATCAAGGCCAGAAACAAACATAAAAACAAGCAAAACCAGAAGACACAAGGAAATATAGTGGTTCCCCTAAACTTGGGTACATCCACTCTTCTACCACCCTAGGTAGGAATCCACTGCAGGATGAGTTGATCAGGTGTCCTGGGCACCATTGAGCTTTTGATAAGGTGCTCAAAAACCAAAGCAGATTTTTTGATCAGGTGTCTTGCCACCAATGAGCTTTTGACAAGGTGCTCAAAAACCAAGCTCAAACTTTTGAAGGGAGTTTGAGAAATCCTTTACAGAGAGGGGGTGAGAGAGTGATGGAAGTCTTCTCTTTCTCAAACAACTGAGAAGACTATATGGATTGTTGATGTCAAAGCTCCCCCTGAATCCTTGAGATCTTCAGGAAGAAAAGCTTTGCTGAGGGTGATAGGCCTTCAAAGATTGAACTCCAGCAATAGATGATTTCAGCAATGACTGAAATGTTGAATGTTTGGAGTCTGGAAATATGATGGCCTTGAACACTTGAAAACTGGAGAGATTTGAAGATTTTAGAAAAGGTTGATCTCTTTGGATGAGTGATCTTGAGAATTCTTTGAGACAGAAGATTTTGTTGAAGATTATTGATGTCTGTCTATGTGTCTGTCTCTCTGTAATCTGTGTTCTATGTGAGATTCAAAAATTCTTCTCTTTTATTCTCTAATACTGAACAAAAATATTCTCTGAGAAGAATAGCCGTTGGCCAGCATTAATTGCATCCTTAATTGCAAAATCTCTTCTGGAGGAAAGTCCACAGAAATATTCCTTGAAAAATCCCTTGAAACTTGGTCCAGAAATGAATGAAAACGGCTAGGAAATCTCTGAATTAATTGCAGAATAACTCCTTAACTGATTTGAATTTGAATCTAGAAACATCCTTGAAGTTATCTGAAATCATCGAACTGAGCTCTGCTATCGTCGAACTGAGCTCAGCGATCTGGAAATATACAGCAGCAAAGATATCGTCGATCTGAGCTCAAAGATCGTCGAACTGAGCTCAGAGATAAAGATCCAAAGCAGAGTCAAAATCGTCGACCTGAGCTCACCGATCGTCGAACGGAGTTCGACGATATGATGAAGTTGAGCACATCGATCGTCGAATGGAGTTCGACGATCTGTCGAAGTTGAGCTAGACGATCGTCGATCGGAGTTCGACGAATCGTCGTGCTGAGCTCGACGATATGACTTAGTCTCTAAACAGAAAATCCTGGTCTTCAGGGCAGCTTCCAAACCTAGACTTCTAACCCTTAGACTCAATTCTAATTGACCTATTGAGCTATACAGGAGGTCAAGCATTGATTCATAGAGACATAGTGATCCTGACCCAAATTAGTAATAGCGTGTTCCAACAATCTCCCCCTATTTGGGTTAGGATTACTATTTACAAACTTTGGAAAAAATTTAAATAACAACATACAATCCGCAAAACAGAAAAACAACAAGCTAGACATTGCAGAACCACAGAGATATATAACATCCAAATAATCAGAAATCACAGAGAATATCACCTTACATTGTCATTTCTTTTCCTTGCCCTTAACAAGTTTGATCTCTCTGTTAGGATTGAGGGCTTCTTTGTTTGATCTGGTATCATCTGCTGCTCCTAAATAAGTTTGCTTTTTAGGCCTGGGAACTACAGCTTCAGGATGTAATTCCATATACCTGTCAGAATCAAAGAATTTACTTAAAGCATATCTTTCTAGCTCTTTCTGTCTCTGTTCAGACATAGTTGAGATGTTGGATGAATATTTTCCTTGCTCTCTAGCCTTTTTGATCTGATCCAGTGCAGCTAGTTCTTTTAATCTTGCAGTCCAAGCAGCTGGATTATTCTCAGGATCCTCAAAAGGTACAGGTGGCTCATATCTGTTGGAGGGATTGTCTTGAGGAGGCCTGGAAGACGCAGTTTCTTTCAATCTGTAGGGAAAAGGACCAGATGTTGTATAAGTAGAAATTTGTCCTCCCCTAGAATATGGGTGTTGCCTGGAGTAACCTTTGGAGTAGACTTGAAGATCTCTTTGATTTCCTCTGTATCCTCCTCTCCTTGAATGAGAACCCCTGGATTGGCTTTCCCTATGGTAAGATCTGGTATGAGGCTGATAGGGGGCCTGACTTCTAGCTGGGGGTTGAGCTGCAGAGCTTCCACCTGCACCTGCATCAGGAGGAGGTGGTGGAGGAGGATGAGAGTGTTGGAATTGGGAGGAACCCTTTTCATATTTTCTCTTCTTTTTCATTGCCTTCAATTGGTTCTTGGAGTACTGCATCCAGTGTTCAGTGATAGGGCAGTCATGTAGAATGTAGTATGGAATATCATTGTTGTCCTTAACCTTAGCAGGAGGTACTCTCTTCATAGCTTTGCTCCTTGCCTTTCTTTTCCTAGCAATGGTAGCAGAAGAGTCATCAGAGTCTGTTTTGAACTCATCACTATCAGAACTCTGGTCATCATAAAGAGCATCAATTTTCTTCATTAAGTCCTTTTTGAGCTGTACAGAAGCAGATGAGACAACAGATGGTGTAGCAGCAGGTGTTGAAGCAATAACAACAGTGACAGCAGCAGATATTGAAGGTGTTGCAATTTGAGTAGAAGCAGTAACAATAGCAGCAACAGATACTGGAGAAGTGACAACAGCAGTAACAACTTCACTAACAACAGCATCAACAGGAGGAATATCATCAGAAACTGCAGAAGGCTCAAATTCAGGTGCCTCTGACATAAGAATTTCCTTGGAAATTAGTTCATCAGTAATGGCAGAAACTTCAGCAGCAGTATCAACATTTTCAGCAGTAGTAGAGGCAATAATATCAGAAGCAACAACAATGCTTTCTTCAGAAGAGGCAGCAGCATAAACTGAATTGACAAAGGAGGTGATAATGCTTGGGTCACAGCAAGAAAATGGCACAAGTGCCTTGGATAGATCCTTTGGAGGCTGGACAGCATAAACCTCTGGCAGACAGCTGAAGTATGCAGAATCAAAAGATGAAAGCAAAGACCTGAGGTCTATTGCAAGGATTGCAGCAGGAGGACTTTGTGCTTGAGGCACAACAATAGCAGTAAGAGCAGATGCTGAAGAAGCAGCAATAACAGCAGCAGCAGCAGCAGACAGGCTTATAGAAACAGCAGCAGCAGCAGCATGAAGGCTCACTTCATAGGGCATCTCCCCCTACCTAGATTCAGACAAGTCTGGATCAAGGCACACTGCTGTAGGGGCTGCCTGAGGGAATATAGAAGAAAGCATGGCAGAGAGAGCTGCTACTGATAGGTGTAGTGGAGCCAAGGAGGTCTCCAACAGAAGAGAGAGCCTGGGGGCAAGCAGCTCATACAACCTCTCAGCAAGGGCTGGAAGGTCTACATGCTCAAGGGTGACTGGAGCAGAGGTAGAAGATAGAGGAGCAGCTGAGGGTGAGGGTAGTGGAGAGCTGGTGAATGGTGGAAGGGATGGCTGAGGTGTTGGTAAGGTGGAAATGGAGGATAGAGGGATGAAGATAGATGGGGTGAAAGTTGGTTGGTCAATGATTTGGTGTAGAAGGTCTTGATAGGAAGTGGAGGATGAGGGTAGCTCAGGAGGAGAGGATGGTGAATCATCCATAAAGGAATCATCAATGAGGGTGAAGGATGAAATGGAGGGTGATGAGGTGATATCTGGTGGAGGGTAGGAGAATAATGGATGGAAGTGGTCTTCTGGTGTTGGAAGAATAGGTACTGGAGATGGTGTGGATGTTGGAGAGGGGCTGGATATGATGATGGTGGATGGAGCTAGAATGGTAGATGGTATGGGAAGGGATGGAATTGGAGGAGGAGGAGAGGCAAAAATAGCAGCCAGGTCATCTGCAGGGGCAGAGACCTGTGGAGAAGTGACTCTTAGAGTCCTTGTGCCTGAAGGAGTGCTGGAGGAGGGCCTGCTGGGCTTGCTGATTTGTCTGTCTCACTTTCCAAAGAGGGCACAAGACAGTCTCTTGGAAGCATTGATATGAATTCCAGAGGAGACCAGCAAGGCAGGGCACCTGTGCTGCAGAAACACCCCAATGATTCTTCCAAAGTTGACAAAACTTTTGTTGATTTTGTTCTTGATAAGGTCAAAGAAGACTTCTCCCCAATTCAGATTTTTCTTATCTACAAGAGCTCACATGAGGCAGAGCTGATACCTTGAGATTGTATCATGGGCAGAGTGCTTAGCCAGTAGCACTTTCCCAACAACATCTGCCATAAATCTGTATTCTACAGAAAGGTTCCTTTTGAAGAGCTTGCTAGGGTTGCCCTCTGAATAACCCATTCTGGCAAGCAGGTCAGAATACTCTTCTCCAGATAAGTCAGCAGAATCTTCACCATTCCTCAACTCAAAAACTTCTGTTAAAATTGTTGGGTTAAGGGTACCTGAGTTCCAGATATAGACCCAACAATGGTGGAGTTATCTTGATTGTGGGCAGTATAGACCCACTCCTTTATCTCATCAGATGCCAGCTTAATCCTTGTGGTCATTATTGCTGTCAGGTTCTGGTCTTTGAATAATCCCAAAATATCTTGAAAAGCCTGGTCAGTTGTGCTGTAAGATTCCATGTCAATATCGAAACCAGCATCAAACTTCATTGCGGCAAGAACAGCAACAGACACGGCCATGGGTACCTGCAAAAATTCAACAAACAAAACGACCAAGTGCAGAACTGTTTGGAGGGAAAGAAAATTCTTGCAGAGAAATCGAACGCGCAAAGGAGAACGACGGTGAAAAAATGAATTTTATATTAGGGTTCGACGCAGAAATGGAAAGATCGTTGAACTCAGTTCGACGATCGAGGCTTCTAAAGGAATCTGAAGAGTCTTCAACATCGTCGATCTCCGTTCGACGATATTGGAGAGCATCGAGCTCCGTTCGACGATCGTTCGGAGAACAAAATCGTCGAGCGCCGTTCGACGATCGTTGACCGGAAGAGATAGTTCATACTATCTGAGAAACGCTGAACTCAGGTCGACGATTTAGGAAATCATCGATCTCCATTCGACGATCTTGGGGCAAATCGTCGAGCGCAGTTCAGAGATCAGAAAAACTCTAGACACTAAGAAAAATCAGGATGATTGCCTAGTCTTGGTCAATTTTTAAGCTTTCAAAATCTTGGATTTTATTTAAGACTTCCTCCATCTAACATTCCTAACTGATTTAGGAAGAAGGTGTGTTTCTTTTCATCCAATGGCTTGGTGAAAATATATCCCCTTTGCAAATCAGTTGGGATATAGTCTAGTTCAATTTTATTCTTTTCAACATTATCCCTTAAGAAATGATGCCTAATCTCTATGCGTTTTGTCCTACTATGGAGGACTGGATTTTGAGCTATAGAAATAGCACTGGTGTTATCACAAAAAATTTTAGACTTCTCTAAGTTGTAGCCATAGTCTAGGAGTTGGTTTTGAATCCACAAGATTTGTGAACAACAACTACCTGCAGCCATATATTCAGCTTCAGCAGTTGAAGTTGACACATATGTTTGTTTCTTACAAAACCAAGAGACAAGTCTGTCACCACGGAACATACAAGTTCCACTGGTGCTTTTCCTGTCAATTATGCATCCAGCATAGTCAGCATCAGAGAATCCAGTTAAATCAAATGCTGAATCTTTTGGATACCAGAGACCTAGATTTGGACAACTTTTAACATACCTGAGAATCCTCTTTACTAGTGTTAGGTGTGACTCTCTAGGGCTTACTTAGAACCTAGCACATATACATGTAGCAAACATTATATCTGGTCTACTAGCTGTAAGATACAGTAAAGAGCCAATCATTGCTCTATATGTTGTCTGATCAACAGGTTTCCCATGTTCATCAGCATCCAATACAGCATTAGTGGGCATGGGTGCTTTCATACAAGATGCCTCAGACATACCAAATTTCTTAAGCAGTTCATTTGCATATTTGGTTTGAGAAATAAAGATGCCTTCAGCATGTTGTTTGACTTGCAATCCTAGGAAGAAGGATAGCTCACCCATGCTACTCATCTCAAATTTAGAATGTATTAGGTTGGAAAACCTTCTGCACAATTTGGAGTCAGTAGAACCAAAAATAATGTCGTTTACATAAATCTGTACTAGTAGGGTATGTGACTTATGGGTTCTAATGAAAAGAGTTTGGTCTACTCTACCCCTTATAAAACCATTTTCCAAGAGAAAACATGCTAGGGTCTCATACCATGCTCTAGGAGCTAGCTTGAGACCATATAATGCTTTATTCAATCTAAAAACATAATCAGGAAAAGTAGGAGAGATAAAACCTGGAGGTTGTCTGACATATACTTCCTCTTTGATGTCTCCATTTAGAAATGCACTTTTGACATCCATCTGATATACCTTGAAGCCTTTGTGTGCTGCATAAGCTAAAAATATTCTGATGGCTTCCAATCTTGCAACAGGTGCAAAGGTCTGGTCGTAGTCTATTCCTTCTTCTTGAGAATATCCTTGAGCAACTAGCCTTGCCTTGTTCCTTATAATTACTCCTTGATCATCCAGTTTGTTTCTGAATACCCATTTTGTTCCAACAATGGAGTGATCCTTAGGCTTTGGCACTAGTTCCCATACTTTGTTCCTCTCAAATTGATGCAACTTTTCTTACATTGCAATGATCCAGTGTGGATCTTGCTCTACATCTTGAATGGACTCAGGTTCAATTTGAGATAGGAAGCAGGTGTGCAACAGGTTTTGGTTGACCTGATTTCTGGTTTGCACAACAGCTGAGATTTCTCCAATTATTTGGGAAATTGGATGGTCTCTTGATATTACTAAATCAACAGGGGGTGTTGATTGTTCACCAACCTGTGTTGTTGTTTCCTCTTGTGGTACAACAACTGGCTCTTTAAGTTATTCTTCAATGTGTTGAGCATTTCCTTCATCTTCACTGCTTTCATCCTCTTGAGTAACCTGTAACTTGTTCAAGTCTTCAAATAGAGAATGTTCCTGCAAGGGTTCTATGGTAGAAGAAATCTTCTCCTCGAAAGACATGTTAGATTCATCAAATGAAATGTCAACAGATTCCTCAATTTTTAAAGATGATTTATTATAGACCCTATAAGCCTTGCTGATCATGGAATATCCCAGAAACACTCCATCAGCTTTGGCTTGAAATTTTGCTAAATATTTCTTGTCATTATTGTGAATGTAGCAAATGCAACCAAAGACTCTAAAATAATCAACTTTAGGTTTCTTCCCTTTGAGTAATTCATAGGGAGTCTTTCCCTTTAGTTTATGTATAAGACTTCTATTCAGCACATAGTTGGAGGTGTTCACTGCCTCTGCCCAAAAGGATAGAGGTAGATGCGCATCTGACAACAATGTAGTGGCAGATTCAATAAGGGTTCTATTTTTCCTTTCAGCTACCCCATTTTGTTGAGGAGTTCTAGGAGCTGAGAAAGTATGCCTGATCCCTTCACTCTGACAGAACTCTTGTATAAGAAGAGAATCAAACTCTGTCACATGATCACTTCTGATCAGGGCAATGTGAGTATTGAACTCAATCTGTATACATTTGAGAAACTCTGTCAAACACTTAAAGTTATCAGACTTCTTCCTTAGAAAGAACACCCAAGTGAATCTAGAGAAGTCATCTACAACGACTAAAGTGTAGGATTTCCCTCCTACGCTTTGTACTGTGATGGGTCCAAAACGATCCATGTGTAACATATACAATATCCTAGGTGAATCACTCTTATTAAGTGACTTAAAGCTGTTTTTAGTTTGCTTGCCTAATTGACAAGCCCTGCAGAGTCCTTCCTTCTTGTAGGGGCCAGAAGGTAGTCCTCTAACAAGGTTGTCCTTGGATAGCCTAGCAATAGTTCTAAGGTTTAGGTGTCCTAGTCTCTTATGCCATAAAATGTTTGGTCTACAGACAGAATTAAACAAGCAGATATCTACATCAGTTGAAAGAAAATCTACTAGATAGATGTTACCTTTCCTTTTACCTGTCAACACAGTTGTGTTGTCCTCTGACTTAATTTTGCATAAGGCTTTGCTGAAGGTCACTTGGTAGCCTTCATCACACAACTGACTGATGCTAATTAGGTTGTGCTTCAGTCCTTCCACATAAGCTACCTTCTTGAAAGTTACTGATCCAATCTGGACTGCACCATATCCTTTAGTCTGTCCAAAGTTTGAATCACCAAAGATAACTTTGGGTCCAAGCTTGACTCTGAAGGATGTGAGGTTGTCCTTGTTCCCTGTCATGTGCTTAGAGCACCCACTATCCAAATACCATTGCTGGTTAGATGTTGGATAGGTCTTCACCTGCACATAAGACAATTCATTTGTTTTTGACCCAGTTTACCTCGGGCCTAGGTTGATAACCTTTAAATTTTGAAATAAAAGACATCCCAGGTTGACTCTTATAACCTTCAGGATGATATCTCCTTGGAGGTATAATCCATTCAGTATAAGGGTTAAAGATTTGGGATGAAGGACCCTTAGGATTGAATTTTGATTTGCCCTTGAAAAATTTTCCAGAGCTCTGACCTCTGTTCGACGATCTTGGAGCTGTGTTCGACGATCTTGGATCAGATCGTCGAGCTCCGTTCGACGGTCGACTATGGTTGAGATCAGGTACTTGAGACCGTCGAGCTGCGTTCGACGATTTTGCCTGAGATCGTCGATCTGCATTCGACGATTTTGGCTGAGATCGTCGATCTGCGTTCGGCGATCGTCGATCTCCGTTTGGCGATCGTCGATCTCCGTTCGAAGATTTCTGTCGGGACTTAGTTTTCTGGGGCAGATCAGAATTTTTCCTTGCAACCTCTACAACTCCCTTTCCCTTGTCAGAAATGAATTTGATTGGAGTTGTTAGAACTATGGGTTGGCTGGATGAAGCACCCAAGCCCAGTGTACTGTTAAATCTGGAGTTCACTGTTCTTGTGATGTCCATCAGCTTGATACTTCTCCCATTAAGGGATTCTTCAAGCTTCTTGGCCTCAGAGAGCTCACTTTTCAGTGAAGCTATCTGTTCCCTACAGCACTCCAACTCCTGAGAGAGTTTGAGGTTTTCTGACTTTAAAGTATTGTGTTCAGATAATTGATTTCTGAGAGAGATAATTTCTTTCTCAGACTTTAGCAGGTCTAAACACAGTGCTTTAAATTCAGATTTAAAATCCTCTGAACTAAAATCAAAAGAACCAATTACCCGATCTTCTTCAGGTTGAGTCTCTGAGTCTGACTCTGACTCCTCTTCTTCTGAATTATGTTGTGAGGCATTGATTGCCATCATGCAGAACTTTTTTTCTTCTGCATCATCCTCATCATCACTGGAACTGGATGAGGCTTCTGACTCCTCTTTAGTCTCACTCCAGGATTCAGCAACAAACCTTTTCTTGTATGCTTGTTTTTGCTTGATGAAGGTTTGCCATTGCCATTCCTTTTGGAGTCTTTTTCCTTTCTTCTTTCTTTCCTGTCCCTTCTATCCTTGTTTTTTGTTTTCTGGACAGTCAGGAACTATGTGCCCTGGTTTCCTGCAACCAAAGCAAATAATGACTTTATTATTACTAATGAACTTGTCATACCTTGGCTCATCCTGCTCCTTGTATGATCTCCTTCTGAAGTCCTTTCTGGCCATTTTGTAAAATCTTTTGGCCAACAGACTGAGCAGTTCATCATTCCCTGTGGCTTTGTCTTCAGGCAGATCTTCAGTTGCCTTGAAGGCTATGGTCTTCTCTTTTCTTGTGGCTGGTGAGGCAGGCTTCTGTTCTTCTTCTCTATTTTTGATGAGTAGCTCATAAGATTTGAGCTTACCCAATAGAGCTTCAGTAGTGATCTCATTCAGACTTCTGGCATCCACAATTGGCCAGATTCTTGAATCCCAAGTGCTGGGGAAGCACATTAGGATCTTGTCATTAAGTTCAGTTAGTGAGATCTTTTTGTCCAATGTCCTGAGTTCACTGACAATTAGACTTAGCCTGTTGTACATGTCTCCCACTGACTCAGTTTCTCCCTTCTTGAAATTCTCATATTGAGAGATGAGATGGGATCTCCTATCCTTTCTCTCATCAGCTGAGCCTGAGACTATTTCCGAGAGTTTGTCCCAAATTTCCTTTGCTGAATTGCATTCAGCCACCTTTTGAAATATGTCATCAGACATTGTTTGGGCCAAGATGTTCATAGTCTTGGCATCAGCTACCTTCCATCTCTTGATATCAGCATCTATTCCTGATGGAGGTGGAACAGCATTTGTACTTGTGTTCTCTGGGGGTCTTGGACACACTGTCAAAACAGAGTTAAAAATGTCTTCGTCAATAGAATTCATGTACAGTCTGATCCTTGCTTTCCAAAGTGCAAACTTGGATAGATTGCACACTGGAGGTCTGGTGCTAGCATAATCTTTGTTTTGGGCCATGATTTGTGAAAGCAAAATCTAATAATAAAATACAAAAGAAAAATAGATCTAACTTGGGATCTTTGGGTTCAGGTGTTAACCTGTACAACCAATCCAATCAGGTATGGTATGTTTAACCAACCTCGCTCTGATACCAATTGAAAGACTAGCTAGATCTGATATACTCTAGAGGGGGGTGAATAGAGTATATGGTGCTTTGAAACTTTTTACAACAATTGTTGTAATAAGAGTGAGCAGGGAAGCAATAAAAAATCTAATCACAGAACTAAACTATCCAAAAGCTAATCACAAAATAATCAAGGCCAGAAACAAACATAAAAACAAGCAAAACCAGAAGACACAAGGAAATATAGTGGTTCCCCTAAACTTGGTTACATCCACTCTTCTACCACCCTAGGTAGGAATCCACTGCAGGATGAGTTGATCAGGTGTCCTGGGCACCAATGAGCTTTTGATAAGGTGCTCAAAAACCAAAGCAGATTTTTTGATCAGGTGTCTTGCCACCAATGAGCTTTTGACAAGGTGCTCAAAAACCAAGCTCAAACTTTTGAAGGGAGTTTGAGAAACCCTTTACAGAGAGGGGGTGAGAGAGTGATGGAAGTCTTCTCTTTCTCAAACAACTGAGAAGACTATGTGGATTGTTGATGTCAAAGCTCCCCCTGAATCCTTGAGATCTTCAGGAAGAAAAGCTTTGCTGAGGGTGATAGGCCTTCAAAGATTGAACTCCAGCAATAGATGATTTCAGCAATGACTGAAATGTTGAATGTCTGGAGTCTGGAAATATGATGGCCTTGAACACTTGAAAACTGGAGAGATCTGAAGATTTTAGAAAAGGTTGATCTCTTTGGATGAGTGTTCTTGAGAATTCTTTGAGACAAAAGATTTTGTTGAAGATTATTGATGTCTGTCTGTGTGTCTGTCTCTCTGTAATCTGTGTTCTATGTGAGATTCAAAAATTCTTCTCTTTTATTCTCTAATACTGAACAAAAATATTCTTTGAGAAGAATAGCTGTTGGCCAGCATTAATTGCATCCTAATTGCAAAATCTCTTCTGGAGGAAAGTCAACATAAATATTCCTTGAAACATCCCTTGAAACTTGGTCCAGAAATGAATGAAAACGGATAGGAAATCTCTGAATTAATTGCAGAATAACTCCTTAACTGATTTGAATTTGAATCTAGAAACATCCTTGAAGTTATCTGAAATCGTCGAACTGAGCTCTGTTATCGTCGAACTGAGCTCAGCGATCTGGAAATATACAGCAGCAAAGATATCGTCGATCTGAGCTCAAAGATCGTCGAACTGAGCTCAGAGATAAAGATCCAAAGCAGAGTCAAAATCGTCGACCTGAGCTCACCGATCGTCGAACGGAGTTCGACGATATGATGAAGTTGAGCTCAGCGATCGTCGAATGGAGTTCGACGATCTGTCAAAGTTGAGCTAGACGATCGTCGATCGGAGTTCGACGAATCGTCGTGCTGAGCTCGACGATATGACTTAGTCTTTAAACAGAAAATCCTGGTCTTCAGGGCAGCTTCCAAATCTAGACTTCTAACCCTTAGACTCAATTCTAATTGACCTATTGAGCTATACAGGAGGTCAAGCATTGATTCCTAGAGACATAGTGATCCTGACCCAAATTAGTAATAGGGTGTTCCAACATGTATGCAATGCAATGACACACCCATGATCACGTACATGCAATCGCTATGTCGACACAGACTTGTAGTTCCCGCTATTCGAGCAGGTAGCTAACCTCTCAGGCATCAACCGTCGTGGCCAGGCGGCGACAGTAGAGTGGGATTCTCTACTACTAAGCGGGCATCCACACTGCTTCACTTAGGCCTCCGTACGCCTCAATACTAATAACACAACAGCGAAGCCCATGAGTACTATGTCCCAGTGGGAGTCTCGGGTAGATGTGCACCGAGAACCAAGCCCCAAACTGGCCTTCTGTGACCCGGAAGGAGACTCGGAAGAAAGAACGAGGACCAAGCCCAACCGTTCACTTGGCACGGAAGGAGCCCCGGGACTTGAACACCGAGGACCAAGCCCAACCGCCGAAAGTCTAACTGTCAACTCCCGTTGGTGTGACGACTGGCGAGCCCATAGAACTGCCACACTATCCTTAACCTAGGATTACGACACCACGTGCCAACCCACACCGCATGCAAATCCATATCACCATGGCACGGAAGGAGCCTCAGAGAAAGCACGAGGACCAAGCCCAACCGTCCACTCAGCACGTAAGGAGCCCCGGGACATGAACACCAAGGACCAAGCCCAACCGTCCGACAATGTTGCTCCTCAACATTACCCGAATCAATTTGGTCATTAAGACTATCTACAATCTACGTTCACATAACTCTAACATAACCGATTAGCATGCTTTAACCAAGTTCAATCATTTGTGTGCATATGAATCAACAATCTAAATAGCAACGATCGTTTGCTCATAACATTACCACCGATCGGGTATACAAATTCAAGTCATTCTTATCCTTAATCGACATATAACCGCCATCGTTACGTACGCAATGTTAACCATAATGAAATCATTCCAATCTTATCAACACATCAGAAAGTTCGTTCATAATTTCTACCCCAAATGATTGGTTCAAGTCAGTTCACACCTCCATTTATTTTCGTGGGGTTCATACAACAATTTCATCGCTCGTTAAATTATGATGTTTAAACATAAAGGAATTCTCCAGCCCCTACATCAATTAGTTGCATTGTCTCCACCGAATTCAAATCCAATGTTATACCCAACCCAGAATTAGGTGCAGAACACCACCCGTACAGCACCTTTGACCGGAGATTCCTGAGGCTAAAGAAATCTGATGAAGGTGTGTAACCACTCGTTGGAAAGGTATTGACAGTGGCTACAACTTTTGTGTTTAGTCAAAAGTTCAGATCTGGCCGTATCACACTTGAAAACGGCCACGAATATCGTTGCATGCAGAACACAGATTTCTGCACGCAGCTTTAGGCAGAATGATCGGTATCGGTTCATCTTCCTCCTCTAGCCTATTCCCAAAATCACCTCCAGAAATTCCTCCTCCCTTATTCACCCTCATGAGGCCATTACTCTTCACGAAACCATCCCCCATCTTCACCTAGAAGGTTGGAGAGGTTGAAGACACCACTATCCTTAGAGCACAAGCCCTAGAACGGCCTCTTCCTAGAGAAATCATCATCTCGCAAGTCTGGACACTCTTGAGTCGACATCTCGCCTAGATATATATACAGATCTAGAACCAAGGGAGAGGGGAGGAAGCTCACCTCATTTCCGGTGTTTCCACCATTTCCGGCCAAGGATCTTGTAACTCTTCACGGCGACATCTTCTTCTCCTCGGAGGCGGCAGTTCTTCTCCTCTTAGACTTGCTCCAGCAGTTTCTCCCTCTCTACAACAGTTTCTCCAGGAAGAAGGGTTGTATTGAGGAGTGAAAACGACTAGGGTTTTCACATCCCTTATAAGTGAAAAGTGACACGGGTAGGGACACGCCCGTGTCCTTACTCGTGTCCTGCTCGGGCGAAGCATTACAAGCGGTTACCTGACGTTTCGATTCACAGACAAGGGTAGGGACACGCCCGTGTCCCTACCCGTATCCACAGGACACCGCCGTGTTCTCTGGTCATGTCCTCCTCTGGACACACCTCATCGAGCACAACTCGTCGATCTCAACTCGACGCACACGTCTAGGGACATGCCCGTGTCTCTACCCATGTCATCTTCACACAGGTAGTGACACTCCCGTGTCACTACCCGTGCCCTTCTCTGGACAAACTAGAGTCGACGACTCGAGAGCTGCCTTCTCCCACATGGGTAGGGACACGCCCGTGTCTCTACCCATGTCCTATTCTGTACTGATTTCTCCTCCCATTTACAAGTGCAGCCCCGCTGCCATCACTTCCCTGAGCCCAAGTCAGCTCTCCTGACTCAAAAACACATACGCGGGGCCTAGTGTGAATCGGGACAGTACAAGATCTATCTTTGATCTTTTAGATGTGTCATGGGACCTCCTCACTACAGCTCAGGAGTCTGTTTCTTAGTTCCAAGTTACTACTGAAGCATTCTCACTTGGGAGAAATAACTGCAAGCTGCCCAATCGATCTGAACTCCTCATTAAGCTGTGATTTTTGAGTTCAACATTTTTGGTACAGTAAGCCTGGACTGTGGCTTGTATAAAAAATCCTGAGTAAGTACCATGGCTGGAGGCGAGGATCAAGGAGACAACCCTGAAAAGTCACTCAACACGAATGACTTTGTGCAGAAGAGTGACTTTGTTGAATTTACAAAGGTGGTTATGTATACCTTGCATACACTCGCCTCACCAGTCGAGTTCTCGACACCAATCGCCCCTGTGCTCGAGCCCTAGTCTCAAGTAGAGGATGCCCAGGTAGGTGACTGGGGAATGAGGTGGCGATTAAAGGGGGCGAGCTGGATCTCTCTGAGCGAGAGTTGTTCCCTAGCCCGCCAAGTGCGTGCTATCTAGGAGAGCTAATTGCACGAGTCGAGTCAGCTTGCCCTATAGGGGGAGGAAGTCCATTTAGCAAGTTGATCATTTTAGCCCTAATTATTAAGGGGTTCAAGGAGCCGGAGATATCCTATTATACCGGCAAATGTGACCCAGTCCAACACCTGTAATTTTTTGAGGATGCAATCTCTATTAGATAGATGTCATATACTTTTAAGTACTACCTCTTCATCATCACATTCAAATGGAAGGAAACAAATTGGTTTCTCCAGCTCCCCCTAGGCCAATCTATTGCTTAAAGGACCTTCATCGAATTTTCTTGTTACGTTTCTAAACATCCAAGAAGTTAAAGAATGGGACAGAGGCCCTCTTTTTATTAAGTAAGGTCTAGAAGAGATGCTAGGAAGTTACATGTACCGGTTCCAGGAAGATGTCCTTCTTATTCATGAAGTGCCAGAGTACACCCTGCAGCTTGCATTTACCCTCAGGTTACGCCAGGGATTCATCAAAATGGAGTTGACTTGGGATCGCCCCTTGTCCATCGAAGAGCTGAAGGAAAGGGCACCGAGAGAGGTTGAAGGAGAACCCATGAACCAAGTATTCACATAAAAGTTAGCCAAGTTAGGAGAGAGAAAGCTAAGGGAGCATGGAGGATTTAAACAACAAGAAGGGAGGAGAAGGGAAGATCCAAGGGGACAGGGGTTCTAAGGACAGCACAGATGATAGGAGCCAAGATAGGGATTTCAAGATCCAATCGATCGACCATTTTGGAGGCGGTTGAGAGGACCAGGTCAAAGTTAGGGAAGAGGATTTCCCAAGGTAGGGAACTTCAATGGTGGCAAGGGTGATTTAGCCCTCCGTGGTGGAGATCGGGCCCAAGGATGCTTCTGCCCCCACCCCAGTAGGCAATTATGATTAGCTGAAGTGCAAGAGGAAACATGAGATATGTGGGAGGAGGAATGGAAAGGGGCATGGTAGTGTTGCTCTATTATGACTTCCACAAGGAGGAGTGTCATGCAGCAGTCACCTACCTGGAGTTCTTTGAGTTAAGAGGAGTGGACAGGCCGAAAGAGCAACAACAAAAGGTGTAGATCGAGGAATTAATAATGGGAGGGGCAGAGGAAGAAGATAAGTGCAAGGACTGTACTGATGTTTCCACTCAGGGGTGGGATTGAGGCAACCTGAAACAGGAGCTCTATACTATTTTTCTTTGGAGCATTACTTCAACCTAACAGGCCCCATGCCTGGAGGAAAAGATCACCTTCTTGTCAAAGGACATGTGTAACACCCCCTATCCGTCGCATAGCATATAGCAGTAGGTCCGGCCGGGGCCCGACGCCATATACCACAGACATACCGGGTGGTTACTCAATGGAAACCATCCAAGCAATTCAACGTCCTACACAGAGCATTCTAGCGGAAGCAATTTTAATAGTTGCAAAATAAAAGAACCCAGCTAATAGAATGAATGTCCACTAAACAAACCCAATGGAATGAAGTACAAATACACAAGTACTGGCCTTAAGGTCTTACAAATTCTTTCCTTCAAAATTACATGTTTTCAAACCTCGGCACGCATGCCGGCCATACATGAATAAAGAAAACATACAAAAATATGGCCTTCGAGGGCCGGTACAGCAACTTGGGCTTTAGCCCGCTATTGACCGCTTGGTCCAGCAGCACCTGCAAGCACAATCCACCGCACGGTGGCAAACAAAAGCAATGGTCAGCAATGCTGACCAAATTATAACGATCCCGCCCCCAAATCCGGGGCGACGATGCTTATTCCCTGCACTTTTATTAATATAACCAAGTAGTAGTAATGTCACCACATCACAGGCGTAGGCTCACACGGCCATGCACCCCGTGCACTCAGGGCACATTCTCGGTGAACTGGTCCATGTCACGTCAATTTAAGCCATAGACATTCCGATCTCACCACCGCCACTTTGACGACAACACTATGAGTATTTTATCTTCCCGGCATGGGTCACGTCAGTTTAAGCCATAGACCGATGAAGACCCTCATCTATGTCAACGACTCTAAACGAACGACATAGAACGGGTATAGTTCCTCCTGACCCGTTGCTCACACCACAACGTTAATTTAAAACATATGCACGGGTCAAACTTCTCCCGAGTCCCGTTTACGTCACACACTTCACATAACCCGGTTATGTTCAAGTTGGCTCCCATGCCACCATGTTGGTAGAATCACGCATCTACCCAGTTTTTCGGGTCCACCTTGGGGTTAATCCCCAAGGATCCCTGTTGCAATCTACCACGTAGAAAACCCGAAAAACACACATTCGCACGGAGTCTTCTCCGGCCATTTATGCAATGCAACATCACCGATCCAGACCAACTTGTCCGGTAGGCTTCACACATCATGCCTATGTCGATTCTCGAATACGGACTCTAAAAACGGGGACTTTACATATCTACTCGAAGGAACGCCTCAAACTCACCGCAAACTCGCGAGAGCGGACTTCCTATGCAAAAGAAGTAGAGCTTCACATGCTCAAGTAGAGAATCGTTACCCGAGCATTCTTCCTTGGTGCCATGGAAATGTAAGCGAATGAAAAGCACCGCACTCTCTTTGCCTCCATAGATCCGAAGTCGGTTCGCGATTTGGAGCTCCGAAGCTCCGTCGGTGACTGGATCTAGGCTTCTTCTTCCTCCTTTGCTCTCCCTTCTCTCTAGAATTTAGACAGAGAAGCAGCGACAGAAAATAAGGGTTTTGAAACCCTATACTCGGGTATATCCCAAACGGATTAACCACCAGCCATCGGATCCCACAAAAAGGAAATGCACGGCTACGATCCAGGTCTGACCTGGACAAACGGGGCTAAACACTACACGGTTCACCAACCAGAGCAGGACACGTCCGCGACCAATCAAATTGTGTCGGGACATTTAGTCAATATCCCGCGAAAAACGCCAATTTCGACACTCCGCGTCGACAGAGTCAAACACGCCACAATCCGCCCCGCGCTCGATGATCGTCGAGCCAAGATCGTCGAACGCTGCCAAATCGTCGATCCCAGATTGCTGGCCCGATCTTCGAATGCTGCCAGATCGTCGATCTCAGATTACTAGCCCGATCGTCGAACGCTGCCAGATCGTCGATCTCAGATCGCTGGCCCGATCGTCGAACGCTGCTAGATCGTCGATCTCAGATTGCTGGCCCGATCGTCGAATGCTGCCAGATCGCCGATCACAGATCGCTGGCCCGATCGCCAAACGAACACGACACGCCCTGGGACATGGCCGTGTCCCAGGCCGTGTACGCCCTGCCAAAAACCAAATTTGGCCGGAAACATCACCCGTCGCTCTTTTTAGTTTTGGGGTGTCACAGCTCTCTCCCTCTTAAAAGAATTTCGTCCACGAAATTTCATAAAGCAAAGATAAGTACAAAACAAAAATTGTACCTTAGCGGAATAACTCCGGGTACTCGTCAAGCATAGTCTGCTCTCGCTCCTAAGAGTGCTCCTCTCGACCGCAATTGTCCCATCAGACCTTGACCATCCTGATCTCTTTATTTCGTAGCGGCTTGACTTCCGAGTCTTCAATACTCACGGGCTTGACCTTCGTCGTCAACCCACTATCAACCGGCACTTGATTGACCGCGATCACTTGCGTATGCTCTTACACTGCCTTCCGTAGCACCGATATATGAAATACATCATGTAGACCACTGAGCTCCACAGATAGCTTCAAACGATAGGCTGCTTCACCAACCCGCTCTAGAACCTCAAACGGCCCAAGGTACCTCGGGCTTAGCTTTTTCAAACGCCGCACCCGCGAGACACCCTTGAACGTCTTGATCTTTAAGTACACCCACTCGCCCACAGCGAACTCCACATTCATGTGCTTAGCATTATAGTACTTCGCCTGACGGTCCTAAGCGATTTTCAACCTCTCATGAATGGTTCGCACTAATGAAGTAGCATCTTCCACCTCTTGACACTTATACAACTTTTACTCACCCGTTTACAACCAAGACAACGGTGTGCGACATCTTCTACCATATAGGGCCTCGAAGGGCGCCATTTGAACACTCGCCTGGTAGCTATTGTTGTATGCAAACTCCACCAAGTATAGGTTGTCTTCCCATTGCCTTCCAAAGTCCAGGACACACATGCGGAGAAGGTCTTCCATTGTCATATTGACCCTCTTGGTCTGTCCATCCGTTTGCGGATGGACGGCTGTGCTAAAACTCAGCTTTTCCCTAACATTTGCTGCACCAGCCTCCAATAATTGGACGTGAACTGCCCATCTCGGTCACTCACGATGCTGCGGGGCACACCATGAAGCCGCACATTATTGTCTACATATAGTTTTGCCAATTTCTCAACCGGATCATCCTTCCTATGCGGAATGAAATGCGACACCTTCGTTATACGATCTACGACCACCAAAATGGCATCGTTACCCTTTTACGACCTTGGCAACCCGTGCACAAAGTCTATAGTGATGTCATCGAACTTCCACTCCGGAATAGGCAAGGACTTCAAGAATCCCCCCGGTTTTTGGCACTCCGCCTTCACCAAGGCGCAAGTTTGACACTTCTCCACATACAGCGCCACATCCTTCTTCAGTCCTAGCCATAGAACAATTTCTTAACATCGCGGTACATCTTCGTGCTCCCCGGGTGAATTGAGTACTTGGTATGATGCACGTCGTACAACAATTCCACCAGGAAATTGCCCACGCCTGGGATGCACAGACGACCGTACTGGATCTCCGAGATGAAACCTGCATCAAGAAGCTTCTTGACCTCCTCGCGGATGGGCTCCTACAGCTTGGTGGTGATGGTTCTCATCTTCTGGCGAATGGGACGCGTCTTGGGATCCAGGTTCAAATGGTGGGAAGAAATATTAGCGTCGATGCCTGGCATGTCCACCGCGCTCCTAGCAAAGATGTCAATATTCTTTTGGATAAACTCCCGCATCCTTACCTGGTCTTCTGGGACCAAGCCCCCACTGATCGTTACCTTCTCTGCCTTCCCTTCCCTGCTGAAGACCTCCATATCCATGACTTGCTCCGCCGGCTCCAACCGGGACTACTCCCTGCCGGCCCGTTCCTCCTCTTCTCCCAACTCCTCCTCACCTTCTACCCTCTCAACCTCCATCGCCTCTAATAGACCTTCCCAGACAAATCCACTTCTTCACCCCTCTGGGTCTCTCCCCCAGCTTCTCCCTCTACCCCTTGCTCCCCTACAGTCTTCTCTCGAGTCTCACCTAGTCTCACCACTCTTCTTTCCACAACCTCCTCTTCAGTCTTCTTCCAAGCCTCACCCAGGCTCATCTCTCCTTCCCCCGCTATCTTCCTGCTAGCCTACAATAGGCTCATCTCTCCTTCCCCTCACAGCTTCCTCCTCCAATGCCATCACCTTCTCCAGCTCCTCTTCCTCCGCCATTCTTGAAATGGTATTGACGGCAGTCACGTGCAGCACTGCCTCGCCACCTTCGGATCCCCCCTGATTTTGACCTGCACTCCTCCACTACTGAACTTTAGGCATTGATGAAATGAGGAGGGGACGCAATGAAAGGTGCTGATAAGAGGCTGCACAAGTATTGTGTTATAGCTGCTTGGAGCGTCAACAATGATGAACCAACAATTCCTTGATATCCCCCAACATCGCATGCAACCCTACCCCTCCTTCAACTTACTTCCGCTCTCCCAAGAACCAAAACAACGGTACATCCGAGGCTGGAACCCTCCGAGCTTCCACCTTCATCTCGTCAATGGATTTATTGAAGATTACATTCACGGAGCTCCCGTTGTCCACCAGAATCCTGGAGAACGTGAAATTCTCTACCGCCGTGTGGATTACCAAGGCATCACAGAACGTGTCTTTGTAGTCAGGCATGTCCTTCATCGAGAATGTGATTTTTTTCCTCCTGTGGGGGGTCTGGGAGGTCGAGGTAATGCTCCTTCGATACATGGTTTGGAAGGTCCCCTTATAAGTGGCTTCAATCCCCACACCCCCGTGGATCACCCTGATCCCTCCTCGGGCTCCCATGTCCACCCGGTCTTCACATCTATCATCTCCTCCCCCTTGTAGAACTTCCTCAATCCTCACAAGTGGTAGATACTAGACCTGCCACCTGGATGCTCTCATCTATAGAAACTCCGGACAGGTGGTCGTTACAGGACCCACCTCCTGGTGAAAATCACAGAACGGCAACACCACCCTGCCTTCTCTCCTCCTCTCTCCCCCCGAGCTCCTCTCCTTCTTACTATTCCCCATACAATCTCCATCTCTTCCTGCTGCGATGGGAGGGGGGCCGTATGTCCCTGCCTCCAAGCCTCCTGATTGAACCTCCTTTGCTCGTGGTGGTTGTCCCTTCCTTAGAAGCCACCACCCTTCCCCTGAGGGTGACCTTCCTGGGACTCTAGCCCAACCTTTTGTTCATCTCTCATGGCCCCCAACCTTACTGCTGCCCCTGCCCTCAGGGTTCCTCTCTCCTTCTCTCCTCTCTCTTCTCTTTCTGCCTTCCTGCTCACGATTCATTCTCATCATCCTCCTCCAACTTGGCCAACTTCTTTGCAAATGCCGGATTGGCTGCCTCGATCTCGATTTCCATCGCCGCCCTGTCTATCAGCTCGTCGAAGGACAGAGAGAACTCTCTTCGGCTCCATGTTAAAGATGATGGGCCACAACCCCAGGGTGAAGGCTAGCATCACCGTGTACCCTGACATCTCCTGAACCTGTAAAATCTCCTCCTGGAACCTATGAACATAGTGTCCCAGCATCTCTTCCGGCCTCTGCTTGATGGCAAACAAGCACTCTACTCCCTTCTTCCTCTTCTTGGACATGAAAAACCTCAGCAAGAACCCTCGTCATAGATCCTTGAAGCAGTAGATAAAACTTGCAGGCAACTGGTGGAACCAGTCCCTAGCCTTCTCCTTTAGAGTGATGGCGAAGAGCCTACACTTGAAGGCATCCAACATTTGCCTTATGGACACGACATCTTCAGACCACTGCACATGCTGCGTGGGGTCGTCCTCCCCATATAGTTGGTCATGTTTAGCTCCCGAAACCCCTCCGAAACTGGAGCTGAGATGATGAGCTCACTAAAGGTGCTCCAGCCCCCTACCTGTCCTGAGGGTTCATCGCACGACCTCGACTTGCTTGCCATGTCTGCACTAGTCTGTCCCAGGAACAGTTCCCACTTGGGGACATCCCTTTCCGTAACCTTTGTCGGAACCTCCTTTCCCGGTCATTGCCCGGGAGCTTTCATGCCCAATGATGGTGCGGGAACCACCGGGACCTGAGGCGTTTCCCACTCGCTCCTTGCCGAGAAGGCCAAGTCGATGGTCTGGAGTACTTCCCACCTGAAGTCTTCCAGCAAGGTCACCACACTTCCCCGAGAGGGATGACCACCAAGCCAGCTCCTTCTCCTTCGTCCCCAACAATGAGACTTAACTTCGGATTTTCCTATGTCCGCTACGGCCCACGCTCACCGCACTAGAAATGTTTAAGCCAAAAACTAGCCTCAATGAGAGTTCAGACCTTGGGGTGTAACCTACACCTATTTCTCCCAAACCTCAACCCCAGACTATTGATAAAGGACTAAGAACAGACCCAAAGCCTCAGCTGGGAGGTCCCTCCTCTAACCCTGAAGTTCTCTGTGCACTTCCCCTCCAAAGACCATTGTTGAGCTAGGAGTACGTCAGAAAGCTCTCGAAGGAAAAATGAGAATATGAGAAAATCTGCCTTCTGAGGTATTCTGTGGGTCAAATTATAGATTTTCAATACCTAGTCTGCAAAAAGCATACTTTTGCAGCCCTAAAATTACTAAAATGTCCCTGTGTTGGTCTGCCAATAACCAAACTCCTCTGTTCTGAGAAGCAAAATGCAGACCCATGGGTATTTAGGTAATTACAGGTGTTGTTCCCATCTGGCGGAAGCTCTTCATGTCGAGCTCTGCGGGAACACTACTTGTTCTGAGCATGAGCCTTCCCGCCTACCCTGGGCGGGAACCAAAAGACTGAAGGGGCATTGAGTGGGGAAACATCACTCAACACCGAGAGCCAAATAGGCTTCCTCCAACGAGAGGTGCAAGCCCTTTCGGCTGCACATGGCGGGATACCTCCCGCTCGCCCTGGTTCTATTATGGCCTAAACCTAAAATCTACTTGACGAAAATAACTTTATGTCGAAGGCTCAGCTCAATGAATTTGCGTTCGACGAATAACATCCTCACCTCGACAAGTTGAGCTAGACGAACTAGTGTTATAAGACCCCAGGGCGAGAGCCTTCCCGCCTACTTATGGCGAAAACACTCCCACACACTTTCTTATCTAATCCAATTTAAAGCCCAAAGCTAGCCCATTCTGCGTTCTTGGGGCGTCTTAGTCCCACCCTGTGAATATGGGGTTGTATAAGCCCCGGAGGAGAAAATTGGATTGTTAACCCGTGGCTTCATTTTTTATGAGCACAACAACCATCCACAAAATAAACTATACAAATTCAGGGCCGATGGAGGTCCGGTCGAGTGCTGCGTCGGGCACTTTTTTCGTCGACCTAATCTGGGTTGTTCTCCACCAACTCTCCCCTCTCAAAATCACTCATCTCTAGTGAGTGTTCCAAGCGGTATTGTTGTAGAAGATCAACATCCATGCGCTTTAACTTCTCAGCCAAGACCCAGCTGGTCTCAGTTTGCCATGCCTACGAACCAAATATCTCTTAAAAGCACCTTCGATAGTGGTCACCATCTAGACATCTAGTATCTACTTGGAAACTAAGATCTGTCATGGAAGTTAATCATCAACCCTGGGAACTGTTATATTAGATTCATCTGGTATCTCATGCTCAACCTAAAAGCTATCAGTGCAAATGGGAGGAAATACGATGGAAGTGTCAGTAGCAGAAAGACCCTCAGTATGTCATGAATGTGCCTCTGTTGGATCCCTAGTTAGGATTTAGGCTAGGTTCACTAATTAGGATATCTGACCCATAATGTATAGCCAGGGTCATGTGTTTTGAGTCCTAGAGTCTAGGTTAAGTCTTTAGGTTAAACTGTATATGGACCAGCCAGCAGAAGACCTCAGATGACTCAAGACTTAGAGAAAATCAAGTTCAGTATATAAGTTCGACGTTCGTCGAACTCAGCTCAACGATCGTCGATCGCTGATCGATGAACTTAGAGTTAATTCTCTGAGTTGAGCTCGACGATATTCAAGCTCAGGTCGACAAAGTCTGGATTTCAACTTCATCATATTTTTTCTAGAATATTTTCTCTGAACTCAGCTCGACGAAGACAGAATCTGAGCTCGACAAACTTGGAGCGCAGAATTGGCATGTTATTCATAGAATGCAGTTCCCTGTGCTCAGCTCAACGAACTTGGATCTCAGGTCAACGAACAAGTTTTCTCAGGTCGATGAACATGATATCTCAGCTCGACGAACGTAGATCTCAGGTCGACAAAATCTGTTCTTTGGTTAACAATTTCTATTGCAGTTCCAGACTTAGAGTTTTCCATATTTTCTGTTCTTTATTCCATATTATTTAGCAATAATTTCCTGAGTAATTAATGCTTATATTATCTGAATATAGCCGTTACTGGCAGCATTGATTATGGTCTTCATCAGTATAATTACTTGCTTTATTAATTGGGACAGTTGAGGAAACTCATCAATGCAAATATTCCCCATCCAATTTTCATTCTCCAGGCCATCAGTAATTAATGCTTGAGAATTCAAAATTCAAAAGAGAAATTGGACAGAGAATATAAAAGGGATTTTCTTTTTCAAAAGACAACACGACAGAGAGTGATATAGAACCAGAGAATATACAAAAAATCTCTCAAACATTCTCTGTGCAGAAAACATCCTGTTTTTACCTTGATCTTTCTGAAGAAGAAGAAGAAGAACAATCACTATCAAGAGTCTTCTTCAACTTCAACTCCATGAGCTTTCGAGGACAACTATCTCTGAATCAGTTAGAAGTTCCTGGATCATTTCAAATCAAGGCTGAAGACCTACACCCTTTGCAAGGCTCAAGTGATTTCTGAAGGAGCCTTGACAACAGCAATCCACTTGTCTTCTCAGTTATTTGAGAAAGAGAATACACCTTCAATCTCTCTCCCCCTCCTATATAAATAGTTTATTAACTCCCTTCAAAAGTTTATTTTGGTTTTTGGGCACCTGATGAAAAGCTTAAAGGTGGCAATCACCTGATCAAAAAACTGCTAGTGGATTCCTACCATGGTGGTAGAAGAGTGGATGTACCCAGGTTGTGTAACCACTATAAAATTTCTTGGGTTGTCTGGTTGCCCTTTTTCTTGTTGTTCTTACTGTGGCTGTGATAGGCTAGTTGTGCTATGATATATTTCTATGATGTGTTAGATTAGATCATCTTAGACAGTTTTACCTTTCTGTTAATATTGGTATCAATCATTCATTACTCTGATATAAAACTATTAAACAATCAAAAAGTTTTAAATACTCTATTCACCCTCCCAAGAGTAAATCAGATCTAACACCTATCTTTCAATTGGTATCAGAGCGGTTTCCTTTGGTTGTACAAGCTAACACTTGAACCAAAAGATCCTTTGTTAGATCTGATCTTAAGTTTTGATTATTTCACAGCATGACACAGAATAAAGTCTATGCAAGCACCAGACCTCCATTCTGCAATTTGAATAAATTTGCAATTTGGAAGGCAAGAATCAGACTGTATATGTGTAAGACCCCCCTCCCGGATCCCAAAACACGGCACGAAGGTGGTCTTATGCCCGGAACAGCCTCCTTGCGGTAGCGTTAGCTCACGGGCTAACCTGTACCATAAGACGCCTATTCCACCAGCTACAACCAATATCAACATAAACATGCCAACCCAACCATAATGTAAGCAAGAAGAAGTCAAATCCACACTAAGTATATATGTCCAAATGCATCAAATAAGAGAATCTAAAACATGCTTCAGCAATATCAAAGTACAGCTATAAAATTGCCCAAATGGGCTACATCAAAATCTGACAACACTCACATCTGTAACCGACGGTAGCGATGGTACCGTCACATCAGACCCTGTTGTACTGGCCTGGCTATCCTGCTACAAAGTCTGCGACTGCTCTACCTGCGGGGTGACCTCCTAAAAAGGAAGACGTAGCAACCGTTAGTCGAAAAGACTAAGTGGCTTCACACCCACTCCCCCGACGACTCCTCGGCACCGGGCGGAGAAAGGAACAAGGGTACAAGTATAATACAAGTAGTAAAGTAGGTACAAGCAGGTGGTAATAGTACATGAATAACTATATTACAAACTAGCAGTTCTACTTGAATAACAATATTATAAAGTAGCAGTTCTACTTGAGCAATTGGCAAATCAACAAGTACAAGTAACTACAGCAGGAAAGTAACTTAACTTATAAGAATGCCCATACAAACTTATAAGTTAAGGATCGGTTTACATAAAGTAACTCATCGTATATGAGTGCCCATACAAACTTATACGATGAGGGTCTTGTTTGTGCAATGCTATGTAATGGTATGTATGCTATGCAATGACTCACCCATGATCACACACATGCAATTGCTATGTCGACACAGACTATAGTTCCCACTATTCGAGCAGGTAGCTAACCGCTCAGGCATCAGCCGCCGTGGCCAGGCAGTGATAGTAGAGCGGGCATCTCTACTACTAGGCGGGTATCCACACCACTTCAACTAGGCCTCCATACGCCTCAATGCTAAGAACACAATAGCGGAGCCCATGCGTACTATGGCTGATGAGTCCGATTATGATAGGCCTTTTAGTATCATAATTGTAATCATGTCCAGTATTCTCTACCTCTTTGTGTAGTAATTTCGCAAGATTAGTTGAGAAATTGTCTTATCATGAATAGGAGAGCACAGTTAGGATTCTTGGTTACTCCTTGTATTAAGCTATATATTTATCCTTTCATTTTTCTAATGCAGGTAGTGCCAACCAATGGAACTAAAAGTCTTGGAGCAAACAGAGGAGTTCACGGAGTCAACATGGCTGATGACAGGACAAAAATTTGGCGCACACGGGTAGACACACGACCATGTCAATACCCGTGTCCTATGTGCCCTAGAGCTGAAGAAATTGGATGCTTAAGACATAGACTCACACGGGTAGGCACACTCCCGTGTACCTACCCGTGTCAAACTTGAACACGATTGCTGACCAACCCGTGTCTAGAGAATATGAAGAACAACACGACCGTGTTAGTACCCGTGTCCCTAGGATCTTCATCTTGCAGGTCTGGGGGTATTTGATGAGTGCAATTATGATAGGCCTTTTACTATCATAATTGTAATCATGCCCAAAAACTTGATGATTTCGTTTGCTAACAAGTAATAACTCGATGCGGATTCATTCTACACTCTAGTATAAACTATGTAGATGGGCATAAGCTAGATTGAAATAACTTTCGGGCAAGTGCACCTATCAATCATAGTATAGGAGAAATCTACATCTCGTGTCGTATTCCACAGGGCCATTTCAAATACTAGTACTCACCCTCACTCTATTATCGTACCAACAATTAAAATTGATTTTTAATCTATAATTAACCTAACTATGACTATTTGGATAATTAAACATTGGGGAATTCAAGATGATAAAAAGCCGAAAGTTATAAGCAATTACATAAAATACTCATTCATTAACTCAATTTTACGTAATCATGAAATAATAAGACCATCAAATTTGTTGTAATGTAAAGGGTAAATATCTATCTAATTCTCTCTCAAGCAATTCAAGATCTAAACCTAATTTAGTAAACTTTCTCTCCAACAATTTACAATACACAAGTCTGCATTTGTGGAAATACCCTATCTACTACATACATTCATGACATCTTATCTCTAAAATACCATGAATCCATTTATTCGTATTCCAAGTATCCAAACAACATATCTCTCGATCATGATATTTGAATTACAAAAAGATTTAACACCAAAATATGAACATGTAACTATCATTACAAATTCCCAATTTCTCAATCTAGAGATTTGCAATTCATGTAAAACAAACAAGCAATTCATAATTAGGAGAAATCTCTGAAAGTGCAGGTTAGATCTGAAATACTCTAGGGGTGGGGTGTGAATAGAGTATTGTGCTCTCTTTAAAAATTCTTTATAACTTTTGTTGTATTCCTAAGTGAACAGGTCAGTAAATAAAACAATAAGCACAACAAACTATCTAATCACAGAGCACAGCCAAAACAAAAGAGAAGGGCAATCAGACGACACAAGAAATTTTATAGTGGTTCCCCAACCTGGGTACATCCACTCTTCTACCACCCTGGTAGGAATCCACTCAGGTTTTTGATCAGGTGCCTGACACCAATGAGCTTTTGTTCAGGTGCTCAAAAACCAAAACCTCAAGTCTTTTGGTAGGTGACTTGCAACCAGGAATAATTTTGAAGGGATTTAAAACCCTGTACAGGAGTTGGAAAAGATGTGATGCTGTCATTTCTTTCTCAAAAACAACTGAGAAGACTGTGGATTGATTTTAGCAGATTTGCTCCCCCTTAGATCTTGAATGTATCAGGAAAACTGGAGCACTGCTTCAGGGTGACAGGTCTTCAAAACTAGAATGCCTGGACCAGAGATTGTTCAGGAACTTCTTTGACAGATAGAGTTTTGTTGTCCTTGTGAAGTTGTCATGTAGGATTGAAAGAAGAAGAATCTTGATAGTAATTGAATGTTCTTCTTCTTCTTCTTGAAGATGTTCTCTGGCCTGGGCAAATTACAGGAAAGAACTTTTGATTGTAGTAAGTTTGTTCTTCTGTGTAATTCTTGTCTATGTCTGTCTGATTGTCTGTGTATCTGTATGACTGCATATCTGTCTAGTAGTACTTGATCCTTTTCTATTCTGACTTTTTTGACTGCCTGAGGAACATTCAAAATTTTGAATGTTGAGCAGTAATTGCAGTCGGCCTGGGAAGGAAGTGACAATCAATGATTTCCCTAACTGACCCATGGAAAAACAGCAAGAAATAATCCACGATTAATGCGCGTTCCAACGGTAACATTCCGAGAAGATCTGCCATTAATTACTCAGGAATCATCGCCGAGAAAAGGGACGGGAAAACTGGATAAGACCTAGTCTGGAATCGTCGAACGTAGAACAAGAATCGTCGAGCTGAGTTCACAGTTCGTCGAGCTGAGTTGAAGAGTTCGTCGACCAGACAATAGAAATAGTCTTCATGTCAATACTGCTACAATCTTCGTCGAACTGACAATCTTCATTCATCGAACTGAGTTCCAAAAATCGTCGAGCGAAGAATGATTGTGGACTTAGAATTTGAGAAGTCTCTGGCTGAGAAGAATATAAATCGTTGACCACAAAACGTCGAGTAGAGAACAGTTCTGGAATTAGTCAAAATATTCTGCATCTACTGATATTCAGTATCAACATAAGCTGGTGTTGACTGATTGAACTTGGTATCGACACAAATCTTCTGGTGTCGACACAAATCTTCTGGTGTCGACATAAGTTGTCTGGTGTCGACACATGCCCTAAGTGTCGACACAAATCCTCTGATGTTAGAATTTGTCGAGTAGAGTACTATATTCATCGACCTGAGAAGTTGACTTCATCGACCTGAGAAGTTGACTTCGTCGACCTGAGAAGCTGTGAACTTGAGGTCCAAGTTCGTCGAGCTCAGAATCCTATTCGTCGACCAAAGCCTGGAGTTGGAATTAGAAAAATTCTGGAGTTGCCCTGACTTTAGCTTGTTGAAGAAACTCAGTCTTCGTCGAACAGAGAACAAAGATCGTCGAGCTCAACACAAAGAATTGTCTCAAGATCGTCGAGCTCAGATCACCTTTCGTCGACCTGAGTTCGGCCAACGTCGAACTCATTTTACTTAGTCTTGAAATATTCTAAGTCTGGAGTCTCTGATGGTCTTTTTGATAGCTGGTCCATCTGAAGTTGACTCTAAGGACTTGGCCTAGACTCTAGGACACAAATTTGACCCTGGCTATACATGATGGGTCACATCCTAAGCTAGTGAACCTAGCCCAAATCAACTAGGGATCCAACAATCTCCCCCTATTTGGGTGAGGTCACTAAGAGACTCAAAACATAAACAAACAGATAAACAAAGCAAGAAAAGAAATATATCTGGCAGAGAATTACTAACACATGCAGCATATATATATATATATATATATATATATATATATATATATATATGACTTTGTTTAAAACAAATAGCAAGGTTTGAAAACAAATGCAGAAAGAAATAGAAACAAGATAAAGATTACTTCTTCTTTTTCTGCACAGACTTGTCTTCTGTTCTCTTCTCTCCTGGATTTTTGAAGATAATTTCTCTGTTTGGATTTGAAGCCTCTGTTTGAGTCATTGTCATGTCAGCTGCCACAATGATCTTCAGTGATGTAGCTCTGGGGACAACTGCTTCAGGATGGAGTTTCATGTAATCATCAATATTGAAAAGCTTGTTTCCCTTGTAAAACCTTTTCAGTTCTTCTTTTCTGTATTTAGACATGGTATAGTATCCAGAAATGTCTTTACCTTCAGTTTTGGCTTTATTGATCAAGATAGACAAATAAGCTCCTGGAATCTAGCCATTTTTGCAGTGTTGGCAGTTTCAGGATCTTCAAATGGAATTGGAGGAGAGTATGGCCTCTTAGGACTGTCAGCTTTCTCTTCTTCAGATATTTGTTTCTGTTGTTGTTGATGATGTTGTTGTTGATTTCCTGAGGATGGTTGCCTCTACTGGCTGCTTCCACAGGATCTCCCTGAATGTCTCTGATATGTTTGCATGGGGGTAGATCTTTGAGATCTAGAGCCACTGGCACCAGCTACTGGAGGAGGAGGGTCCTTTCTATATCTGTGGACTGGAGGAGGAGAATATCTGCTACTTCTTTTCCTTTCCTTCTATTGATTCTTTGATAACTATATCCATGCAGGCATTCCCTTATAAGGAGTTACATTATGCAAAATGTAATAAGGGGTGTCAGCAGTGGGATTAGGCTTAGGAGCTGGAGGAGGAGGAGCCTTTATTTTCTTTGATAGCATTTTCGTTTTCTTCTTTGCAGCATCTTCATCTGAATCATCATCATCTTCACTGTCAGAACCCTGAGGGTTATCATAAAGAGCTTTCAAAGCTTTATCATCAATAACAGCCTTTGCTGTAGAAGGGGAAGAAGTTGAGGTTTCAGGAAGTGGAGTTTCAGCAACAGTTGAGGAGGAGACTGTACAGGAATCAGAAATAGTTGGGGCAGAGCTTTCAGCTACTGCCTTATTTTCCTCTTCAATATCAGCCAGGATTAGCTCATCCAAATCTGGCATAGGGGAATCATCCATAACAAAAACTGGTACTGAGATATCTTCTGGAATAGCTACAGATGTTGGAGCAAAAGCAGGAAGAGCAAAACTATCACAGAGTTGCTTAGCAGCTGCTGGACTAACTGGAGATGTATAGGGAACAATAGCCAGCTATGGCTTAGTAGAGAGTAACTGTACATAAATTGTATCAAAATTTCTCAATAAAACAGTCAAATTAACTGTGGGATTTAAATGGAAATCACCAACAGTTTGGACCTGCTCTGGTACTGACTCATCTAAGTCAATGTCAGTATCCATAAAATGAATCAATTCAATCATCTCAGAATCAAATTCTGGCAAAATTGCTGCAGGAGGAACTACTGCTGTGTCTGCTGCTGCTGCTTCTGTATCTGCATCTGCTGCTGTATCTGGAACTGAAGTATCTGAAGCATCTGAAGCTGTTGCTGCTGCTTCATCATCAGGCATCTCCCCCTGCCTAGGTTTAGTGGGGACTGAGGCCAGGCCCTGGACTGAGGAGGGAGCAGCAGAAAGGGCAGAAATTTGAACAGATAAAGAATTAATGGAATTCACAAGAGGTGTAATGGCTGCTGTGATAAGGGTTTTGATGAGGGGAGTAAGAATGGTGAGGATAGATAATATGGTAGTTGAATCAAAGGAGGATGGGGAAGAGGATGTTGCATGAGGTGTGGAGGAGGGAGCAACTAATGATGGAATGGTGGGTGGAATAGCAGATATGTGATGAGTGGATGGTGATGAAGATGGAATGGTGGTATCTGGCATGGCAATGTCTGAGGGTAGGGTGTAAGATGGAATGGAAGACAAATGAGGGGGACGTGGAGACTGAGGAGGTGTAACGATATGGGAGTCATGAGGTGAAGCTGGAGGTGTTGGTTGTTGATTATCTTGTAGAGGTGAAGATGGAATGTTGGTGATGTCCAGTGGTGGAGATTGAGGAGGAGTAGGCACATGAGGAGGCTGCTTTGTTGGAAGGTATGGTGGAGGGGGAAGGATCTCCTCAGCAGGTGTGGGAGTGGCTTTAACAGCCCTGGTGACTTCTGAAGCAGGTATGGAAGAGGAGGAAGCCTTGGATGGCTTGGAGATTGTCCTCTCCCATCTGCCAAACAAAGCGCAGGTGAGGTGCTTGCTGGCATTGATGAAGATGGTCGGGGAGACCATGAGTTCACCAGCCTTTTCCTTAAGGAAGATCCCCAGGATTCTTCCAAAGAAAACCTCTTTCTTGCTGTTCTTCTTCTTTATCAACTCAAAGAAAATCTTGCTCCAATCAACGGGATGCTTATTCACCACGGCGCACATGACAAGAAATTGATGACAGGTTATGTAATTGTGCGCTGAGTGCTTGCCCATCAGCACTCTTCCCACAATGTCCGCCAAGAACTGGTAGGCGGCAGACAGTTGCTTCTTCAACAACTTGTTAGGGTTGCTTCCGGAAAACCCCATTAACTTCAGCATTTCACTAAATTCTTCAGAATCCATTTCCATATCATCTTCTCCATTCACCAACCCAAAAATTTTAAAGAGAATGGCGGGAGACAAAGAGACAGCATTACTCCCGATATTCCCTGGCAAAACATTTTCCTCAGAAACAAACGATGTATATACCCATTCTCTGATTTTAATTGCATGCAGTTTAATTCTTTGGGTCAGAAAATCTTTGAGATGAAGTTCTTATAGCAGTTCCAAGATATAGAGAAATATGGGGTCAGAATGCTGGAAGGAATCAAAATCCATGTCAAAACCGATGTCGAATTTCATTACGGCTAAGGTGCTCGCTGGAATCGCCATTGATGACCTGCAAGAAAGACACAGAGAAAACGACGATCAAGAGCAAAGGAACTGAAAGCACGGGATGGAGGTCGAAGAAAACCTAGATCTATTTTTTTCCAGAGTATGAATCGACAATCTCCGTTCCACGAAAAAGAAACAGTTCTTCGAACTGAGGTCGATGAAATAACTTATAGACAAATAATTCGTTGATCTCATCCAGAAGAATCGAACATAGTTCGTCGAACTCCGTTCGACGAAATATCTTCTGAAGCAAAGTTCGTCGATCTCCGGTCAACGAAAAGTATTTCCACACATAGAGAATTTGTCGATCTCCGTTCAACGAGAATCTCTCAAACTTTCCCTAATTCATCGAACTTCGTTCGACGAACTCTGGAAAATTCATCGAATGTAGACAGAAACTAATTTAACTCTTCTCCATTGATCATTCCCAGTTGATTTATAAAGAATAGATGAGTTTTCTCATCCAAGGGTTTGGTGAAAATGTCTGCTCTCTGTAAGTCAGTAGGAATATGGATTAGGTTAATTTTCTTTTTGTCTACATTATCTCTAATGAAATGATGTCATATATCAATATGCTTAGTCCTACTATGGTGAACTGGATTCTTTGTTATAGCAATAGCACTAGTATTATCACAAAATAATGTTGAATTATTTAAGTTGACACCATAGTCTATGAGTTGGTTTTGTATACATAACATTTGTGAACAGCAGCTGCCAGCAGCCATGTATTCTGCTTCTACAGTTAATATAGACACAGATGTTTGCTTTTTACAAAACCAGGAGACAAGTCTCATACCCAGGAAATGGCAAGTTCTAGAGGTACTCTTCCTGTCCACTCTACATCCAGCATAGTCAGCATATGAGTATCCAGTTAACTCAAACTCTGACTCTGCAGGATACCAGAGTCCTAGATGTGGACAACTCTTTATATATCTCAAAATTCTTTTTAAGAAAATAAGGTGAGATTCTTTAGGGTTCACTTGGAACCTAGCACAAAGGCATGTGACAAACATTATATCAGGCCTGCTAGCTGTTAGGTATAATAAGGATCCAACAATTGCCCAATAATGTTTCTGATCTACAGGTTTCCCTGTTGCATCAGAATCCACAACAGCATTAGTAGCCATAGGTGTTTTCATTCCTGAAGCATCACCCATCCCAAACTTCTTAATAAGCTGTTTAGCATACTTAGCTTGGGAGAGAAAGATACCACCAGGAAGCTGCTTCACTTGGAGACCAAGGAAGTAGGAAAGCTCACCCATGCTACTCATCTCAAATTTAGAATGCATGAGGTCAGCAAACCTCTTGCACAATTTGGGATCAGTAGACCCAAAGATGATGTCATCCACATATATTTGTACTAACAAAATTTGGTCCTTATGATGTCTAGTTAAAAAAGTTTTATCTATGGTTCCTCTTGTAAATTTATGCTCTAAAAGAAAGCTTGCTAAGGTCTCATACCAAGCTCTTGGAGCTTGCTTTAAACCATACAGAGCTTTATGCAATTTAAATACAAAAGAGGGTTGAGTTAGAGAGATAAAACCTGGAGGTTGTTCTACATAAACCTCTTCTTGAAGCACTCTATTCAAGAATGCACTCTTGACATCCATTTGGAAGACTTTGAATCTCCTGTGAGCTGCATAGGCAAGGAATCTTCTTATGACCTCTAACCTTGCAACAGGGGCAAAGGTTTGGTCATAGTCAATTCCTTCCTCTTGCCTGAAGCCTTGAGCAACATGCCTAGCCTTGTTCTTCACTATGTTTCCTTGAGCATATAGCTTGTTCCTGTAGACCAATTTGGTTCCAATAACTGGGTAGTTATGGGGTCTTGGAACCAAATCCCAAACTCTACATCTCTCAAATTGATTTAGTTCCTCTTGCATTGCAATGTTCCAGTGGGGATCTTGCTCTGCTTCATGGATGGAGAGAGGTTCAATCGGAGAGAGAAAACATGCATGCATCAAGTTTTTGTTGAGTTGATGCCTTATCTGTACACCTGCTGAAATGTCTCCAATCACTTGAGATCTGGGGTGGTCTCTAAGTGTGACAAGATCAGTTGGTGGAGTTTGTTGAGCAACAGATTCTGTAATTAATTCCTCTTGAGGAATGATACTAGCTGTTGAGGGAGGTTCAGCTGCTTCCACTTGAAGTTCTTCTTCACTGTCTTCAGCAACCTATGGAGAAGGATGGGTTGACACCTCTTGGGTAAGGTTTAGTCCATCCATAGACTCACACAGTTGTGGGACCTGCAAAAAGCTATTGGTAGAAATCTCTTTCTCCTTATAAGACATGTTAGCTTCATCAAAGGATACATGAACAGACCCTTCAATTTTAAGAGTGTATTTATTAAAAACCCTATAGGCCTTGCTTACTTGGGAGTATCCAAGAAAAATCCCTTCTTCAGCCTTAGCCTCAAACTTTCTAATGTATCTTTTGTTGTTTGTGTGAATATAACATATGAAGCCAAAAACTTTAAAATATGTGATTTTAGGTTTCTTCCCTTTAAGTAATTCATAGGGGGTCTTATTCTTCAGCTTATTTATAAGGCTTCTATTCATGACATAGTTAGCAGTGTTTACAGCTTCTGCCCAAAAGGATAGATGCATGTAAGCATCTGCCAATAATTTGACTGCAGATTCAATGAGTGCCCTATTTTTCCTTTCAGCTACCCCATTTTGTTGGGGAGTTCTAGGAGCTGAGAAGCACTGCCTGATACCTTCCTTCTCACAGAACTCATGCATAAGAAGAGACTCAAACTCTGTGCCATGATCACTTATGATCAATGCAACATGAGTAGAGAACTCAATCTGTATGGTCCTGAGAAAATCTGTAAGAACCTTGAATGTATCTGAATTAGCTCTCAGAAAGGCTACCCAACTGAATCTAGAGAAGTCATCAACAATCACTAAAGTGTAAGACTTCCCTCCTAGGCTTTGTACTACAATGGGTCTAAATAGATCCACATGAAGAAAATACAAAATCCTAGGTGAATCACTTTTATTAATGGATTTGAAACTAGTTTTGATTTGCTTGCCTAATTAACAAGCCCTGCATAGGCTTTCCTTCTTGTAGGGGCCAGAAGGTAAACCTCTAACAAGGTTGTCTTTAGATAACCTAGCTATATTCTTAAGGTTTACATGACCTAATCTTTTATGCCACAACTCATTTTGATTACTAGTGATATTGAGTAAACAAACATCAGTTTTGGCAGAAATAAAATCTACTAGATATATGTTGCCATGTCTAATTCCAATTAAAACAGTTTGGTTTTCATTATTAATAATAGAACAAGAGGTAGAGTTAAAGTGTACCTGATAACCTTCATCACATAATTGACTTATGGATATTAGGTTATGTTTGAGTCCTCTTACATATGTTACTTCCTTGAAGGTAACTGATCCAATCTTTACTGCTCCATATCCTTCTGACTGGCCACTCTTTGAATCACCAAAGATCACCTTTGGTCCTAGCTTGGACTTGTAATTGGATAAATTGTCCTTGCTGCCTGTCATATGGTTGGAGCAACCACTTTCCAAGTACCAGGTCTGACATACCCTTGGACAGCTCTTCTCCTGTACCTGTAATGAAAAAAAAACTCAATTGTTCTTGACCCAGGTTACCTTGGGTCCTTTATTTGGTTGAAAAGAGGAACTGGATATAACTGATAATGCAGGTTGAGATTTATAACCTAAGGGGTGATATCTCCTAGGTGGAATAACCCAATCAGCTACTGGATTGAATGACTTATTAACTGGTTTAGAGTTTCTGTAAGAGAAATAGATTAAGTTTGGTCCTTCTGGGTTCGACGAATTTTTGTAAGTTCGTCGACCAAAGTTCGACGAATAGGGCTGAGATCGTCGATCTCTGCTCAGAGAATGACAATAGTCATTTTCTGCGCCCCAAGTTCGTCGACCTCTGCTCGACGAACCATACCAAGTTCGTCGATCGCAGTTAGACGAATTGTTATTACTAAAGTTTGCGTTCAGCGTTCGTCGATCTGGGTTCGACGAACTGGCCACACTTCGTCGATCTGAGTTCGACGAATGCTGCTGAACCTTGTTTTTATTAACTGTTTTCTGATTTTTATTTCTCTTGTCTATGAGTTTTGGGTTGTTTTCTGACATTGGTTTGTCTATTAACTTTTCTTTTCCCTTGGAAGAAATAAACTTAATGGGGGTTGTAAGAATATTTTTCTTAATTATGAGGGGCAAACTTGATGATGCACCCAAGCCCAGCTTGCCATTTAATCTGGCATTAACTGTGCTTGTTATGTCCATCAGCTTGAGGCTTCTTCCATTGAGAGATTGCTAAAGTTATTTGGCCTCACATAATTCAGATTTTAATTTAATTATTTGTTCATTTGCTAGAGTTAATTGTTCTGTTAGTTTAATATTTTCTGAGTTAATAGATTCAAGATTTCCTAGTCTTTCTCTAAGAGTTTTTATTTCCTTTTCTGAGCTAATTAAATCTAAACACATGGCTTTGAATTCAATTTTAAATGAATCAGAATTAAAATCAAAGTTTGAAAGAACCTGATCTGCCTCTGAGTCTGAGGCTGCTTCATCTTCAGATTCTCCTTCTGATCCAGAATTGCTCCTGGAGGCATCAATTGCCATAAGACAAACCTCCTTGGATCTTGCTTCTTCCTCTTCTTCACTTGAACTAGTAGAGGATGATTCTTCCTCTGTATCACTCCATGTCTCAGCAACAAAGCCCTTGTCTTTCTTTTTGTATTTGCTGGAAGAGGATCTGTTGCTGTGTCTTCTCCTGGAGTCCTTTTCTCTGCACTTGTCCTTCTTTTGGTTTTCTGGACATTCTGAGATGTAATGTCCAGGCTTTCTGAAACCAAAGCACACAACCTTCTTGGTTAGTGTCTTTTCAAATCTGGGCTTATCATCCTGCCTGGATGATTTCCTTCTGAAATCCTTTCTAACCATCTTATAGAATCTTTTTGTAAAGAGACTCATGAGTTCCTCATTGGAAGTTGATGTCTCACTTTCCCCAGATGCTTTGAAGGCTATGCTGTGATCCTTTCTCACTGGAGTTATTGCCTTCTATTCTGCTGCTTCTCTTGATTTGATCAGCTGCTCATAGGATTTTAATTTGCCTAGCAGAGATTCAGTTGATATCTCATTTAGGCTTCTGGCTTCTTTGATTGGCCAGATTCTGGAGTCCCAAGAGCTAGGGAAATACATCAATATCTTGTTATTCACCTCTGTCAGGGTGATGTCCTTATCCAAAGTTTTAAGCTCATTGATGATTGAGCTCAACCTGTTGTACATTTCAGCCACTGATTCAGTCTCATCCTTCTTGAAATTCTCATACAGGGATATGAGATTTGATCTCCTGTCTTTTCTTTCATCTGCTGAACCAGCTACCATTTGGCTGAGGGAGTCCCAAATGGCCTCGGCTGAGGTGCACTCAGTCACCTTCTGAAATATGTCATCTGACATAGTTTGAGCCAAGATGTTCATTGCTTTAGCATCTGCAATTTTGGCTTTCTTGTATGCATCATTTTTCTCAGGAGGAGGTACTGCAGTCATGTTGGTGGAGGTTCTTGTAGAAGCTGTAGGTGCTGGAGGTACTCCTGTCAAGATAGAAGCAAAAATATCTTCATCAATAGAGTTCATGTATAATCTGATTCTTGCCTTCCAGATGGCAAATCTGTTAAGATTGCAAACTGGAGGTCTGATGCTTACATATTCTTTGTTTTGGGCCATTTCTGTGAAGAAATAAATCTAATAACAAAAGCAAACAAACAGATCTAACAAGAGGGATCTTTATGGTTCAGGTGTTAGCCTGTGTAACCAATTAAGGTGTGGTATTTTAACCAACCTGACTCTGATACCAATTGAAAGTGCAGGTTAGATCTGAAATACTCTAGAGGAGGGGGGGGGGGGTGAATAGAGTACTGTGCTCTCTTTAAAATTTTTTTACAACTTTTGTTGTATTCCTAAGTGAACAGGTCAGTAAATAAAACAATAAGCACAATAAACTATCTAATCACAGAGCACAGCCAAAAAAAAAGAGAAGGGCAACCAGACGACACAAGAAATTTTATAGTGGTTTCCAAACTGGGTACATCCACTCTTCTACCACCCTGGTAGGAATCCACTCAGGTTTTTGATCAGGTGCCTGACACCAATGAGATTTTGTTCAGGTGCTCAAAAACCAAAACCTCAAGTCTTTTGGTAGGAGACTTGCAATCAGGAATAATTTTGAAGGGATTTAAAACCCTGTACAGGAGTTGGAAAAGAGGTGATGGTGTCTTCTCTTTCTCAAAAGCAACTGAGAAGACCGTGGATTGATTTTAGCAGATTTGCTCCCCCTTAGATCTTGAATGTATCAGGAAAACTGGAGCACTGCTTCAGGGTGACAGGTCTTCAAAACTGGAATGCCTGGACCAGAGATTGTTCAGGAACTTCTTTGACAGATAGAGTTTTGTTGTCCTTGTGAAGTTGTCCTGTAGGATTGAAGGAAGAAGACTCTTGATAATAATTGAATGTTCTTCTTCTTCTTCTTGAAGATGTTCTCTGGCCTGGGCTAATTGCAGGAAAGAACTTTTGATTGTAGTAAGTTTGTTCTTCTGTGCAATTCTTGTCTATGTCTGTCTGATTGTCTATGTATTTGTATGACTGTATATCTGTCTAGTAGTACTTGATCCTTTATATTCTGACTTTTTTGACTGACTGAGGAACATTCAAAATTTTGAATGTTGAGCAGTAATTACAGTTTGCCTGGGAAGGAAGTGACAATCAATGATTTACCTAACTGTCCATGGAAAAAAAGGCAAGAAATAATCCACGATTAATGCGCGTTCCAACGGTAACATTCCGAGAAGATCTGGCATTAATTACTCAGGAATCATCGCCGAGAAAAGGGATGGGAAAACTGGAGAATACCTAGTCTGGAATCGTCGAACGTAGAATAAGAATCGTCGAGCTGAGTTCACAGTTCGTCGAGCTGAGTTGAAGAGTTCGTCGACTAGATAATAAAAATAGTCTTCAAGTCAATACTGCTACAATCTTTGTCGAACTGACAATCTTCATTCGTCGAACTGAGTTCCAAAAATCATCGAGCGAAGAATGATTGTGGACTTAGAATTTGAGAAGTCTCTGGCTGAGAAGAATATAAATCGTTGACCACAAAACGTCGAGTAGAGAACAGTTCTGGAATTAGTCAAAATATTCTGCATCTACTGATATTCAGTATCAACATAAGCTGGTGTTGACTGATTGAACTTGGTATCGACACAAATCTTCTGGTGTCGACATAAGTTGTCTAGTTTCGACACATGCCCCAAGTGTCGACAAAAATCCTCTGATGTCAGAATTCGTCGAGTAGAGTACTGCATTCGTCGACCTGAGAAGTTGACTTCGTCGACCTGAGAAGTTGACTTCGTCGACCTGAGAAGCTGTGAACTTGAGGTCTAAGTTCGTCGAGCTCAGAATCCTGTTCGTCGACCAAAGCCTGGAGTTGGACTTAGAAAAATTATGGAGTTGCCCTGACTTTAGCTTGTTGAAGAAACTCAGTCTTCGTCGAACAGAGAACAATGATTGTCAAGCTCAGCACAAAGAATTGTCTCAAGATCGTCGAGCTCAGAACACCTTTCGTCGACCTGAGTTCGACGAACGTCGAACTCATTTTACTTAGTCTTGAAATCTTCTAAGTCTGGAGTCTCTGATGGACTTGTTGATAGCTGGTCCATCTGAAGTTGACTATAAGGACTTGGCCTACACTCTAGGACACAAATTTGACTTTGGCTATACATGATGGGTCACATCCTAAGCTAGTGAACCTAGCCCAAATCAACTAGGGATCCAACAATCTCTTTGGGTTCAAGCCTACATACGAACAAATTACTACAAATTCGATGAAAACAAGGCGATATATGATTAAAAAATTGTTCCAAATTAAATTCATGCAAAATAAAAGATAATTAAAGTTGAATCACTAAGAGATAGGGAAGATCAAAAGGGATTAATGAAAGATTAAATGCATACAAAAATACCCTTCAAATCCTCCTTCTCTTGGATGCTCCACTTCGTGCTCCAGAAGTTCTCCCCAATGAAAACTAATCCAAAAGTCCCCTCTCATTTTTCTACAGGATTTTTATAGTCTCCTAGCAAACAAAGTCAAATACGGGTACCAACACGGCCATATGTCAGGCCGTGTTGACGGTTCTAAAATAGTTCCCCACGAACAAGCGTGTCTAGTAGTGGGCTGTGTCAGTACCCGTGTCATCTGACACAGCCCACTACCAGACACACCTATTCATGGGGAACTGCTTTAGAACCGTCAACATGGCCTGACACACAACCGTGTTGGTACCCGTGTTCGACTTTGTTTGCTAGGAGACTATAAAAATCCTGTAGAAAAATGAGAGGGGACTTTTGGATCAGTTTTCATTGTGGAGAACTTCTGGAGCACGAAGTGGAGCATCCAAGAGAAGGAGGATTTGAAGGTTATTTTTGTATGCATTTAATCTTTCATTAATCCCTTTTGATCTTCCATATCTCTTGGTGATTCAACTTTAGTTATCTTTTATTTTGCATGACTTTAATTTGGAACAATTTTTTAATCATGTATCGCCTTGTTTTCATCGAATTTGTAGTAATTTGTTCGTATGTAGGCTTGAACCCAAAGAGATTTCTCCTAATTATGAATTGCTTGTTTGTTTTCCATGAATTGCAAATCTCTAGATTGAGAAATTGGGAATTTGTAATGATAGTTACATGTTCATATTTTGGTGTTAAATCTTTTTGTAATTCAAATATCATGATCGAGAGATATGTTGTTTGGATACTTGGAATACGAATAAATGGATTCATGGTATTTTAGAGATAAGATGTCATGAATGTATGTAGTAGATAGGGTGTTTCCACTAATGCAGACTTGAGTATTGTAAATTGTTCGAGAGAAAGTTTACTAACTTAGGTTTAGATCTTGAATTGCTTGAGAGAGAATTCGATAGATGTATACCCTTTACATTACAAAAAATTTGATGGTCTTATTATTTCATGATTACGTAAAATTGAGTTAATGAATGAGTATTTAATGTAATTGCTCATAACTTTCGGCTTTTTATCATCTTGAATTCCCCAATGTTTAATTATCGAAATAGTCATAATTAGGTTAATTTTAGATTAAAAATCAATTTTAATTGTTGGTACGATAATATAGTGAGGGTGAGTATGAGTATTTGAAATGGCCCTGTGGAATACGACACAAGATGTTGATTTCTCCTATACTATGATTGATAGGTGCACTTGCCTGAAAGTTATTTCAATCTAGCTTATGCCCATCTACATAGTTTATACTAGAGTGTAGAATGAATCTGCATCGAGTTATTACTTATTAGCAAATGAAATCATCAAGTTTTTGGCGCTGTTGCCGGGGACTCGATTTCATTATTTTGAAAGCCTAAGCTTTATTAATCTACCAATTTTTATTTATTAATATATAATTATAAAATAGTTATGGAATAATTATATCACATAATCTCTGTTTTGTAGTCTGTTAGTGTATGACCAGGGGCAGAAATTTTGGGCTAGCGCCATTTCATCCTGACCCAGAGTGAATTATCCATAACACCAACCAAAAGGACGTGGGAGTTAATACCACAGATATTTCAAACGAACTAGTAGAAGAAGAGACAGTTAACCAAGGAGAGAATCATCCAGAAAATTTGGATATCATGGCCAACCATAATGAGCAAACTATGTTTGACTTTGCTAGACCTAACCTTCAAGGAACTGGGTCAAGTATCGTTAGACCGCAATAGCCACCAATAACTTCGAATTGAAGCATAGTGCTATACAGATGGTTCAACAGTATGTCCAGTATGATGGCCTGCAAGATGAAGATCTTAACACCCACTTGGCTGGATTCCTGGAGATATGTGATACATTCAAGATCAATGGTATTTCCAATGATGCCATTCGATTGTGATTATTTCCATTCTCGTTAAGGCATAAGATGAAGCAGTGGTTAAACTCATTACCTAGAGGGTCGATTACTACTTGGGATATGATGGTTGAGAAGTTTCTGATGAAGTATTTCCCACCGGCGAAGACTGTAAAGCTAAGGAATGACATCTCTACGTTCATGCAATTGGAATCTGAATCATTGTACGACACATGGGAACGATTCAATGACCTTTTGAGGAGATGTCCCCACCATGCTCTACCTTCATGGCTTCAGATTCAGACCTTCTATAATGGTCTCAATCCGACCACTAAACAGATGATTAATAAATCTAGTGGAGGCACTTTGAATAACAAGACACCTGAAGTGGCTCAGCAGTTGATAGAAGACATGGCGATGAACAACTATCAATGGACTACCGTGAGACAAAAGCCTAGCAAGCCCGCAGGAATTTATGAAGTAGATGTTGTCACCGCCTTAGCCATTCAAGTGGAGAAGCTTCACCAAAAGATGGACAACCTTGCCTTAGCATCACCCTCCATGGCACCTCAATAATGGGACCCTTCATATAGTGGAATGCCTAGTTGTGAACCTTCAGTACAAGAGCGTGTTGACTATATGGGCAACAATGTTAGACCTCCTTTCAATCAAGCAAACAACCAATATAGTTCTACATACAATCCTGGATGGAGGAACCACCCAAATTTCTCTTTGGGAGGACAAGGAAATCAAGGGAAGCTACCCATGTTTGGACAACAACAATAACTGGAACCGAGGAAGCCTACATTGAAAGATGTGCTCACCAAGTTCATGCAAACTACCGATGTAGCCTTTCGAAATTAAGAGGGCTCGATTCAGAATTTGGAGAATCAGATTGGACAGCTTGCAAGGATGGTTTCTGAAAGACAACAAGGGACACTTCCGGGAAATACTGAGACAAATCCTAGGGAGCATGCAAAAGCCATTCAATTGAGGAGCGGAAAGGAGTTACAAGACCCTAGGATTACGAAGGAAGCGCCCTAAGTTGAGTCTAGTGGCGAAGGACCAAGCGAGATGAACATGCAACCGATGGAGTATCAACCAGCAGTACCATACCTAGCAAAGCTTAACAAGGAGCGCATGGATGCGCAGTATGGTAAATTTCTATCTATGTTTAAACAATTACATGTCAATTTACCTTTTTCTGAAACTATTCAAATGCCTAAGTATGCAAAATTTCTTAAGGATTTAATTTCTAATAAAAGGAAAATAGAGGAATTATCTTTAGTAACACTTATTGAAGAATGTTCTGCTATTTTGCAAAATAAATTACCACAAAAAATTAAGAATCCCGGTTCATTTTCAATTCCATGTTTAATCAGAGATTTGCAAGTAAATAAAGCTTTAGCGGATTTAGGAGCAAGTATAAATTTAATGCCTTATAAACTATATTTGAAACTAGGTCTAGGAGAACTTAGCCCAACTAGAATGAGTATTCAACTAGCAGATCGATCGGTTAAGTATCCTAGAGGAATAGTGGAGGATGTATTGGTTAAGGTAGATAAGTTTATATTTCCTGCTGATTTTGTTATTCTAGATATGGATGAAAATATTGAAGTACCACTTATATTAGGTCGTCCATTTTTAGACACTTCTAGAGCGCTTATTGATGTTTTTGATGGTAAATTAGTTTTGAGAGTAGGAGAAGATGAAATCACTTTTCAAATTGGCAATACTATGAAACAATCTTTAGATAATGATGATTATTGATATTTTTCTCATGGTATTGATAATGTTGTCTTCTATAAATTCCAATTTTTATTGTAAAGATCCTTTAGAAATTTGTATTACAAACTGCTATCTAGAAGAAGAAAAAAATAAAGATATTATTGAACATTTATTTTTTCTAGATAATAGTGTTGCGATGAATAGAATGACTGAATATAGTTTGATTACTCAAGGAGATCATGAAGCTCCTAAGAATAATACTAAGAATCCACCAATAGTAGAACTTAAAAAATTACCGGGTCATCTTGAGTATGCATTCTTAGGAACTAATTCTTCTTACCCAGTTATTATTTCCTCTAATCTGTCAAATACTGAAAAAGATAAATTAATAAATGTATTGAAGAAATGTAAAGGTGCAATAGCATGGCAAATATCTGATATAAAGGGTATAAATCCTAGTTTTTGCACTCACAAAGTCCTTTAGGAAGAAAACTATAAATCTTCTATTCAACCGCAACGTAGGCTAAACCCGAATATGAAACAGGTAGTCAAGGCGGAGATTGTTAAGTTGTTAGATGCTTGTATTATATACCCTATTTCGGATAGTTCATGGGTTAGTCCTGTCCAAGTCGTTCCTAAGATGGGTGGTCTAACAGTGGTAGCTAACGATAAGAATGAGTTAATTCCTACGCGAACGGTAACATGTTGGAGTGTCTATATTGACTATAGGAAATTAAACGATGCCACTATGAAAGACCATTTCCCTCTGCTTTTCATTGACCAAATATTAGAACGTTTGTCAGGACATTCCTATTATTGTTTTCTAGATGGACTTTCTGGATACTTCCAAATTCCTATAGCACCCGAAGACCAGGAGAAAACAACATTTACTTGCCCATTCGCTACATTTGCCTATAGACGTATGCCTTTCGGGTTATGTAATGCACCCGCTGTTAAAAGTTTCTCAACGTGGTCAGCAAGGTAGCCCAAACACCAAATTAATATCTTCGGCACTACCCAGTTCTCAAGTTGAACCAGTGGAAAACCAAGGAACAAAGGTTAATCCCAACAACAATGGAAGCACAAGCAGATCTTTATTCATTAACTTCTTTACAACACGAGGCATACATAGCGAGACATGATTTCGCTAGTATAACAGCTGTAAACAGAAAGCACCAAAAAATCAAGCCGGGCGGACAACACCGGAGTCCGCCAAGGTCGCCGAGGTCGCCGAGTCCGCTGAGATCGCCCAAACTAAGCTGCAATCCGCCGAATAGCCACGGAGTCCGCCGAATCCGCGAGGCCGCACGGACACACCGTTATTCGTCTCCTGCTGAAGCTGAACTGAGGAACACCCCCTACCCGCCTGAAGCCTGCGGATAGGTTATTGAAGCTGGCAAAGATGAAACAGAGCTGACAAGCCGCAGTGCGACCTCCTACTGAATATGCAGAGACCGCACACTTCCAAGTACTTGACCGAAGTCAAAGCCAAACTCCTGGCTCCTTGAAGCTATCCGCGCGACCTGCACACATCAAACGTCAGCACTGAAACAATCCGCGCGGGCAGACAAACTGAGACCGCAGCTCCTTGCCCAACCCAACTTACTGTTCACTTAAGTTTTTGTAGATGTGCCAGGGGGGTCCTATTTATAGGTGAGGTGAGGAGTGTGGTCACCGCCCTAGAGATAGCGACACCGCCCTAGCCCGCGCGATAGCAAAACACCGTCCGCCGAGTCCGCAAGGACTTAGCCGGATACCAAGGAAAACCGCCAGGAGCAAGGCAACATTGGCGAACCCTCTCCAGTCTGCCCAAGCTATGCAGACAAGGCATCGGACCGCAAAGCTTCCAACCACTGCAGGACAGCAACCCCCTTCAATGGCTGTCCGAACCAACCCGAGGCAGTCCGCAAGACTCAAGCCACAATCCGCCACAAGTCCAAGACCAAAGGCAGACAACAACAGTACGCCCGGTCAATCAGCGGACTTGGCGGATACGGCGGACACAATGATCTTAGCACAGAGTGTGACCAAGTACAAAAGCCATCAAAGGCCAATGCGAGCATGGCGGAAGCAAACACTCGTCCGCCAAACACCGAAGCACAGACCGCCAGCAGTCCGCAAGCTCCTCGCACTCCTGCCCCATCGCAGCAGCCATCTCCCGGACTCCAAAACCAGTCCGCCAAAGACCTCCACAGCAAAGCACCTGCTGTACCACCAGAGCTCGACAAGGCCTCAGCCAAGCTCTAAGCCCAGTCCGCAAGCTTTCCGCGGACATGAGCCAAACCGCCAAACAACACAAGCTTGCACCGCGACCACTGAGCAAAGCACCAGTCCGCAAGCCTCTATCCGCTCAGGCCGCTCCTTGGGAAAACCAATCAGCCGACGCCTTTTCCGCAAATACCAGGCCACATAGTACGCGGACTTCACCCCTGCAATCCGCTCAGAAGAACAGCCGGCTTCCACTAGACCTTCCACTAGGCCGCACATCACGGTCCGCCTAGTCCGCCAAAGCTGTCCGTCCAGGCCGCCCGGCCTGTCCCGTCATCCACTTCCACTTCACAAAATTCAACACTCCCCCTTGAAGTGGGAAGTGGAGACCAAGCCCAGCAAGCTGCGCAAGCACTCGAAGGGCCCCTTCGACAGTGGCTTCTTGAAGATGTCAGCAAGATTATCTTCACTCCGAACATGCCCGACCAGCAGAGATCCTTCCAACACCTTCTCCAGAATGAAATGGTGATCAATCTCTATATGCTTGGTCCTGGCATGACACACTGGATTGTTAACCAGTTTGAGAGCACTCTCATTGTCACCTCGGAGTAAAGTAGGCCCTTGCACTTCTTCATGAACATCCTCTATAAGCCTCCTCAACCAAACGGCTTCCCGAGCAGCCAAGGCCGAAGCCTTATACTCCGCCTCCGTGGTTGAAACCGACACCGAGTCCTGCTTCTTGCTACACCACTAGATGCTAGCTGAACCGCAAGTGAACACATAACCTGAAGTGGACCTACGATCATCCGAATCACCGCCATAGTCATCATCCGTGTACCCGAGCAATGAAAACTCCGAGTCCCTTCTATAGAGGAGTCCCAAGTCAGAAGAAGCCTTGACATACTTCAGAATACCCTTTGCCGCCACTAGATGAGAATGCTTTGGTTCAGCCATATACCGACTTACTCAGCCAACAGCATAAGCAATGTCCGGCCTTGTAATCGTCAGGTAAATAAAGCTCCCAACAAGAGCCCTGAACACCAAGGGATCATGAAGAACCCTTCCCTCATCTCTTCGAAGCTTCAGCCCAGGTTCTAGTGGAGTAGAGCACTTCTTCCCTTCGCCCATGCCGAACCTCTTCACAATGCGATCAGCATACCCTTTCTCCGCACTCCTTCCTCTCCACTTCAAGACCGAGAAAGTGATGCAACTCTCCCAAGTCTTTCATCTTGAAGTGTATAGCAAGCTCTGCCCCGAGCCTTGCTACTTCCCCCTCCGAATTCCCTGTGATGATCATGTCATCCACATACAGCAGGACCAAGACTTGTAGCTCCCCCTTCTTCTTGACGAACAAGCTTGAATCCGAGTTAGAAGCAAGGTATCCACAGAATTACAAGTACTCTGCAATCTTCCCATACCAAGCTCTAGGAGCTTGCTTCAAGCCATAGAGAGCCTTCCTGAGTTTACATACATAGTCCGGATGCTTTTCAGAGACAAAACCAAGCGGCTGATCCATGAAGATATCCTTGCCAATCTCTCCGTAAAGAAAGGCATTCTTCACATCGAGTTGCCACAACCTCCATCCCTTGCTAGCAGCCAAGGCGATCACCACTCTTACTTAAGTCATCTTCACAACTGGACTGAATGTCTCCTCATAGTCTTCTCCATACTACTGTGAGAATCCTCTAGCGACCAGGCGAGCCTTGAACCGATCAATGCTCCCATCAGCCTTCTTCTTCAACTTGTACACCCACTTGCAAGTAACCAGCATAATGCCATCAACCTTGGGCACAAGGTCCCAGGTTTCATTCTTCTTCAGAGCATCAATCTTTTCTTTCATGGCACCTTCCCACTCCTTCACTCCAGTGGCCTCGTTGAAGTTTGCAGGCTCTCGCTCATCCAGAGGACCTGCAAAGAAGCAGGAGACAAAGCTCACTGCATTCCCATCACAGTACCGAGCCGGTGGCTTAACCACCCTCTTCGATCTCCGAAGGGTCGGCTCCTTGCTCACTACTTCCATTGCTTCTTCGGGCTCAACTTGTAACGCCCCAAAACTCAAAGGAGCAAAGGGGGACGTTTTGGGCCAGTTTGAGTTCTGGCTGCAGGCACACGGCCAGGGACACGGGCGTGTCAAGCCTGTGTCGACACTAAGACGGGAAGTCGACACTTTGGTCTCGACATTGTGTTGAGACTGGGCACACGGCCTGCGACACGGGCGTGTCGCAGGGCGTGTCGACCCGTGTCGACGATCGTCCCGGGGAGTCGACGAGATTCGCTCGACGATGCGTCGAGAGTGGGCACACGGCCTGCTACACGGGCGTGTCGCAGGGCGTGTCGACCCGTGTCGACACTCGTCCCGGAAGTCGACGAATCTTGCTCGACGATCGTCGAGACACGGCACACGGCCTAGGACACGGGCGTGTCCGAGGCCGTGTCGAGTGTGGAGACCGTGTACACGGCCCTGGAGCCTAGGCGTGTCCAGGTGACATGGGCAAGGACACGGGCGTGTCCTAGAACCCGTGCAGTGCTCGGGTTGATTTTGGGGAAAAATGATGGGGTACACGGCCGGCCACACGGCCGTGTCAGGTGGAACACGGGCGTGTCACCTCGAACACGGGCGTGTTCGATACCTGTATGAGGTTCCAGGTGATTCGATTTTGACGGCGAATGAGGCACACGGCCCTGGACACGGGCGTGTGCCAGGCCGTGTTCGGTCCAGATTGGGCATTTCAGCCCCGAATCGAAGCCGTTCATTTCTTTAACTGAAGATCCAACGGCTGGGGGTTGTTCCTGAAGGGATATACCCGTGAATGGACTTGGAAAACCCTTACTTTTCTTAACTTCTCATCTTTCTAAAACCTTAGAGAGAGAGGAGAGCCAAGGGAGGAAGAAGGAGCAAGATCCCGCCATTGGAGGAGCTTCGGAGCTCCGAATCGCGAGCCGACTCCGGATCCATGGAGGCAACGCTAGTGCGGTGGTTGTCATCCGATTACTTTTCCATGACGCCAAAGAGAAACTCAAGGGTAACGATCCTCATCTTGAGCATGAGTAGCTCTCTTTCTTTTCATAGGAAGCCCGCTCTCGCGAGTTTGCGGAGAGTTGGAGGCGTTCCTTCGGGTAGATATGTGAAGTCCCCGTTGTTTAGAGTCCGTAAGCGAGAACGGACATAGGCATGTTGTGTGAAGCCTACCCGGACATGTTGGTCTGGATCGGTGATGTTGCATTGCATAATACCGGAGAAAACTCAGTGTTATTGTTTGTTTTTCGGGTTTTTTACGCGGTAGATTGCAGCAGGGAGCCTTGGGGACTAACCCAAAGGTGCACCCGGAAAACTGGGCGGATACGAGATCTTGCCAACTTGGTGGCTTGAAAGCGAACTTGAACATAACCGGGTTATGTGACTTGTGATGGAAATGGGACTCGGTGGAAGTTTGACCCGCGCAAATGGCTTAAATTGTCGTTGCGATGTGAGCACGGGTTAGATGGAACCGTACCCGTTCTATGTCGTTCGGTTAAAGAGACCTAAAGGCACGTGACACTTACCGTTGGCATAGATTAGGGTCTTCGGCGGTCAATGACTTAAATTGTCGTGACCCAGGCCAGGAAGACAAATTGCTCATAGGTTTGACCGTCCAAGTGGCGGTAGTGAGTCCGGAATGTCTATGGCTTTAATTGACGTGACATCGACCGGTTCACCGAGAATGTGCCCTGAGAGCACGGGGCGTGTGGACGTGCGAGTCAACGTCTGTGATGAAATGGCTATATATATACATTGCTCGCTTATGCTAATGAAATGCAGGGAAGGAGCATCGCCGCCCTGAGTTGGGGCAGGATCGTTATAATTTGGTCAGCATAGCTGACCGTTGCCTTGTCTTGCCACTGTGCGGTGGTTTGTTGCTTGCAGGTGCAGCTGGACCAAGCGGTCAATAGCGGGCTAAAGCCCGAATGCGAAGCCGGCCCTTGAAGGCCTATTTGGAAGTGTTTACTGCTTTATTCATGTGTGACCGGCTTGCGTGCCGTGGTTTGTAAAACATGTAATTGGAAGTGAAATATTTTGTAAGGCCTTAAGGCTTATTTTGAGTATTTTGTATAACATTCCTATTCTGTACTAGTGGACATTCAGTCTCTAATGCTGGGTTCTTTATTGCAACTTTTATAAACTGCTTCCGCTAGAATGCTATGTGTAGGACGTTGAGATTGGTTGGATGGTTTCCATGAGTAACCACCCGGTCTGTCTATGACATACGGCGTCGGGCCCCGGCCGGACCTACTGCTATATGCTATGTGACGGATAGGGGGTGTTACAATTTGGTATTAGACTACTGGTTTTGGTCGGGCTTAAAGTGAATTCGTGGGCGAATTCTTTTTAAGGGGTGGTGAGCACATTGTGTGCGTCATCGTAATAACAGTAAAAAGAACCCAAGAATGTCCACTTAGGAATGAAAATACTCGTGTTTGAGGAACCTGCGTGTTCCTATAATTGCTGCTTGCAATTTATTTGGTCGCTTAACGATGTTTTGTACCACTATAGGTGACCAGAAGTGGTGTTGGGCCGTTAGAACGCCGAGTTTCTGAGGCTAGTAGTGCACCGGAAGTTTCTCCCGCAACACCTCTATCGGCTGAGAACATACGATTGGCGGCTGAAGCGGTGTTGGCCATGATAAATGCGCAGCCTGCAAGGCAAACGCAGCAGCCCGCTCCTGTGATGGAGCAAGAACCTCTGCAAGAGGCTGAGCCGAGGAGAGTGGAGCAAGTGGTTGTGGAACCGGTGGTGCCGAGGAGGGCAACTGAGAGGCAGCTTAAGCATGTAATGAGCTTTAACCCTCCGTTATTCTCGGGGTTGGGAACCCCATCTCAGGCTGAAGACTGGCTCTCCAGGGTGAAGAGAGTCATGACAGCAACGGAGACGGAGGAGTGGCAAATGACCACCATCGCTACGTTCCTTTTGGACGGTGAAGCGAGGATGTGGTGGGAAGGATTGGAGCTGCACTTATTGAGAGGTAGGCAACTTGGTGATGTCTCGATGGAAGAGTTCTCGAGATTATTCTTGGCTAGATACCTCCATTCGACGCAGAAGATAGCGTTGGAGAATGAGTTCCTGAAGTTGGTACAGGGTGAGAGGAGCGTGGATGAATATCTCCACGAGTTTACTCGTCTGAGTCGTTATGCTAGCTCCACCATCGTGGATGAGGAGCGCAAGACTAATCGCTTCTATGAAGGCTTGAGGGATGAGTTGAGACTACTACTTTCGGGGCCGATGACGCAGGGTTTCTTAACCTTGGTCAATACTGCCCGGTCCTTGGAGAAGGACATGAAGAACGTACAAGCAAAGAAAAGCTTGGGTGAGAAGAAATCTGAATTCAAAGTGCCGACTACTTCAAAGTCCGGCTATCAGAGGGATTTCAAGAAGCATAGTACTTCGGGTCCAGCTCCTTCTGGTGCTTCTGGGGCGACTACGAGTCGGACCCCGGGCACGTGTTTTACATGTGGAAAGACGGGGCATTTCGCCCGTGATTGTTGGAGCGGACGTCCTAAGTCCGAGAGAAAGTCGGGAGCTACTTATGAAGAAAAGGGAAAGGCGGTGGAGTCGAACGCATCCCATTATGCTCCGGCCCAACCAAGGGTCTACAATCTTGGCCAACAGGAGGCCATTAAACAGGATGATGTGGTGACAGGTACGGTTTACTTAATAGCAAGTCAATTTCTTTAAATACTTGTTATGCACATGTTACCTTACCACTGCTTGTTTAGGATTTGTATTGATTTGTGAAAATCCGGTACGAGCACTCTTCGATACGGGAGCTTCACACTCCTTCTTGTCCGAAGGATTTATATCACGCATCGGAGTCCCTTCTTCGATGGCAAAGGATAAGTTGGATGTGTTGTTGCCCAATGGGTGTTCGATGCGAGCGGATAGGATCTGCGATGTTAAGATTCGTATTGGGGAGCAGGTGTTCGACCCGCGGGGGTCTCTACTTCCGTTGGTGGAGTTCGACGTCATATTTGGCATGGACTGGCTCTCGGAGCAGCATGCCCATATAGATTGCGGTAGCAAGGAAGTTAAGCTGGGAGCAAGTTGTGAGACGACTTTTACGGGCTTAAAGGGGTCGAGCAAGACGTTGATGTCTGCTCTTCAGGTGGTGAAGGCGGTTCGTGCCGGAGCAGAACTGTTCTTTACACTAGTGGAGGTTGCAAAGCCGAAGCCCGCGTTGGATTGTATTTCAGTGGTATCGGAATACCCTGATGTGTTCCCCGCGGATCTTCCTGCAGCCCCGCCTCAGCGGGAGATAGATTTTACGATCGAGCTAGTGCCAGGTGCAAAGCCTGTGTCACGATCTCCGTATCGGCTAGCGCCTAAGGAAATGGCGGAGCTGAAAGTTCAACTGCAAGAGTTGTTGGAGCAAGGGTATGTGCGCCCGAGTTCTTCGCCTTGGAGCGCACCGGTCCTCTTTGTTAAGAAGAAGGACGGAAGCTTGAGGCTATGTATTGATTATCGGGAGCTGAATAAGCTGACGGAGAAGAACAAGTACCCGATCCCCCGGATTGATGATCTCTTTGATCAGTTAGTCGGGTCGACGGTGTACTCGAAGTTGGATCTCAAGGCTGGGTACTATCAGCTGCGAATAAGGGAGAGTGATATCCCGAAGACAGCGTTTAGTACGAGATACGGGCATTATGAGTTTACGGTCATGCCGTTTGGGCTGACTAATGCGCCGTCAGTATTCATGGATTTGATGAACAGGACGTTCAGGGAGTACTTGGACCATTTTGTGATCGTCTTCATCGACGATATTTTGGTGTACTCGCAAAGTGAGGAAGATCACTTCAAGCATCTTCATTTGGTGTTGGAAACGCTAAGGAGAAATCAGTTGTATGCCAAGTTCTCGAAGTGCGAGTTTTGGCTATCCTCAGTGGCGTTCCTCGGGCATATAGTGAGTGGAGAGGGTATTGCTGTGGATCCGGCGAAGATTGTTGCGATACGGGAGTGGCCTGAGCTTGCTACTGTAGCGGAAGTCCGGAGTTTTCTGGGGCTTGCCGGCTATTATAGGCGCTTCGTAGAGAACTTCTCGCGGATAGCGTTACCTCTCACTACCTTGATGAGGAAGGAGCATAAGTTCGTTTGGACGCCGGAGTGCACGCGAGCTTTTGAGGAGTTGAAGTGTCGGTTGACCACGGCGCCTGTGCTGAGTTTGCCATGTGGGACCGAAGGCTATGAGATTTATAGCGATGCTTCGGGCAGCGGTCTGGGTTGCGTGCTACTGCAACACGGAAGTGTAATAGCCTATGGCTCGAGACAGCTAAAAGTGCATGAAAGGAACTATCCGGTCCATGACTTGGAGTTAGCGGCCGTGATTTTTGCCTTGAAGCTGTGGAGACACTACTTGTACGGTGTGAAGATTGATATCTACACCGATCACAAGAGCCTGAAGTATCTTATTGATCAGAAGGATCTGAATATGCGGCAGCGTAGGTGGATGGAGTTCCTGGGGGACTATACGTTCAAGATCCACTACGTGCCTGGCAAAGGGAATGCGGTTGCGGACGCGTTGAGTCGCCGAGCCCCAGCTCAAGCCAATTGGCTATCGGTGCACGATGAGCGGTTGGTGCGAGAGTAGGAGGCGTTGGAGATTGTCTGTGTGGACAGGCAATCAAGTGCTGAAGCAGTTCTAAATTGGACGAAGTCCAATTTGACCTGGCTGATCGTATTCGGCAGGCTTTGGATATGGATGCTCATATGAAGAAGTTCATGGTAGAGGCTCTGGATGGGTCAAATTCCCAATTCGTCGTGGAGGACGGGTTGCTTTGGAAAGACGGTCGTTTGTGCGTCCCTAGTGTGGGCAATTTGCGGGTGGAGTTGTTGTACGAGGCACACCATACCAAGTACTCGATTCACCCGGGGAGCACGAAGATGTACCGTGATGTGAAGAAACTGTTCTGGTGGCCGGGTTTAAAGAAGGATGTGGCGCTATACGTAGCGAAGTGCCAAACCTGCGCCTTGGTAAAGGCGGAGTGCCAAAAGCCGGGAGGATTTCTTAAGTCCTTGCCTATTCCGGAGTGGAAATTCGACGACATCTCTATGGACTTTGTGCACGGTTTGCCAAGGTCGCAAAAGGGGAACGACGCCATTTGGGTGGTTGTTGATCGATTAACGAAGGTGTCGCATTTTATTCCGCATAGGAAGGATGATCCGGTGGAGAAGTTGGTGAAGCTTTATATGGATAACGTAGTGCGGCTTCATGGTGTGCCCCGCAGCATCGTGAGTGACCGAGATGGGCGGTTCACGTCCAACGATTGGAGGCTTGTGCAGCAAATGTTGGGAACAAAGCTGAAATTTAGCACAGCCTTCCATCCGCAAACGGATGGGCAGACCGAGAGGGTCAATAGAACTATGGAAGACATGCTCCGCATGTGTGTCTTGGATTTTGGAAAGCAATGGGAAGACCACCTTTATTTGGTGGAGTTCGCATACAACAATAGCTACCAAGCGAGTATTCAGATGGCGCCTTTCGAGGCCCTATATGGTAGAAAGTGTCGCACGCCGTTGTCTTGGTTAGAAATGGGTGAGTCAAAGTTGTATAAGCGATCAGAGGTGGAGGATGCTACTTCTTTGGTGAGAACCATTCGGGAGAGGTTGCGTATTGCTCAGGACCGGCAAGCAAAATACTATAATGCCAAGCACAGGAACGTGGAGTTCGCTGTGGGTAATTATGTGTACCTAAAGATCAAGCCGTTCAAGGGTGTCTCGCGGGTGCGGCGACTGAAAAAGCTAAGCCTGAGGTACCTTGGACCGTTTGAGGTTCTCGAGCGAGTTGGTGAAGTGGCCTATCGGTTGAAGCTTTCAGTGGAGCTTAGTGGTTTACATGATGTATTCCACATTTCGGTACTTCGGAAGGCGGTGCAAGAGCCTACGCAAGTGATCGCGGTTGATCAAGTGCCGGTGGATAGTGGGCTAACGACAAAGGTCAAGCCCGTGCGGATTGAAGACTCGGAGGTCAAGCGACTACGCAATAAAGAGATCAGGATGGTCAAGGTCCGGTGGGACAATTGCGGTCGTGAGGAGCTCTCTTGGGAGCGAGAGCAGACTATGCTTGACGAGTATCCGGAGTTGTTCCGCTCAGGTACAAATTTTGGTTTTGTACATGTCTTTCCGTTATGTAATTTCGTGGATGAAATTCTTTTAAGAGGGGGAGAGTTGTAACGCCCCGAAACTCAAAGGAGCAAAGGGCGATGTTTTGGGCCAGTTTGAGTTCTAGCTGCAGGCACACAGCCAGGGACACGGGCGTGTCCCAGGGCATGTCAAGCCCGTGTCGACACTAAGATGGGAAGTCGACACTTTGGTCTCAACATTGTGTTGAGACTGGGCACACGGCCTGCGACACGGGCATGTCGCAGGGCGTGTCGACCCGTGTCGACGATCGTCCCGGGGAGTCGACGAGATTCACTCGACGATGCGTCGAGAGTGGGCACACGGCCTGCGACACGGGCGTGTCGCATGGCGTGTCGACCCGTGTCGACACTCGTCCCGGAAGTCGACGAATCTTGCTCGACGATCGTCGAGACAAGGCACACGGCCTAGGACACGGGCGTGTCCGAGGCCGTGTCGAGTGTGGAGACCGTGTACACGGCCCTGGAGCCTAGGCGTGTCCAGGTGACACGGTCAAGGACACGGGCGTGTCCTAGAACCCGTGCAGTGCTCGGGTTGATTTTGGGGAAAAATGATGGGGTACACGGCCGGCCACACGGCCGTGTCAGGTGGAACACGGGCGTGTCAGCTCGAACACGGGCGTGTTCGATACTCGTGTGAGGTTCCAGGTGATTCGATTTTGACGGCGAATGAGGCACACGGCCCTGGACACGGGCGTGTGCCAGGCCGTGTTCAGTCCAGATTGGGCATTTCAGCCCCGAATCGAAGTCGTTCATTTCTTTAACTGAAGATCCAACGGCTGGGGGTTGTTCCTGAAGGGATATACCCGTGAATGGACTTGGAAAACCCTTACTTTTCTTAACTTCTCATCTTTCTAAAACCTTAGAGAGAGAGGAGAGCCAAGGGAGGAAGAAGGAGCAAGATCCCGCCATTGGAGGAGCTTCGGAGCTCCGAATCGCGAGCCGACTCCGGATCCACGGAGGCAACGCTAGTGCGGTGGTTGTCATCCGATTACTTTTCTATGGCGCCAAAGAGGAACGCAAGGGTAACGATCCTCATCTTGAGCATGAGTAGCTCTCTTTCTTTGCATAGGAAGCCCGCTCTCGCGAGTTTGCGGAGAGTTGGAGGCGTTCCTTCGGGTAGATATGTGAAGTCCCCGTTGTTTAGAGTCCGTAAGCGAGAACGGACATAGGCATGTTGTGTGAAGCCTACCCGGACATGTTGGTCTGGATCGGTGATGTTGCATTGCATAATGCCGGAGAAAACTCCGTGCTATTGTTTGTTTTTCGGGTTTTCTACGCGGTAGATTGCAGCAGGGAGCCTTGGGGACTAACCCAAAGGTGCACCCGGAAAACTGGGCGGATACGAGATCTTGACAACTTGGTGGCTTGAAAGCCAACTTGAACATAACCAGGTTATGTGACTTGTGATGGAAATGGGACTCGGTGGAAGTTTGACCCACGCAAATGGCTTAAATTGTCGTTGCGATGTGAGCACGGGTTAGATGGAACCCTACACGTTCTATGTCGTTCGGTTAAAGAGACCTAAAGGCACGTGGCACTTACCGTTGGCATAGATTAGGGTCTTCGGCGGTCAATGACTTAAATTGTCATGACCCATGCCAGGAAGACAAGTTGCTCATAGGTTTGACCGTCCAAGTGGCGGTGGTGAGTCCGGAATGTCTACGGCTTTAATTGACGTGACATCGACCGGTTCACCGAGAATGTGCCCTGAGAGCACGGGGCGTGTGGCCGTGCGAGCCAACGTCTGTGATGAAATGACTATATATATACATTGCTCGCTTATGCTAATGAAATGCAGGGAAGGAGCATCGCCGCCCCAAGTTGGGGGCGGGATCGTTATAATTTGGTCAGCATAGCTGACCATTGCCTTGTCTTGCCACCGTGCGGTGGTTTGTTGCTTGCAGGTGCAGCTGGACCAAGCGGTCAATAGCGGGCTAAAGCCCGAATGCGAAGCCGACCCTTGAAGGCCTATTTGGAAGTGTTTACTGCTTTATTCATGTGTGACCGGCCTGCATGCCATGGTTTGTAAAACATGTAATTGGAAGTGAAATATTTTGTAAGGCCTTAAGGCTTATTTTGAGTATTTTGTATAACATTCCTATTCTGTACGAGTGGACATTCAGTCTCTAATGCTGGGTTCTTTATTTCAACTTTTATAAACTGCTTCCACTAGAATGCTCTGTGTAGGACGTTGAGATTGGTTGGATGGTTTCCATGAGTTACCACCCGGTCTGTCTGTGGCATACGACGTCGGGCCCCGGCCGGACCTACTGCTATATGTTATGTGACGGATAGGGGGTGTTACACAACTCCTACCTGGAGCAAGCATTGAGCAGCGCTCCCCCTGCTTCCTGAGCCAGAAGGCTCAGCCTCGGAGTTAGAAGCAACATGAGCTGCTTGTGAAACAGCAAGCTCCTCTTCCAAGCCTTCAACAGCCGCCACCGGTGCTTCATCAACCTTGCTACTTCCGGTTAGCTCAACCGAGCAACCTCCATATGACGTCAGCTCATCAAAGACAACGTCTCTTGACACCACGAACTTCTTTGCCACAGGGTCCATGCATTTCCATCCCTTCTTCCGCTCATCGTAGCCAACAAAGACAAGCTTTCTTGCCTTCGCATCCAGCTTAGTCCGTGAAGCATCCGGGACATGCACGAAGCAAGTTGAACCGAACACCCGAAGGTGTCCCACACTTGGCTTCTCCTTCAGCAACATCTCAATAGGAGTCTTCATGTTGATAGGGCTGAGTGGCATCTGGTTGATGACATAATCAGCACAAAATATCCCCTCCGCCCAAAAGGACCTTGGGATATCTTTCGCATGAAGCCAGCATTTGCAGGTCTCCGTCAGATGACGGATCTTCCGCTCTGCTACCCCATTTTGTTGTGGAGTGTGAGCATAAGTGAGCTCTCGTTGGATCCCGTGCTTCATGCAGAAGTTAGAAAACTCGGAGGAAACAAATTCACCCCCGTTATCCGTTCTAAGCTTCTTAATCCGCAAGCCAAGCCGGCCTTCTACTAACTCCTTAAACTCCACAAACAAACGGAAGGCTTCCGACTTCTCCTTTAAGAAGTACACCCAAGTATACCTTGAGTAGTCATCAACCCAGACAAGCATGTATCTGCTTCCACCAAGGCTGGCAGTAACCGTCGGTCCCATCAGGTCGCCATGTATGCACTCTAATGGTTTCTTGCTCCTTGTTTGTGATTTATCAAACGGAAGGCGATGTGCCTTACCGTATTGATAGCCCACGCAAACATGCCCATCACCAAAGGAGGACAACTTCGACAACCCCTTCACCAAACTTCTACTAGCCATCGCCTTCAGCTTGTCCATGCCAACATGCCCCAGCCTCTCATGCCAGATAGCAGCGCTATCATTGACCCTCATCCTATCAACATATGAATTGGTGGCAAGAACAAACAAGTTCTTCACCCTCCTCCCTACATGATCAACATCAGCCTTCACCGCTGATACGTTGCGAAGGAACCTCACGTATGTTGGCCCAAACAGAACGTGATAACCAGCGTCCACCGCATTGGTCACCGAGAAGAGGTTCTTCTTCATGCCCGGCACGTGATACACACTCCTTAACATGAGTGGCCCCTGATCACTACCCAAATACACGTCCCCCTCTTTCTCTAATGCATAAACAGTATTATACACAGTGATAATAGCTTCATTACCTGAGTAAGCCTGCATGGAGGTGAACTTTGACTTGTCTCCGGTGAGGTGATGACCACACCCGGAGTCCACGATCCACTCGCTGTTGAAGTCCTCAGCAGACAAGGCCCGGACACAAGTGCCCGTCATAAAAGCTCCGCCCCATTCTGCTTCTTCACTTCTCGAGCAAGATTCCTCCTTTCCCGCAGCATGCCCAGGCTGTAGTTTGTCCTTGCAGTCACGCTTGAAGTGCCCTCGCTGATGACACCGGTAGCACTTCAAGTTCTTCTTCCATTCCTTAGGAGCATTGCTCCTCTCCGGAGGATATGAAGTTGAAGTCTCCTTCTCACCAACGACCAGCACCTTCTTCTTCTTCTTCCCTTCCCATCCTTTCTTCTTGCCTGAGAAGAGAGCTTCGCTGCCTTCCTGATTCAGGTTCACTCCAGCCATCTGCCTTGCTAAGCTCTCCTGCGACGCAAGCAGATTCTCCAGCTCCAGCAAAGACGGCTGAGTAGCCCAACCTTGAACAGATGTTACAAAGGCCACATATTCCTTCCGCAAACCACGGATAATGTGTCTTTTAATCTTTGCCTCAGAGATAGGCTCATCAGGATCCAGTGTGGACAGCTCAGGACACAAGCTCTTCATCTTTAAGAAGTACTTGGAGATGGAAAGGTCTCCCTGAGTTGCCCTGACCAACTCATTTTCCAGGAACTGAAGCCGCGCCACATTCTTCCTATTGAACAACTCATCAATGGTTGTCCAAATATCAGCAGCCGACTCACATCCAACGATGTGATCAAACAGTTCCGGAGACACAGCCCTCTTCAGAATGAACTCTGCCTTAGCATTTGTTCTTCTCTAGAGCCTAACCTGCTAAGCAGTACCGAAAGCAGCAGTGACTTCCTGCCTGTCGTCACCACCGACGACTTCCCACAGCTCCTTGCTAAGAAGATAACTCTTCATGCACGAATTCCACTTCTTGAAGTTAGTCGGCGTTAAGAGTTCAATGCCCAAACCTCTTGCAAAGCTCCCTTCCATTGCAACACCTGTTGGCAACCTTTCAGAAGCTTCGAGCAACAACACAGGTTGATCACCACTCAATCACTGAGTAACAACACTGGCTGACTTCCGCTCACGCAACTGAACCTCGCTCTGATACCATGTTAAAATTTTCTCAATGTGGTCAGCAAGGTAGCCCAAACACCAAATTAACATCTTCGGCACTACCCAGTTCTCACGTTGAACCAGCGGAAAACCAAGGAACAAAGGTTAATCCCAACAATAATGGAAGCACAAGCAGATCTTTATTCCTTCACTTGTTTACAACACGAGGCATACATAGCGAGACATGATTTCGCTATTATAACAGCTGTAAACAGAAAGCACCAAAAACTCAAGCCGGGCGGACAGCACCGGAGTCCGCCTAGACCGCCGAGGTCGCCGAGTCCGCTGAGATCGCCCAAACTAAGCTGCAATCCGCCGAATAGCCACGGAGTCCGCCGAAGCCGCGAGGCCGCGCGGACACACCGTTATTCGTCTCCTGTTGAAGCTGAACTGAGGAACACCCCCTACCCGCCTGAAGCCGGCGGACAGGTTATTGAAGATGGCAAAGATGAAACAGAGCTGACAAGCCGCAGAGCGACCTCCTACTGAATCCGCAGAGACCGCACACTTCCAAGTACTTGACCGAAGTCAAAGCCAAACTCCTGGCTCCTTGAAGCTATCCTCTCGACCTGCACATAGCAAACGTCAGCACTGAAACAATCCGCGCGGACTGACAAACTGAGACCGCATCTCCTTGCCCAACCCAACTTACTATTCACTCAAGTTTTTGTAGATGTGCCAGGGGGTCCTATTTATAGGCGAGGTGAGGAGTGTGGTCACCGCCCTAGAGATAGCGACACCGACCTAGCCCGCGCGATAGCAAAACACCGTCCGCCGAGTCCGCAAGGACTTAGCCGGATACCAAGGAATACCGCCAGGAGCAAGACAATATTGGCGAACCCTCTCCAGTCCGCCCAAGCTATGCGGACAAGGCATCAGCCCGCAAAGCTTCCAACCACTGCAGGACAGCAACCCCCTTCAATGGCTGTCCGCACCAACCCGAGGCAGTCCGCAAGACTCAAGCCTCAATCCGCCACAAGTCCACGACCAAAGGCAGACAACAACAGTCCGCCCGGTCAATCAGCGGACTTGGCGGATACGGCGGACACCATGATCTTGGCACAGAGTGTGACCAAGTCCAAAAGCCATCAAAGGCCAATGTGAGCATGGCGGACGCAAACACTCGTCCGCCAAACACCGAAGCACACACTGCCAACAGTCCGCAAGCTCCTCGCACTCCTGCCCCATTGCAGCAGCCATCTCCCGGACTCCAAAACCAGTCCGCCAAAGACCTCCACAGCAAAGCACCCGCTGTACCACTAGAGCTCGACAAGGCTTCAGCCAAGCTCTAAGCCCAGTCCGCAAGCTTTCCGCGGACATGAGCCAAACCGCCAAACAACACAAGCCTGCACCGCGGCCACTGAGCAAAGCACCAGTCCGCAAGCCTCTATCTGCTGAGGCCGCTCCTTGGGAAAACTAATCAGCCAACGCCTTATCCGCAAATACCAAGCCGCTTAGTCCGCGGACTTCACCCGTGCAATCCGCTCAGAAGAACAGCCGGCTTCCACTAGACCTTCCACCAGGCCGCACATCATGGTCCGCCCAGTCCGCCTAGTCCGCCAAAGCTGTCCGCCCATGCCGCCCGACCTGTCCCGTCAACCACTTCCACTTCACAAAATTCAACACCCGCCACTTTTCAAAGGTGCATGATAGCCATCTTTAATGAATATGTTGAGGATATCATGGAAGTATTTATGGATGACTTTTCTGTTTTTGGCGACTCATTTAATCTATGTTTGGATAATTTAGAGAAAGTTCTTAGGAGGTGTGAGGAGACTAACCTAGCGCTTAGTTGGGAGAAGTTCCATTTCATCGTCAAGGAAGGGTTAGTGCTTGGCCATAAAATCTCAAGCCAAGGAATCCAAGTAGATAGAGCAAAAATTGAGACCATCGAAAAGTTACCACCGCCAACCTCCGTCAAGGCAGTGAGAAGTTTCTTAGGACATGCGGGATTTTACCGCCGGTTTATTAAGGACTTCTCCAAAAATCTAAACCACTTACCAGGCTGTTAGAAAAAGACACGCCTTTCATTTTTGAACAAGAGTGTCTACAGGACTTTGAGTTTTTAAAAGAGAGATTAATTAATTCTCCTATTATGATCGCACCCGATTTTAATCAACCATTTGAGATCATGTGTGACGCTAGTAGTTTTGCGGTAGGGGCTGTTTTAGGACAACGCCAAAACAAACACTTTCATCCTATATACTATGCTAGCAAAACACTTAATAATGCACAAGAGAATTATACAACTACATAAAAGAACTCCTATTAGTGGTATTCGCCTTCGATAAATTTAGATCTTGTTTAACATTATCTAAAGTGGTAGTATATACCGATCACTCTGCCCTAAGATATTTATTAGCCAAGGCGGAAGCCAAACCTCGTTTTACTCGTTGGGTTCTCTTATTACAAGAATTTGATTTAGAAATTAGCGATAAACAAGGAGCAGAAAACTTAGTTGCAGACCATCTTTCATGCTTAGAAAATCCATTACGATCAATGTTAGATGAATCTGAAATTTCTGATACATTTCCTGAGGAATCACTATTGGCCATATCTACAAATATACATCTTAATTATCCATGGTTTGCGGATTATGCAAACTATCTTGTAGCTAAGGTTCTTCCAAAAGAATTTTCATACCAGTAGAAAAAGAACTTTTCTCTGATTTGAAATAATACTTTTGGGAGGACCCCTTTCTTTTTCAGATATGTGCAGATTCCGTTATCCGAAGGTGTGTATCAGCGGAGGAAGGTTGGAAATTTTGGAGCAGTGTCATTCAGGCCCTGCCGGTGGTCACTATGGAGCAAATCGCTCGGCAAAAAAGGTTCTTGATTCTGGTTTTTATTGGCCCCTTCTATTCAGGGATGCCCAAAGGTATGTGCTTTCATGTGATTCTTATCAGAAAGCAGGTAATATTTCTAAATTACATGAAATGCCACAAAAATATATTCTTGAATGTGAAGTATTTGATGTGTGGGGGATTGATTTTATGGGACCATTTCCAGTTTCTTTTGGGAATAAATATATTTTAGTATCTGTGGATTATGCATCGAAGTGGGTTGAAGCACAAGCTTTGCCTACTAATGATAGAGAGTAGTAGACCGATTTTTAAAATCCTTATTTGCACAATTTGGCACACCACGTGCACTTATTAGCGATAGAAGTTCACATTTCTGTAATTCGCAGCTAAATAAAGTATTGGAAAAGTATGGAGTTACACATAGGATAGCCACTCCTTATCATCCGCAATCTAGTGGTCAAGTTGAAGTTTCCAATAGAGAGCTTAAGAGGATCCTAGAAAAATCTATAGAAGGGAATAGGAAGCAGTGGCCTAGATAACTTAACGATTGTTTGTGGGCATACATGACCGCCTTCAAAACACCTATAGGGACCACCACCTTTATATTAGTCTATTGCAAGTCATGTCACCTGCCTATAGAATTAGAACACAAGTCATATTGGGCGATACGCTCTTTGAATTTTGATACTAGTTCTATAGGGGAGAAACGTAAACTTCAACTTAACGAGTTAGATGAGTGGAGAACCATGGCCTATGAGAACTCCTGGATTTATAAGGAGAAGAACAAGCTATTTCATGACCGTCACCTTTGCAAACCGAAGACATTTCAGAAAGGTGACCAAATCCTCCTTTTTAATTCCCGTCTTCGTTTATTCCCAGGGAAGTTAAGGTCTAAGTGGTCCGGACCCTTCAAGGTTAAAGAAGTCTTCCCTTACTACACTGTCGAACTTACCCACCCTGAGAAGGGAGATTTTAACGTTAATGGACACCGACTGAAGCCTTACTATGGTGAGCTCCCTAAAGAATTCGCTCGTCAAGAGACCTGCCTCCGTCTAGATTAGGATTATGAAAAAAAAGAATGTTCATAAGTTCTAAAAGTTTTACTATAAGTATAGTTATAAGAAAAAATGTACGTTATAAAAACAAAAAAATTTCTGTAATTAATTTCACCTAAGAAAAAATTCGAATTTTAGAGGCGCACATGGGTCACCACATGCCGATATGGGTGGCCGTGTGCTCAACACAGCCTCAGGCCCAGCCGTGTCACTTAAATCTGGAAAAGGACGATTTCATCCCGAGCACAACACGGGTTCACACTAACCCGTGTGTCTGGCCGTTTCTCATCGCTAGACGATCGTCGAGACCACTGTGTCGACACATCTGACACGCCCGTGTCGGATGGTACACGCCCGTGTTGCGTGTCACCTACCAACCCGTGTATTTTTAATGCGCTGTGCCAGATCAGACACGGGTCCACACAAGGCTGTGTTGTGGCCCGTGTCTGCCTGCCGCGCTGTTTCCTGTCAGTTTGACCGCACAACCCCCCATAACCCGTGTTTCACGAGGCTGAGATTCCTCAATACAGGTACACACATGGCTGTATGCGCACCCATGATTTCCTACTATATATAGGGGTCGTGTCCTTTCCTTCCTTTTCATCCCCTGAGTATAGCCAATCCTCCTGTTTCTTCTAAGACCAGAGCTCGGCTTGAGTGTTCTTTGCCTCCACAATTCGCAGATTCGCCTCCTCTACTCAATCTTCCCTCCTTGGTAACCATTTTTTATTTATGATTTTACTCTACTTTTCCTCCCCCTCTGCTCTTTCCTCCACGTTCTCACTCCCCCATTTCCATTTTCAAACTAAATATAACAAAAATCTTTTACTCTTCTCCACAGATAATGTCTTCCGGAAGATGCCAAGGCAGTCGCCGTCGTCGACCGGAGCTTTAGGATCTATCTACGGAGCGGCGCGATGCTCCTGTACTGCTAGTGTTCACCGATCCTACGCATTCCACCCGTTACAACCGCCTCCAACCAAAGAAATTTCAAGACATTTGCACCATTGATTGGAGTGTATTAGAAGAAATAAACTTAGCGGGGGATGTCCGGGAATTAATTTTTGTATTGGGTTGGGAGCATTTCTTTGTGATAGAATAGTTAGGCTTCAACGAACTCACACTCGAGTTCCTGTCCTCATTTTACTTAAATATTAGGCCTAATCTGATTGATTCTGATCGCGAGCATGAGGGAATCATCTCCTTTCGAGTAGGGGGAACCTTTTACACACTTACCCTGCTCTTGTTCACCCAATACCTAGGGGTGTATGAGGCGTCTTTCCTCTTTAGTGCCGCTTACTCCGACCTTCATTTCAACCTCCCCTCTCGCGATCTTGCCGGTGGTATCTGGGCTCGGCTCGCCTTTGACCTTAGTCCATATGAGGCCAAGAGGTCAAAGGCAACCCAGTTGTATTCCCCCTCCCTCTATTACATTCACCATCTCCTGAGGCATACTTTGAGCAGCCAGCGCGAAAGCTCCGGCGTTGTCAGTCGACAGGAGTTGCTCTACCTCTATAGCATGTCGTCCCGTTATCCTCTCCACCTCGGCTTCCAACTCGCCCATTTCATCCTCCACCAGGCCGACACCCCCCGCATATGGTTTATTTGTGTAGCACCCTACATCACTCGCCTGGTGAAGAACATGGACATCTTATCAGCCCTCCCCACGATGACAGTGGTCACGAAGACCGTGCCCATCACGATGGCCAACCTTCGATCCCTCCGCCTCGTCACCGCCCGTTAGGGCCGGGGAGGCGTCACATATTCTATTGCGAGTCGTGGATCGCACGTGCAGGACAACAGTGACGACAAGGTGATCCTGACCTCGATGTGCCTCTGGTACCTCCGCCCCATTCCACTTATGATCATGGAGAATCTTCTACTGCTCCCCCTCCACCTCGTTCGCGGTATTCACGAGAGTTACGACAGTTCTTCGACATCGAGCTCTCGCCGTGCTTACAGCGTATCGAGGCGGCGTAGACGCGGACGGAGGACCTCCTCATCCAGATCAGGGACCACTTGGGGATCGCTCCTAGAGCGCCGGCAGCTCCTGGCCAGCCACACTTCCCAGACGACCAGACCAACCTGCCGCCTTACTTTTGACATGTATCTGTGTATTGTAGTATTTCTTTATTTCTATTGATGTATTTCAGATATTATATATGATTTCATGTCCGCTCCTGGTTCCTTCATGTACTCTTCTATTTTGATGATATCAGTTTCTTTTTATTATTCTTAGTGAAATTACTTTTTCAGCACTTTACATTGCAATAAGGACATTGCAAATTCTCAGTCTGGGGGTGGATGTTCTTTCTTCCATTTTATAATTATTGTGATGAACATGGTTACAATTGATAATAATTTTGCTATCATAACACTCAAGTTTGTTATACCCCCTAAGAAAAAAAATTTCAATGATTTTTGTTACTCTTTTAAGCTCTCATTATTCATTCAATTAGGATTATCACTATATAATTTAACTTCACACGCTGATTAAAATGAATTAATGTAGACCCATAGAGGTTTCAACTTTGTTGATTCATAATTAAGTATAGAAATACATTAGCTTAATTTTCTTTGTATAATTTATTGTTAAGATTAATCCTCTATATTATTAACTATAAATCACTATATTTTACAAAATATAATTATCTATAGTAATGTGAGTCGATGAGTGTAACATTTCTATAATTTGGTATTAGGGAATAAAAATGAAAGATACCCTATATTGATGTCTAGCACTTACCCTCCAGCGATCCTCAAAAATGTTGCATAAGTTAACTTGTGAGGGCGGAAATGACTTAGGCCTCCTTTTGGATAGCTTGAGCCTTGCAAACCCAAAACCTTAAATATTATACCCTTGCACACCCAATTTGGACCTAATCCCTATCCTTTTGAAACTCTATCAATAAAAGTCACCAAGGCAAAATCCTTACCTATTAGCACACCTATCATTGAGCTCTTCGTGAAATGAGTTTGTTCGTAGTGATATGTGGCCTGAGTGCGTGTATACTTGCACCCACTCGGAATGATCCCTACTATGAACCCAAAAAAAGAGAAAAAAAAGACATAGTGATACGTGGCCTGAGTGCGTGTATACTTACACCCACTCGGAATGATCCCTACTATGGCCTCTTGGTTAAGAAGAATAAATATTTAGAGTATCCTTCAAAAATGTGGGAAGTATACTAATTGCAAAGTCTGGGGGTGTTTTTATAACACTAATGTATGCTAAGGTATTTTCCAACAAAATGGCTCAATCGAGATTTAGATATGAAAGAAAAGAAAACAAAATCCATTAAATCTATCTTTGATTAGCTCACTTATAATCTTCTATCCTAAGCCAAAAAGGCTACACCATAATACAAAGTCCTAAGGATCCGACCTCACTAAGTCTAACTAGTGTCGTAGAGATGGTGTGAAAAGGGTAAGCTCATGACTATCAATATGGGTACTTATAAGTTTTGAAATACTAATACATATTTTATTGAGATTGTTATTTTCTCCTCACATTTGTCATAGATGACTATACCTTTATTTCTAGGAAAGTGTGAAAGATAGTTAAAAGATATATTGGAGGAATTTTAAGATAAATTTATACTTAGAAACATCTGCTAAACTATTTCCTATACGATTACATCATCAAAGTCCCATTTAAATTCATATCAATCAGTGTGCGGAAATAAAATTATTTATTGGTAACCCAAGTGTTTGAATTAGTTTGATTAGGGACAAGCAAACATCTAAGTCTGGGGGTATTTGATGAGAGCGATTATGATAGGCCTTTTACTATCATAATTGTAATCGTGTCCACTATTCTCTGCCTATTTGTGTAGTAATTTCGCAAGATTAGTTGAGAAATTGTCTTATCATGAATAGGAGAGCACAGTTAGGATTTTTGGTTACTCCTTGTATTAAGCTATATATTTATCCTTTCATTTTTCTAATGCAGATAGTGCCAACCAATTGAACTAAAAGTCATGGAGCAAACAGAGGAGTTCACGGAGTCAACATGGCTGATGACAGGACAAAAATTTAGCGCACACGGGTAGACACACGGCCATGTCAATACCAGTGTCCTATGTGCCCTAGATCTGAAGAAATTAGACGCTGGAGACAGAGACTCACACGGGTAGGCACACGCCCGTGTTCCTACCTGTGTCAAATTTGAACACGACTGCCGACCAACCCGTGTCTGGAGAATATGAAGAACAACACGGACGTGTCAGTACCCGTGTCATCTGACACGGCCCACTACCAGACACGCTTGTTCGTGGGGAACTGCTTTAGAACTGTCAACATGGCCTAACACACGGACATGTTGGTACCCGTGTTCGACTTTGTTTGCTAGGAGAATATAAAAATCCTGTAGAAAAATGAGAGGGGACTTTTGGATAAGTTTTCGTTGGAGAGAACATCTGGAGCACGAAGTGGAGCATCCAAGAGAAGGAGGATTTGAAGGGTATTTTTGTATGCATTTAATCTTTCATTAATCCCTTTTGATCTTCCCTATCTCTTGGTGATTCAACTTTAGTTATCTTTTATTTTGCATGACTTTAATTTGGAACAATATTTTAATCATGTATCGCCTTGTTTTCATCGAATTTGCAGTAATTTGTTCGTATGTAGGCTTGAACACAAAGAGATTTCTCCTAATTATGAATTGCTTGTTTGTTTTACATGAATTGCAAATCTCTAGATTGAGAAATTGAGAATTTGTAATGATAGTTACATGTTCATATTTTGGTGTTAAATCTTTTTGTAATTCAAATATCATGATCGAGAGATATGTTGTTTGGATACTTGGAAATCGAATAAATGGATTCATGGTATTTTAGAGATAAGATGTCATGAATGTATGTAGTTGATAAGGTGTTTCCACTAATGCAGACTTGAGTATTGTAAATTGTTCGAGAGAAAGTTTACTAACTTAGGTTTAGATCTTGAATTGCTCGAGAGAGAATTCAATAGATGTTTACCCTTTACATTACAACAAATTTGATGGTCTTATTATTTCATGATTACGTAAAATTGAGTTAATGAATGAGTATTTCATGTAATTGCTCATAACTTTCGGCTTTTTATCATCTTGAATTCCCCAATGTTTAATTATCCAAATAGCCATAGTTAGGTTAATTTCAGATTAAAAATCAATTTTAATTGTTGGTACGATAATAGAGTGAGGGTGAGTACGAGTATTTGAAATGGCCCTGTGGAATACGACACGAGATGTAGATTTCTCCTATACTATGATTGATAGATGCACTTGCCTGAAAGTTATTTCAATCTAGCTTATCCCCATATACATAGTTTATACTAGAGTGTAGAATGAATCCGCATCGAGTTATTACTTGTTAGCAAATGAAATCATCAATGGCCCAGCGGGGTCTCGGGTAGATGTACACCGAGAACACAACCCGAACTGGCTTGGTGTGACCCGGAAGGGGCCTTGGAAGAAGGCACGAGGACACATCCCAATCGTTCACTTGGCACAGATTGGGCCTCGGGACATAAACACCGAGGACACAGCCCAACCGCCGAAAGTCTAACTGTCAACTCCCGTCGGTGTGATAATCGGCGAGCCCGTAGACCTGCCACACTATCCTTAACCCAGGATTACGACATTGCGTGTCGACTCACACCGCATGCAAATACCACGACACCATGGCATGGTAGGGGCCTCTGAAGTAAGTACGAGGACACAGCCCAACCATCCACCTATACCTCAATTCAACATTAACTCAACTAGTGACGGCCAACGCCGCACTTACACCCATCCACAATACTACCCGTAGGGAGATTACACTCTAAGTATTGGACTACTACATTTCAGTCTAACTCTCATACATACTCATGGCCATGGTTTATCCTTCTATTTGTCATTCCAAAAGATTTCAACATATTACAAACATGAAGCGCATAAATAATAATCTGTTGGATCCCTAGTTGATTTGGGCTAGGTTCACTAGCTTAGGATGTGACCCATCATGTATAGCCAGGGTCAATTTTGTGTCCTAGAGTCTAGGTCAAGTCCTTAGGTTCAACTTCAGATGGACCAGCTTTCAATAAGACCATCAGAGACTCCAGACTTAGAAGATTTCAAGAAAAAGTACAATGAGTTCGACGTTCGTCGAAGTCAGCTCGACGATCTTGAGACAGTTCTCTGTTCTGAGCTCGATGATCCTTGTTCTCTGTTCGACGAAGACTGAGATACTTCAACAGCCAAAGTCAGGATAACTTCAGAATTTTTCTAAGTCCAACTTCAAACTTTAGTCGACGAATTAAATCCTCAGCTCGACGAACTCAAGCTCAGCACGACGAACTCATCAAGCTCAGCTCGACGAACTCAAACTCAGCTCAACGAACTCAAGCTCAGCTCGACAAACTCATCAAGCTCATCTCCACGAACTCAAACTCAGCTCGACAAACTCAAGCTCAGCTCGACGAACTCATCAAGTTCAGCTCGACGAACTCAAACTCAGCTCGACGAATTGTGTTCTTCATTCGACGATTCCAGACTAGGTCTTCTCCAGTTTCCCGTCCCGTTTCTTGGCGATCATTCCAGAGTAATCAATGCCAGATCTTCTCAGAATGTTACCGTTAGAAGGCGCATTGATCTTGTATTATTACATGCCGTTTTTCCATGGGACAGTTAGGAAGGTCATTGATTGCCGCTTCCTTCCAAGGCCGACTGCAATTACTGCTCAACATTCAAATTTTGAATGTTCTTAGTCAGTCAAAAGAAGAAAAAAAGAAAGAATCAAGTACACTACACAGATAGACAAGCAATACAGATAATCAGATAGACACACAGACAGATTGCACAGAAGAACAATCATACAAAAATATAAAGTTCTACTGCAATCAGCCTCAACTAGAGAACACCTTCAAGAAGGAGAAGAAGAACATTCAAATACTATCAAGAGTCTTCTTTTGTCAATTCTCAGGACAACTTCAGAAGGACAACAAATTAATCAATCTGTCAAAGAAGTTCCTGAAGCAGTCTCTGGTCCAGGCACTCTAGGTCTTTGAAGACCTATCACCCTGAAGCAGTGCTCCAGTTTTCCTGATACATTCAAGATCTCAGGGGGAGCAAGTTGCTAACATCAATCCACAGTCTTCTTAGTTATTTTGAGAAAGGGAAGACCTCATCACCCTCTTTTCCAACTCCTGTATAGGGTTTTAAATCCCTTTAAAATTATTCCTGATTACAAGTCTCCTTCGAAATGACTTGAGGTTTTGGTTTTTGAGCACCTGAACAAAAGCTCATTGGTGTCAGTCACCTGATCAAAAACCTGAGTGGATTCCTACCAGGGTGGTAGAAGAGTGGATGTACGCAGGTTGGGGAACCACTATAAAATTTCTTGTGTCATCTGGTTGCCCTTTTCTTTTATTTTGGCTGTGCTCTGTGATTGCTCTGTGATTTTTTTTGTGATTAGATAGGTTGCTGTGCTTATTTATTTTATTAACTGACCTGTTCACTTTGGAATACAACAAAAGTTGTAAAGAGATTTTTTTTTGAGAGCACAATACTCTATTCACCCCCTCCCCATCTAGAGTATATCATATCCACCTTGCACTTTCAATTGGTATCAGAGCCAGTTGGTTAACATACCATACCTTAATTGGTTGCACAGGCTAACACCTAAACAACAAAGATCCTTCTTGTGACATCTGATTGTTTTGTTTCTGTTGTTAGATTTATTTCTTCACAGACATGGACCAGAACAAAGATTATGCAAGCATCAAACCTCCAGTTTGCAATCTTAACAAGTTTGTCATCTGGAAGGCAAGAATCAGATTATACATGAATTCTATTGATGAGGATATTTTTTCTATTATCTTGACAGGTGTACCTCTAACACCTGCAGCTTCTATAAGCACTTCTACCAACACGACTGCAGTACCTCCTCCTGAAAATAATGATGCATACAAGAAAGCCAAAATGTCAGATGCTAAAGCAATGAATATCTTGGCTTAGACACTGTCAGATGACATATTTCAGTAGGTGGCTGAGTGCACCTCAGCCAAGGGCATTTGGGATTCCCTCGACCAAATGGTAGCTGGCTCAGCAGATGAGAGAAAAGGCAGGAGATCCAATCTCATTTCCCTTTATGAGAACTTCAAAAAGGATGAGACAGAATCAGTGGCTGATATGCACCACAGGTTGAGTTCAATCATCAATGAGCTCAAAACCTTGGACAAGGACATCACCCTGACAGAGGTGAATGATAAGATATTGATGTGCCTCCCTAGCTCTTGGGACTCCAGAATCTGGCCAATTAAAGAAGCCAGAAGCCTAAATGAGATATCAACTGAATCTCTGCTAGGCAAATTAAAGTCCTATGAGCAGCTGATCAAATCAAGAGAAGCAACAGAACAGAAGACAACAACTCCAGTGAGAATGGAGCACAGCATAGCCTTCAAAGCATCTGAGGAAAATTAGACATCAACATCCAATGAGGAACTCATGAGCCTCTTTGCAAAAAGATTCTACAAGATGGCTAGAAAAGATTTCAGAAGGAAATTATCCAGACAAGATGACAAGCCCAAGTATGACAAGACACCAACCAAGGAGGTTGTGTGCTTTGGTTGCAGAAAACCTGGACATTACATCTCTGAATGTCCAGAAAATCTGAAGAAGGAGAAAAACAATGAAAGAGACTCCAGAAGAAAACACAGCAGCAGACCCTCCTCAAGCAAATACAAAAAGAAAGACAAGGGTTTTGTTGCTGAGACATGGAGTGATATAGAAGAAGAAACATCTTCCTCTACTTCAAGTGAAGAAGAGGAAGAAGCTAGATCCAAGGAGGTTTGCCTAATGGAAATTGATGCCTCCAGGAGCAATTCTGGATCAGAAGGAGAATCTGAAGATGAAGCAGCCTCAGACTCAGAGGCAGATCAGGTTCTTTCTAGTTTTGATTTTAATTCTGATTTATTTAAAACTGAATTCAAAACTATGTGTTTAGACTTAATCAATTCAGAAAAAGAAATAAAAACTCTTAGAGAAAGACTAGGAAATCTTGAATCAGTTAATTCAGAAAATGTTCAACTAAAAGACCAACTAACTCTAGCAAATGAACAAATAATTAAACTAAAATCTGAATTATGTGAGGCCAAACAACTTGAGCAATCTCTCAATGGGAGAAGCCTCAAGCTGATGGACATTACAAGCAAGTGAATGCCAGATTAAATGACAAGCTGGGCTTGGGTGCTTCATCAAGTTTGCCCCCCCCCATAATTAAGAAAAACATTCTTACAACCCCTATTAAATTTATTTCTGCCAAAGGAAAGGAAAAGATTATAAACAAACCATTGTCTGTAAACAATCCAAAACCAATAGACAAGAGAAACAAAAACTAGAAAACAGTTAATAAAAACAAGGTTCAGCAGCATTCGTCAAACTCAGATCGACGAAATGTGGCCAGTTCATCGAACCCAGATCGACGAACACTGATCGCAAATTTTAGTAATAACAATTCGTCTAACTGCGATCGACGAACTGTGTATGGTTCGTCGAGCAGAGGTCGACGAACTTAGGGCGCAGAAAATGACTACTGTCATTTTCTGAGTAGAGATCGACGATCTCAGCCCTATTAGTCGAACTCTGGTCGATGAACTTACAACAATTCGTCGAACCCAAAAAGATCAAACTTAAACTATTTCCCATACAGAAACTTTAAACCAACTAATAAGACATTTAATCCAGTAGCTGATTGGGTAATTCCACCTAGGAGATATCACCCCTTAGGTTATAAATCTCAACCTGCATTATCAATTATTTCCAGCTTTACTTTTCAACCAAATCAAGGACCCAAGGTAACCTGGGTCAAGAACAATTGAGTTTTGTTTTTCATTACAGGTACAGGTGAAGAGCTGTCCAAGGGTGAGTCAAACCTGGTACTTGGACAGTGATTGTTCCAAGCATATGACAGGTAGCAAGGGCAATCTATCCAATTACAAGCCCAAGCTAGGACCAAAGGTGTTTTTTGGAGATTCAAACAGTGGCCAATCAGAAGGATATGGGACAGTAAAGATTGGATTAGTTACATTCAAGAAAGTAACATATGTAAGAGGACTCAAACATAACCTAATATCCAGAAGTCAATTATGTGATGAAGGTTATCAGGTACATTTTAACTCTACCTCTTGCTCTATTATTAATAATGAAAACCAAACTGTTTTAATTGGAATTAGACATGGCAACATATATCTAGTAGATTTTATTTCTGCCAAAACTGATGTTTGTTTACTCAATATCACTAGTAATCAAAATGAGTTATGACATAAAAGATTAGGACATGTAAACCTTAAGAATATAGCTAGGTTATCTAAAGACAACCTTGTTAGAGGTTTACCTTCTGGCCCCTACAAGAAGGAAAACCTTTGCAGCGCTTGTCAATTAGGCAAGCAAACTAAAACTAGTTTCAAATCCATTAATAAAAGTGATTCACCTAGAATTTTGTATTTGCTTCATGTGGATCTATTTGGACCCATTGCTGTATAAAGCCTAGGAGGGAAGTCTTATACTTTAGTGATTGTTGATGACTTCTCCAGATTCAATTGGGTAGACTTTCTGAGAGCTAAGTCAGATACATTCAAGGTTCTTACAGATTTTCTCAGGACCATACAGATTAAGTTCTCTACTCATATTGCATTGATCAGAAGTGATCATGGCACAGTGTTTAAGTCTCTTCTTATGCATGAGTTCTGTGAGAAGGAAGGTATCAGGCAGTGCTTCTCATCTCCTAGAACTCCCCAACAAAATGGGGTAGCTGAAAGGAATAATAGGACACTTATTGAATCTGCAGGCACATTATTGGCTGATGCCTACATGCCTCTATCCTTTTGGGCAGAAGCTGTAAACACTGCCAACTATGTCCTGAATAGAAGCCTTATACATAAGATAAAAAATAAGACACCCTATGAATTACTTAAAGGGAAGAAACCTAAAATCACATACTTTAAAGTTTTTGGTTGCATTTGTTATATTCACACAAATAACAAAAGATACATTAGAAAGTTTGAGGCTAAGGCTGAAGAAGGGATTTTTCTTGGATACTCCCAAGTAAGCAAGGCCTATAGGGTTTTTAATAAATCCACCCTTAAAATTGAAGAGTCTGTCCATGTATCTTTTGATGAAGCTAACATGTCTTATAAGGAGAAAGAGATTTCTGCCAATAGCTCTTTGCAGTTTCCACAACTGTGTGAGTCTGTGGATGGACAAAACCTTACCCAAAAGGTATCAACCCATACTTCTCCACAGGTTGCTGAAGATAGTGAAGAAGAAATTCAAGTGGAAGTGGCTGAACTTCCCTCAACAGCTAGTACCATTCCTCAAGAGGATTTAATTACAGAAGCTGTTGCTCAACAAACTCCACCAACTGATCTTGTCACACTTAGAGATCACCCCAGATCTCAAGTGATTGGAGACATTTCAGCAGGTGTATAGACAAGGCATCAACTCAACCAAGACTTGATGCATGCCTGTTTCCTCTCTCAAATTGAACCTCTCACCATCCATGAAGCAGAGCAAGATCCCCACTAGATCATTGCAATGCAAGAGGAGCTAAATCAATTCGAAAGATGTAGAGTTTAGGATTTGGTTCCAAGACCTCATAACTACCCAGTTATTGGAACCAAATGGGTCTACAGGAACAAGCTAGATGCCCAAGGAAACATAGTGAGAAACAAGGCTATGCTTGTTGCTCAAGGCTACAGGCAAGAGGAAGGAATTGACTATGACCAAACCTTTGCCCCTGTTGCAAGGTTAGAGGCCATAAGAATATTTCTTGCCTATGCAGCTCACAGAAGATTCAAAGTGTTTCAAATGGATGTCAAGAGTGCATTTCTGAATGGAGTACTTCAAGAAGAGGTTTATATAGAACAACCTCCAGGTTTTATCTCTCCAACTCAACCCTCTTTTATTTTTAAATTGCATAAAGCTCTCTATGGTTTAAAGCAAGCTCCAAGATCTTGGTATGAGACCTTAACAAGCTTTCTTTTAGAGCATAAATTTACAAGAGGAACCATAGATAAAACTCTTTTCACTAGACATCATAAGGACCAAATCTTGTTAGTACAAATATATGTGGATGACATCATTTTTGGGTCTACTGATCCCAAATTATGCAAGAGTTTTGCTGACTTCATGCATTCTAAATTTGAGATGAGTAGCATGGGTGAGCTTTCTTACTTCCTTGGTCTCCAAGTGAAGCAGCTCCCTGATGGTATCTTCCTCTCCCAAGCTAAGTATGCTAAAGTGCTTATCAAGAAGTTTGGGATGGGTGATGCTTCAGGAATGAAAACACCTATGGCTACAAATGCTGTTGTGGATTCTGATGCAGCAGGGAAACCTATAGATCAGAAACATTATAGGGCAATTGTTGGATCCCTATTATACCTAACAGCTAGCAGGCCTAACATAATGTTTGCCACATACCTTTGTGCTAGGTTCCAAGTGAACCCTAAAGAATCTTACCTTATTTTCCTAAAAAGAATTTTGAGATATATAAAGAGTTGCCCTAATCTAGGACTCTGGTATCCTGTAGAGTCAGAGTTTGAGTTAACTGGATGCTCAGATGTTGACTATGCTGGATGTAGAGTGGACAGGAAGAGTACCTCTGGAAATTGCCAGTTCCTGGGTATGAGACTTGTCTCCTGGTTTTGTAAAAAGCAAACATCTGTGTCTACATCAACTGCAGAAGCAGAATACATGGCTGCTGGCAGCTACTGTTCACAAATGTTATGGATACAGCACCAACTCCTAGACTATGGTGTCAACTTAAATAATTCAACATTATTTTGTGATAAAACTAGTGCTATTGCTATAACACAGAATCTAGTTCACCATAGTAGGACTAAACATATTGAAATAAGACATCATTTCATTAGAGATAATGTAGACAAAAAGAAAATTAACTTAATCCATATTCCTACTGATCTACAGAGAGCAGACATTTTCACCAAACTCTTGGATGAGAAAATGCATCTGTTCTTTATAAATCAACTGGGAATGATCAATGGAGAAGAGTTAAATTAGTTTCTGTCTGCATTCGACGAATTTTCCAGAGTTTATCGAACGGAGATCGACGAATTAGGAAAAGTTTGAGAGATTCTTGTCGAACGGAGATCGACGAATTCTCTGTGTGGAAACAATTTTCGTCGACCGGAGATCGACGAACTTTGCTTCAGAAGACGTTTCGTCGAACGGAGTTCGACGAACTGTTTTCGATTCTTCTGGATGAGATCGACGAATAATTTGTCTATAACTTATTTCGTCGAGCTCAGTTCGAAGAATTGTTTTCTTTTCGTGGAACGGAGATTGTCTATTCATATTCTGGAAAATAATATATATAGGTTTTCTTCGACCTCCGTCCTGTGCTTTCAGTTCCTTTGCTCTTGATCGTTGTTTTCTCTGTGTCTTTCTTGCAGGAGCTTTGGCAGCAATGAAATTCGACACTGGTTTCGACATAGATTTCGATTCATTCCAACACTCTGACCCAATCTTCCTCTACATTCTGGAACTATTAGAGGAACTTGGTCTCAAAGACTTCATGACCAGAAGGATTAAACTACATGGAACTGAAATTCGAGAATGGGTGTATACTTCGTCAGTTTCTGAGGAAAATGTTCTAATAGGAAATATCGGGAGTCATGCTGTTTCTTTGTCTCCCGCGATTCTTTCTGAGATCTTTGGTTTGGTAAATGGAGAAGATGACATGGAAATGGATTCTGAAGAATTTAATGATATGTTGAAGTTAATGGGGTTTTTTGGAAGCAACCCTAACAAGTTGTTGAAGAAACAACTGTCCGCCGCCTACCAATTCTTGGCGGACATTGCGGGAAAGATACTGATGGGCAAGCACTCAGTGCATGACTACATTACCCGTCATCAATTCCTTATCATGTGTGCTGTGGTGAATAAGCGTTCTGTTAATTGGAGTAAAGGTTTCTTTGAGTTGATAGAGAAGAAGAACAGCAAGAAGGAAGTCTGCTTTGGAAGAATCCTGGGGATCTTCCTCCAGGAAAAGGCTGGTGAATTAATGGTCTCCCCGACCATTTTCATCAATGCCAGCAAGCACCTCTCATACGCCTTATTTGGCAGATGGGAGAGGACTATCTCCAAGCCGTCCAAGGCTTCCTCCTCTTCCATCCCTGCTTCTGAGAGCACCAGGGCTGTGAAGGCCACTCCCCTCCCTGCTGAAGAGATCCATCCCCCTCCACCATATCTTCCAGCAAAGAAGCCTCCTCATGTGCCTACTCCTCCTTCATCTACACCTCTGGACATCACCAACATTCCATCTCCACCTCCATCTTCCCCTCTGCAAGCTAATCAACAACCCACACCTCTAGCTTCACCTCGTGAGACACATCTTCCTACACCTCCTCAGTCTCCTCTTCCCCCTCATTTGTCCACCATTCCCTCCTACAACCTACCCACAGACACTGACATACCAGATGCCAACATTCCATCTTCATCCCCATCCACTCATCACATTCATACTGTTCTACCCTCCATTCCATCCTCTTCCCCTTCCTCCTTTGATTCAACCACCATATCATCTATCATCACCATTCTCACTCCACTCATCAAAACTCTCATCATAGAGGCCATTACACCTCTTGTGAATTCTATTCATTCTTTATCTGCCCAGATTTCTGCCCTATCTGCTGCCCCTCTTCATTCAGGGGCCTGGCTCCAGGTCTTCCTGAACGCAGGCAGGGGGAGATGATCTATGATGAAGCAACAGCAGCAGATGCAGATACAGTAGCAGCAACACATGCATCAGTAGTTTCAGATACAGATGCTGATAGTTTGCTAGATTTTGATTCTGATTTAATTGAATTGATTCAGTTTATGGATACTGACCTTGATTTAGATGAGTCAGTTGAGCAAAAAAAACCTGTTGGTGATTTCTATTTAAATCCCACAGTAAATTTGTATGTTTTGTTGAGAAGTTTTGATACAGTTTTTATGCAGTTTCTTCTAGCAGATTTTACTAAGCCAAGTTTGGCTATTGTACCCTACATCTCTCCAGTAAGTCCAACAGTTGCTAAGCAACTCTGTGACAGTTTTGCTCCTCTAGTTGTTGCTCCTCCAGTTGTTGCTCCATCATCTTCAGTCATTCCAGAAGATGTTTCAGTACCAGATTTTGTTATGGATGACTCTCCTTTGCCAGATTTAGATTAGCTTATCCAGGCTGATATTGAAGAGGAGAATAAGGCAGTAGCTGATAGCTCTGTCCCCAGTGTTTTTGTTTCCTGTACAGTCCCCTCCTCTCCTGTTGCTGAAACTTCAGTTCCCTCAACTTCTGCCCCTGCTCCAGCAAAACCTGTTATTAATGATAAAGCTTTAAAAGCTTTGGATGCTCTTTATGACAACCCTCAGGGTTCTAGCAGTAATGAAGAAGATGATGATGATGATTCAGATGAAGATGCTGCCAGTAAGAAAAAGAAAATGTTATCAAAGAAAAGGAAGTCTCCTCCTCCAGCTCCTAAACCTAATCCCACTGCAGACACCCCTTACTACATTCTGCACAATATTACTCAATATAAGGGAATGCCTGCATGGATGTGGCTATCCAAGAACCAACAGATGGAAAGGAAGAGAAGTAGGAGATATTCTCCTCCTCTAGTGCACATATACAGAAAGGATCCAACTCCTCCTCATCCTCCAGCAGCTGGTGCCTCTGGCTCTAGCTCTCAGAGATCTGCCCCAATGCAAACATATCAGAGTCAGTCAGGGAGATCCTCTAGAAGCAGTCAGCAGAGGCAACCTTCCTCAGGACATCAATAGCATTAGCAACAGCAGCAATAAATTTCTGATGTACAGAAAGCTGACAGTCCAAAAAGGCCATACTCTCCTCCAATTCCATTTGAAGATCCTGAAACTGCAAATACCGCAAAAATGGCCAGATTCCAGTAGCTAATTGGACTATCTTTGATCAATAAAGCAAAGGCTGAAGGCAAAGACACATCAGGTTTAATAACAATGTCAAAGTATAGAAAAGAAGAGTTAAAAAGGTTTGACAAAGGAAACAAGCTATTCAATGTTGATGATTATATGAAACTCCATCCTGAAGCAGTTGTCCCCAGAGCTACTTCACTGAATATTATTGGGGCAGCTGATATGACTATGACAAAGGCTCAGGCTTCAGATCCAAAGAGAGAAATTATCTTCAAAAAGCCAGGAGAGCAGACAGCAGAAGATAGGTCCAAGCAGAAAAAGAAGAAGTAATCTTTATTTTGTTTTAATTTCTTTCTGCTCTTTCTTTCAGAACTATGTCTTGTGTTTAAACAAAGCCTGTATATATATATATATCTGCTGCATGTGTTAGTAATTCTCTGCCAAATATATTTCTTTTCTTGCTTTGTTTTTCTGTTTGTTTCTGTTTTGAGTCTCTTAGTGACCTCACCAAAATAGGGGGAGATTGTTGGATCCCTAGTTGATTTGGGCTAGGTTCACTAGCTTAGGATGTGACCCATCATGTATAGCCAGGGTCCATTTTGTGTCCTAGAGTCTAGGTCAAGTCCTTAGGTTCAACTTCAGATGGACCAGCTTTCAACAAGACCATCAGAGACTCCAGACTTAGAAGATTTCAAGACTAAGTACAATGAGTTCGACGTTCGTCGAACTCAGCTCGACGAAAGGTGTTCGGCGCTCGACGATCTTGAGACAGTTCTCTGTTCTGAGCTCGACGATCCTTGTTCTCTGTTCGACAAAGACTGAGATACTTTAACAGCCAAAGTCAGGATAACTTCAGAATTTTTCTAAGTCCAACTTCAAACTTTGGTCGACGAATTAGATCCTCAGCTCGACGAACTCAAGCTCAGCTCGACGAACTCATCAAGCTCAGCTCGACGAACTCAAACTCAGCTCGACTAACTCAAGCTCAGCTCGACGAACTCAACAAGCTCAGCTCGACGAACTCAAACTCAGCTCGACGAACTCAAGCTCAGCTCAACGAACTCATCAAGCTCTGCTCGACGAACTCAAACTCAGCTCGACGAATTGTGTTCTTCATTCGACGATTCCAGACTAGGTCTTCTCCAGTTTCCCATCCCGTTTCTTGGCGATCATTCTAGAGTAATCAATGCCAGATCTTCTCAGAATGTTACCGTTAGAACGCGTATTGATCTTGGATTATTACATGACGTTTTTCCATGGGACAGTTAGGAAGGTCATTGATTGCCGCTTCCTTCCAAGGCCGACTGCAATTACTGCTCAACATTCAAATTTCGAATGTTCTTAGTCAGTCAAAAGAAGAAAAAAAGAAAGAATCAAGTACACTACACAGATAGACAAGAAATACAGATAATCAGACAGACACACAGACAGATTGCACAGAAGAACAATCATACAGAAATCTAAAGTTCTACTGCAATCAGCCTCAACCAGAGAACACCTTCAAGAAGGAGAAGAAGAACATTCAAATACTATCAAGAGTCTTCTTCTGTCAATTCTCAGGACAACTTCAGAAGGCCAACAAATTAATCAGTCTGTCAAAGAAGTTCCTGAAGAAGTTCCTGAAGCAGTCTCTGGTCCAGGCACTCTAGGTCTTTGAAGACCTATCACCATGAAGCAGTGCTCCAGTTTTCCTGATACATTCAAGATCTCAGGGGGAGCAAGCTGCTAACATCAATCCACAGTCTTTTATGTTGTTTTGAGAAAGAGAAGACCTCATCACCCTCTTTTCCAACTCCTGTATAGGGTTTTAAATCCCTTCAAAATTATTCCTGGTTGCAAGTCTCGTTCCAAAAGACTTGAGTTTTTGATTTTTGAGCAGCTGAACAAAAGCACATTGGTGTCAGGAACCTGATCAAAAACCTGAGTGGATTCCTACCAGGGTGGTAGAAGAGTGGATGTACCAAGGTTGGGGAACCACTATAAAATTTCTTGTGTCGTCTGGTTGCCCTTTTCTTTTGTTTTGGCTGTGCTCTGTGATTGCTCTGTGATTGCTTTGTGATTAGATAGGTTGCTGTGCTTATTTATTTTATTAACTGACCTATTGACTTAGGAAAACAACAAAAGTTATAAAGAGATTTTTTTTGAGAGCACAATACTCTATTCACCCCATCCCCCTCTAGAGTATATCAGATCCACCTTGCACTTTCATAATCTAACCATTTGTATCTTGTCATTTCATTCATCATATTATAATCATAATGTGCATATATAATAATCTATCAATTTTTAACAAGTTATATCATGCCATAAGTTTGCTTCACAATTCAGTTTTATGATATCTAAATAACAAGATTCATCATTCATAGCACTACAGTGGTTAGCATAAAATAGTTCATCAAAATCTCGAGTTAATTTGCAACATCGATTCCACCGAATTCAAATTCATATTATATAAACCCCAGAATTTAAGTGCAGAATAAATATGGACAGCAACTTCGACTTGAGATTCCTGAAGTTACAGGAATCCGGCAAAGATGTGTAACCCCTCGATGGAAAGGTCTTTCCATGGGTTACAACTTTCATATTCAGCCCACAACCCAGAATTTCGTTGTATCCTATTTGAAAATCGGCTTCAAAGTCCGTTGCGCACAGAACCACTCGTTGGAAAGGTATTTTCAAGAGCTTCAACGTTCATGTTTAGTCAAAAGCCCAGATCTGGCCACCACCTACATGAAAATGGCCAAGAAGATCACTTCGCGCAGAATACAGATTTTGCACGTACCTTAAAGAGGGATGAACGACATCGGTTCATCTTTCTCCTTAAGTCGATCTTCCAAAATCACTCAAGAAATTCCCCCTCCCTTATTCACCCTCAAAGGGGCCATGATTCTTTACGAAACCATCCACCCATCATCACATAGGAGAAAGGGGAGTTTGAAGAGATCTAAAACCTTGAACACATATCCTAGCATGACCATCCCTAGAAAACTCCTTCTCCCCATCAAAACTCTCTTGAGTCGATATCTCTCCTAAGAAAATAACTAAAGATCTAGCACCAAGGGAGAGGGGAGGAAGCTCACCTCATTTCCGACGGTTCCACTATTTCCGGCTATGGATGGTGTAACTCTTCTTGGCAACATCTTATCCCTCACGGCGACGACGGATCTTCTCCTCCAAGACTTTCTCCAGCGGCTTCCCTCTCTACAGAAGTTTCTCTCAGGAAATAGGGAATGAAATGAGCATGAAAACGACTAGGGTTTTCTCTTCCCCTTATATATGAAAAGTGACACGGGTAGGGACACGCCCGTGTCCTTACCCGTGTCCTGCTTGGGCGAAACGACAATGACAGTTTCCGTGTCGGTTCAATACTCGACACGGGTAGGGACACGCCCGTGTCCCGACCCGTGTCCACATGACACGGCCATGTTTCCTGGCCGTGTCGTTCTCTGGATACATTTCGACGAACTCAACTCGACACAATGACACACGGGTAGGGACACGCCCGTGTCGCTACCCGTGTCATACAATTCGTCAATCTCGACACGTAGTTCGTCTATCTCGACACGCTCTGTCGAGCGTAACTCGACACACACGGGTAGGGACATGCCCGTATCGCTACCCGTGTCATACGATGTCGACACACCTCGTCGATCTCGACATGCCCTGTCGAGTGTAACTCGACACACACGGGTAGGGAAACGCCTGTGTCGCTACCCGTGTTATACAATGTCGACACACCTCGTCGATCTCGACATGCCCTGTCGAGTGTAACTAGACACACACGACAGACGGGTAGGGACACGCCCGTGTCTCTACCCGTGTCATACAATTTGTCAATCTCGACACGCAGTTCGTCGATATCGACATGCTGTGTCGAGTTCAACTCGACACACACACACGGGTAGGGACACGCCTGTGTCTCTACCCGTGTCACTTCACACGGGTAGTGACATGCCCATGTCACTACCCGTGTCCTTCTCTGGACATACTCGAGTCATCAACTCGAGATCCGGCCACTCCCACACGGGTAGGGACACGCCCATGTCTCTACATATGTCCTATGCTTGACTGATTTCTCCTCCTTTTCACATGTGCTGCCCTGTTGTTAGCGCTCCCCATGAACCGTAGTCAGCTCTCTTGACTCAAAAACACGCACGAGGGGTCTAGTGCGATTCGGGACATTACAAATCCTATAAACAAAATAAAAGATTACATCCCCGAAATCAGGCTTAGGCTATCGGGAGATAAGCATAACAGAAAATATAATATGCTTTTAAATAAAATTACCTTGAGCAAATAACTCCGGGTAGTGTTTTTGCATCAAATCCATTGGCTCTCATGTATATTCCTCCTTCCCATGATTAGACCATAGCACCTTCACCAAGGGAACACTTTTACGGCGTAACTTTCTTGTCTCGCTATCTACGATCCGCACCAGCTCTAGTAGCACAGACCTATCAGACGCCACAGTACCATCAGTTGTGGGGATGTATTGATCGGGCCGCAACAGTGCCTTCTAAAGCGACGACACATGGAACACGTCGTGGAGGTTCTCTAGCTCGGGGGGGGGGGGGGGGGGTAACTCCAATCGATAGGCCAACGGGCCAATCCTTTCCAATATAGTATAAGGCCCAACATACCTTGGGCTTTGCTTTTTCACACCACGCACACGTGACACTCCATGCATCGGTCGGATTTTCAGGAACACCTTATCACCCACTTGAAACTCCACCATCTGGTGCCTTGCATTATAATACTTCTCCTGCCGACTTTGAGCTTCCAACATGCGATCCCGAATCAGTCTAACCACTGCATCGGTATCCTCAATATATTCAACATCCAAAGCCTTTGGGTCTTCATCTTGCACCAAGACAAGGGGGTGGAGTTTTTGTTTCCTGTACAGTCCCCTCCTCTCCTGTTGCTGAAACTTCAGTTCCCTCAACTTCTGCCCCTGCTCCAGCAAAACCTGTTATTAATGATAAAGCTTTAAAAGCTTTGGATGCTCTTTATGACAACCCTCAGGGTTCTAGCAGTAATGAAGAAGATGATGATGATGATTCAGATGAAGATGCTGCCAGTAAGAAAAAGAAAATGTTATCAAAGAAAAGGAAGTCTCCTCCTCCAGCTCCTAAACCTAATCCCACTGCAGACACCCCTTACTACATTCTGCACAATATTACTCAATATAAGGGAATGCCTGCATGGATGTGGCTATCCAAGAACCAACAGATGGAAAGGAAGAGAAGTAGGAGATATTCTCCTCCTCTAGTGCACATATACAGAAAGGATCCAACTCCTCCTCATCCTCCAGCAGCTGGTGCCTCTGGCTCTAGCTCTCAGAGATCTGCCCCAATGCAAACATATCAGAGTCAGTCAGGGAGATCCTCTAGAAGCAGTCAGCAGAGGCAACCTTCCTCAGGACATCAATAGCATTAGCAACAGCAGCAATAAATTTCTGATGTACAGAAAGCTGACAGTCCAAAAAGGCCATACTCTCCTCCAATTCCATTTGAAGATCCTGAAACTGCAAATACCGCAAAAATGGCCAGATTCCAGTAGCTAATTGGACTATCTTTGATCAATAAAGCAAAGGCTGAAGGCAAAGACACATCAGGTTTAATAACAATGTCAAAGTATAGAAAAGAAGAGTTAAAAAGGTTTGACAAAGGAAACAAGCTATTCAATGTTGATGATTATATGAAACTCCATCCTGAAGCAGTTGTCCCCAGAGCTACTTCACTGAATATTATTGGGGCAGCTGATATGACTATGACAAAGGCTCAGGCTTCAGATCCAAAGAGAGAAATTATCTTCAAAAAGCCAGGAGAGCAGACAGCAGAAGATAGGTCCAAGCAGAAAAAGAAGAAGTAATCTTTATTTTGTTTTAATTTCTTTCTGCTCTTTCTTTCAGAACTATGTCTTGTGTTTAAACAAAGCATGTATATATATATATATATCTGCTGCATGTGTTAGTAATTCTCTGCCAAATATATTTCTTTTCTTGCTTTGTTTTTCTGTTTGTTTCTGTTTTGAGTCTCTTAGTGACCTCACCAAAATAGGGGGAGATTGTTGGATCCCTAGTTGATTTGGGCTAGGTTCACTAGCTTAGGATGTGACCCATCATGTATAGCCAGGGTCCATTTTGTGTCCTAGAGTCTAGGTCAAGTCCTTAGGTTCAACTTCAGATGGACCAGCTTTCAACAAGACCATCAGAGACTCCAGACTTAGAAGATTTCAAGACTAAGTACAATGAGTTCGACGTTCGTCGAACTCAGCTCGACGAAAGGTGTTCGGCGCTCGACGATCTTGAGACAGTTCTCTGTTCTGAGCTCGACGATCCTTGTTCTCTGTTCGACAAAGACTGAGATACTTTAACAGCTAAAGTCAGGATAACTTCAGAATTTTTCTAAGTCCAACTTCAAACTTTGGTCGACGAATTAGATCCTCAGCTCGACGAACTCAAGCTCAGCTCGACGAACTCATCAAGCTCAGCTCGACGAACTCAAACTCAGCTCGACTAACTCAAGCTCAGCTCGACGAACTCAACAAGCTCAGCTCGACGAACTCAAACTCAGCTCGACGAACTCAAGCTCAGCTCAACGAACTCATCAAGCTCTGCTCGACGAACTCAAACTCAGCTCGACGAATTGTGTTCTTCATTCGACGATTCCAGACTAGGTCTTCTCCAGTTTCCCATCCCGTTTCTTGGCGATCATTCTAGAGTAATCAATGCCAAATCTTCTCAGAATGTTACCGTTAGAACGCGTATTGATCTTGGATTATTACATGACGTTTTTCCATGGGACAGTTAGGAAGGTCATTGATTGCCGCTTCCTTCCAAGGCCGACTGCAATTACTGCTCAACATTCAAATTTCGAATGTTCTTAGTCAGTCAAAAGAAGAAAAAAAGAAAGAATCAAGTACACTACACAGATAGACAAGAAATACAGATAATCAGACAGACACACAGACAGATTGCACAGAAGAACAATCATACAGAAATCTAAAGTTCTACTGCAATCAGCCTCAACCAGAGAACACCTTCAAGAAGGAGAAGAAGAACATTCAAATACTATCAAGAGTCTTCTTCTGTCAATTCTCAGGACAACTTCAGAAGGCCAACAAATTAATCAGTCTGTCAAAGAAGTTCCTGAAGAAGTTCCTGAAGCAGTCTCTGGTCCAGGCACTCTAGGTCTTTGAAGACCTATCACCATGAAGCAGTGCTCCAGTTTTCCTGATACATTCAAGATCTCAGGGGGAGCAAGCTGCTAACATCAATCCACAGTCTTTTATGTTGTTTTGAGAAAGAGAAGACCTCATCACCCTCTTTTCCAACTCCTGTATAGGGTTTTAAATCCCTTCAAAATTATTCCTGGTTGCAAGTCTCGTTCCAAAAGACTTGAGTTTTTGATTTTTGAGCAGCTGAACAAAAGCACATTGGTGTCAGGAACCTGATCAAAAACCTGAGTGGATTCCTACCAGGGTGGTAGAAGAGTGGATGTACCAAGGTTGGGGAACCACTATAAAATTTCTTGTGTCGTCTGGTTGCCCTTTTCTTTTGTTTTGGCTGTGCTCTGTGATTGCTCTGTGATTGCTTTGTGATTAGATAGGTTGCTGTGCTTATTTATTTTATTAACTGACCTATTGACTTAGGAAAACAACAAAAGTTATAAAGAGATTTTTTTTGAGAGCACAATACTCTATTTACCCCATCCCCCTCTAGAGTATATCAGATCCACCTTGCACTTTCATAATCTAACCATTTGTATCTTGTCATTTCATTCATCATATTATAATCATAATGTGCATATATAATAATCTATCAATTTTTAACAAGTTATATCATGCCATAAGTTTGCTTCACAATTCAGTTTTATGATATCTAAATAACAAGATTCATCATTCATAGCACTACAGTGGTTAGCATAAAATAGTTCATCAAAATCTCGAGTTAATTTGCAACATCGATTCCACCGAATTCAAATTCATATTATATAAACCCCAGAATTTAAGTGCAGAATAAATATGGACAGCAACTTCGACTTGAGATTCCTGAAGTTACAGGAATCCGGCAAAGATGTGTAACCCCTCGATGGAAAGGTCTTTCCATGGGTTACAACTTTCATATTCAGCCCACAACCCAGATTTCGTTGTATCCTATTTGAAAATCGGCTTCAAAGTCCGTTGCGCACAGAACCACTCGTTGGAAAGGTATTTTCAAGAGCTTCAACGTTCATGTTTAGTCAAAAGCCCAGATCTTGCCACCACCTACATGAAAATGGCCAAGAAGATCACTTCGCGCAGAATACAGATTTTGCACGTACCTTAAAGAGGGATGAACGACATCGGTTCATCTTTCTCCTTAAGTCGATCTTCCAAAATCACTCAAGAAATTCCCCCTCCCTTATTCACCCTCAAAGGGGCCATGATTCTTTACGAAACCATCCACCCATCATCACATAGGAGAAAGGGGAGTTTGAAGAGATCTAAAACCTTGAACACATATCCTAGCATGACCATCCCTAGAAAACTCCTTCTCCCCATCAAAACTCTCTTGAGTCGATATCTCTCCTAAGAAAATAACTAAAGATCTAGCACCAAGGGAGAGGGGAGGAAGCTCACCTCATTTCCGACGGTTCCACTATTTCCGGCTATGGATGGTGTAACTCTTCTTGGCAACATCTTATCCCTCACGGCGACGACGGATCTTCTCCTCCAAGACTTTCTCCAGCGGCTTCCCTCTCTACAGAAGTTTCTCTCAGGAAATAGGGAATGAAATGAGCATGAAAACGACTAGGGTTTTCTCTTCCCCTTATATATGAAAAGTGACACGGGTAGGGACACGCCCGTGTCCTTACCCGTGTCCTGCTTGGGCGAAACGACAATGACAGTTTCCGTGTCGGTTCAATACTCGACACGGGTAGGGACACGCCCGTGTCCCGACCCGTGTCCACATGACACGGCCATGTTTCCTGGCCGTGTCGTTCTCTGGATACATTTCGACGAACTCAACTCGACACAATGACACATGGGTAGGGACACGCCCGTGTCGCTACCCGTGTCATACAATTCGTCAATATCGACACGTAGTTCGTCTATCTCGACACGCTCTGTCGAGCGTAACTCGACACACACGGGTAGGGACATGCCCGTATCGCTACCCGTATCATACGATGTCGACACACCTCGTCGATCTCGACATGCCCTGTCGAGTGTAACTCGACACACACGGGTAGGGAAACGCCTGTGTCGCTACCCGTGTTATACAATGTCGACACACCTCGTCGATCTCGACATGCCCTGTCGAGTGTAACTAGACACACACGACAGACGGGTAGGGACACGCCCGTGTCTCTACCCGTGTCATACAATTTGTCAATCTCGACACGCAGTTCGTCGATATCGACATGCTGTGTCGAGTTTAACTCGACACACACACACACGGGTAGGGACACGCCTGTGTCTCTACCCGTGTCACTTCACACGGGTAGTGACATGCCCATGTCACTACCCGTGTCCTTCTCTGGACATACTCGAGTCATCAACTCGAGATCCGGCCACTCCCACACGGGTAGGGACACGCCCATGTCTCTACATATGTCCTATGCTTGACTGATTTCTCCTCCTTTTCACATGTGCTGCCGTGTTGTTAGCGCTCCCCATGAACCGTAGTCAGCTCTCTTGACTCAAAAACACGCACGAGGGGTCTAGTGCGATTCGGGACATTACAAATCCTATAAACAAAATAAAAGATTACATCCCCGAAATCAGGCTTAGGCTATCGGGAGATAAGCATAACAGAAAATATAATATGCTTTTAAATAAAATTACCTTGAGCAAATAACTCCGGGTAGTGTTTTTGCATCAAATCCATTGGCTCCCATGTATATTCCTCCTTCCCATGATTAGACCATAGCACCTTCACCAAGGGAACATTTTTACGGCGTAACTTTCTTGTCTCGCTATCTACGATCCGCACCAGCTCTAGTAGCACAGACCTATCAGACGCCACAGTACCATCAGTTGTGGGGATGTATTGATCGGGCCGCAACAGTGCCTTCTAAAGCGACGACACATGGAACACGTCGTGGAGGTTCTCTAGCTCGGGGGGGGGGGGGGGGTAACTCCAATCGATAGGCCAACGGGCCAATCCTTTCCAATATAGTATAAGGCCCAACATACCTTGGGCTTTGCTTTTTCACACCACGCATACGTGACACTCCATGCATCGGTCGGATTTTCAGGAACACCTTATCACCCACTTGAAACTCCACCATCTGGTGCCTTGCATTATAATACTTCTCCTGCCGACTTTGAGCTTCCAACATGCGATCCCGAATCAGTCTAACCACTGCATCGGTATCCTCAATATATTCAACACCCAAATCCTTTGGGTCTTCATCTTGCACCCAAGACAAGGGGGTTATACACCTCCTTCCATAAAGAGCTTCATGAGGAGCCAATGCGATACTAGCCTGGTGGCTGTTGTTGTAGGAGAATTCTACCAACGGTAAGAGCCTTCCCCACAGCTCTCCTCTATCCAACACACATAATCTCAACAAATCTTCCAATGTCCGGATGGTCCTTTCAGATTGCCCGTCCGTCTGGGGATGAAACGCGGTGCTGAAGGTAAGGCGCGAGCCCAAATATGCCTGTACCGCCTTCCACTCCCTTGAGGTGAAACGACCATCATGATCAGACACGATCGTCTTAGGCACGCCATGATACCGTACGAATTGCACCACAAAGAGGCGTACTAAGACATCAACATGAGCTTCTTTCTTCATTAGGATAAACCGGGTTACTTTCGTCAGGCGATCAACAATCACCCACACCGAATCATTTCCTGAACGTGAGCGAGGTAACCCATGGACAAAGTCCATGGAGATATCCTCAAACTTCCACTGGGGGATGGGCAACGATTGTAGCAAACCACCGGGACTCTTGCATTCCGCCTTCACCATTTGACAAGCTTCACAGTGTGTAACAAAATATCGGACATCTTTTTTCATTCCCAGCCAACACATGGTCTTCTGTAGGCCGGCGTACATCTTAGCAATGCTCGGGTGCACTGAATATTGAGAGCAATGAGCCTCTCTCAAGAAATCCTCCCGGATTTTACCGCCTTTGGGAATGTAGAGCCGACCACGAAAATAAACGAGGCCGTCTTTTAGCATATACTCATCCGTAGTCCCTTCTTCAATTGACTTGATTTCCGGGGCCAGAGCCGCATCCATTCCTTGCTCCACTCTGATTTGGTCCCGGATATCACAAACTATGCTCATGCTTTCCAAGTACTCCGTATACTCTGCCGAAGGAGCCTTAAATATCAGTGTAATATCCATCTCCTCAATCATCCGAGCCAACTCCATACTCATCAGCCGAGACTCTCGGCTAGAACCTGGTACCTTTCTACTCAATACATCGGCCACCGAGTTCGCCTTTCCGGGGTGGTAGTTCATGGTGAACTCGTAGTCGCATAGAAATTCTAACCACCGCCGTTGTCTCAAGATCAACTCCTTCTGAGTATGAACGTACTTCAAGTTTTTTTGGTCTGAAAAGATCTCGCAGTGGACGTTGTATAGATAATGTCTCCAAACCTTCAAGGCGAACACCACTTCTCCCAATTCCAAATCATGAACCGGGTAATTGATTTCATTCTACTTCAACTGACTTGAAGCATAGGCAATCACGTGTCCGTGCTGCATCAACACCGCTCCCATCCCTTGATATGATGCGTCAGTGTAAACTTGAAATCCTTCCTTCCCAGACAGAAGTGCAAGGTTGGGGGCGGAGGTAAGTCTATTCTTCAGCTCCCGGAACACCGCTTCACATTGGGGTGTCCACTCAAATTGCACACCTTTCTTCGTCAATGAAGTAAGAGGGAGGGAAATCTTGGAGAATCCTTTCATGAACTTGCGGTAGTACCCGAGAAGTCCAAGGAAACTCCTCACATCGGCCGCCGACTTCCAGGGCGACCACTCCTTCACTGCACGCACCTTAGCCGGATCCACCGCAAGTCCTGCTCCACTGATCATGTGCCCCAAGAAAGCAACATCTTTAAGCCAGAATTTGCACTTGTTGAACTTGGAGAACAAGGTGTACTCTTTTAATTTCTTCAATACCAAGGTCAAGTGCTCAACATGCTCCTCCTCCGTCTTTGAGTAGACCAAGATGTCGTCGATGAAAACAATGACGAAGATATCCAAATAAGGTTCAAACACCTTGTTCATCAGGCTCATGAAGGCCGAAGGGGCATTTGTGAGCCCAAACGGCATTACAGAGTGTACCACCCCTATCCGTCGTATGCCATATAGTAGAAGGTCCAGCTGGAACCCGACACCATATACCACGGACAGTCAGAAGGGTTAAGTATGAATAACCAAACTATCCATTTAACACTACTCGTCCTAAAACAGAGCATTCTAGCGGAAGATTTAAACAATTGAAAGAACCCAAACTTGTATCCAAATAACATGAATGTCCAACACCACTACAACTGGAATGAAAACAAATACACAGAAAGGTACACGGCCTTATGGCCTTACAGAGGTTCACTTAATTAAATAATGTTTTCCATACATCGGCTCGCAGGCCGGTCACACATGACAAAATAAAGTACAACTATTCGCCTTGGCCTTCTAGTGCCAGCACAGCAACATGGGCTCCAGCCCGCTATTTGGTACTCGGCTCCGTAGCACCTGCAAGCAACATTCCACCGCACTGTGGCAAACAAATCAATGGTCAGCCAATAGCCAACCAAATTATAACGACCCCGCCCCTAACTCGGGACGGCGGTGCTCCTTCCCTGCAATTCATTAGCCCAGCTAAAATAATATAGTACAAACATGCTAGCCACAAGTGTAGGCTGGCACAGCCAAACACCCCGTGCACTCAGGGCACATTATCGGTGAATCCTGACACTTCAGCGTCTTCACCACCACCACCCCCTAGATGGCAACAACGTGAGCATTCTAGCCTTTTTGACCACTATCTAAGGCTCCCGACTATGCCAACGACCAGTCCCCTTATCGGGTCTCTTGCACCGAACCACATAGCCCAGGTCCGATTCTACTTACCTGTTGCTCACAACGCGTAGTACACCTTAAGATGTACGCACGAGCCAAGCTTCTCTCGGATCTTGCCATTTCCAAACAATCACATAACCCAGTTATGTTCAAGGCCGGTTCCCAGACCACCAAGTTAGCAGAACAACGATTCCGCTCAGTTTTCTGGGTGCTCCTTGGAGTTAATTCCCAAGGATCCCTGCTGTAATCTACCGAATAGAAACCCAAAAACCCAAAGCACGGAGTCTTTTCTGGCAAATCATAACAAATGCAACATCACCGATCCAGACCAACATGTCCAGGTAGGCTTCACACACAATGCCTATGCTCGTACTGTTGGGTTTCTCTATGAGGATGGCACAACACAAGGGGGACTATTCCCGTCAACCCCAAGGAACTCCGCACACTCGCCGCACACTCGCGGGAACTGGTTTCCCTATGCAAAAGGAAGAGAGCTTCACATGCTCAAGAAGAGAATCGTTACCCTTATAGTACACTTTTGCGCCATGGAAAAATTACACGGATAGAAGTCTTCGCAATGGGATTTCCTCCGCGGATCCGCTCTTGGGTCTCTAAATGGTGCTCCGATGCTCCGCCGGTGGCCGGAATCCACCTACTTCTTCCTCCTTGGTCTAACTCCTTGGAAAGAGAAATCTTAAGGGAGAAATGAGGAGTTAAACCACCATTCCCAGCCTTAACAGAGCAGGAACATGCCTGGGCCATCAAATCTTACTTAAAGAAAACGAACGGCTCAGATTTGTACAGAAATCCTCAAACCCGGGCCGAACACGGCCTCACACACGGTCGTGTCCCAGGCTGTGTGCCTCGATCCTAGCACGATCGTCGAATGCAGAAAAACCACACGGGCAAGACACGCTATGTCTCAACCTGACATGCCCGTGTCGAGTCTTGGACATGCCCGTGATCGGAGGCGTGTCACGAATAACCGTCATGCCAACCGTCACGACTCTAGGGAACACGGGTACTGACACAGGTATGCACACGCTCGTATCAAATTACATGCCCGTGTCATTCTACCGTGTTTCTTACCGTGTCCTTCTTGGGATACAGCCGGCCAAAACACCAAGCCAGACACGGCCTTGGACACGCCCGTGTCCTAGGCCGTGTACCACTATACAAGCGCCAAAATTACTTTTAGACGCAACCAGCTCAATAACGATTTTCGGGGCCTTACACAGTGAACTCGTACAGTCCATATCTTGAACTAAAGGCCGTTTTCTAGATGTCACCTTCTTGTATTCTCAAGTGATAATACCCTGAGCATAAGTCCAGCTTAGAAAACCAATGCGCTCCCACTAGTTGATCGAACAACTCGTCGATCCGATGTGGCAGATAAGTGTTCTGCACCGTCAGCGGATAGAGTTCCCGATAGTCTATGCACAAATGCAGGGTCCCATCCTTCTTCTTCACGATCAATACAGGGGATCCCCAGGGTGATGAACTGGGGCGAACGAACCCTAACTCCACCAGTTCTTGCAGTTGAACTCTAAACTCCGCGAGTTCCTTCGGGGCAATTCGGTAAGGGGCCTTGGATACTGACTTGGCACCCGATACTAGATTAATCTGGAAGTTAACCTCTCTATGCGGGGGTAATCCTGGCAGTTTCTCAGTAAATACCTCGGGGAAATCCCGCACTACCCGTACGCCTTTTATATCCACTGCTATCTCCTTCAACTCGAACTAGATCATGAAGACTTCATCCCCCTTCATATGGTCTTTTACTGTCTGAACTGAAGATAGCAACATGCGAGGTGCGAAGCTAATACCTTGGAAGATGACATCGAAGTCCCCATGTCTCAATTAGATTCATTTCTCTACACAGTCAATCCTTGCAAGTGCCAGTCCAACCACGCCATGCCCAAAATGATGTCAAACTCTGGCATTCTCAAGACCGTGGCAGGTGTATCAAAGGCCTTTACTTCAAAAAAACCTCGAACTCGCACTTAGCAGTTGCAATCATCTCCGAGCCATCCGGTAAACGCACTCGTCGGACTATACCAGTAAAGTATTGTACGCCCTCTAGGTTTTTAATGAAGTCCGCCACACCAACGACTGTATGACACCAGTATCGAATAGAGTGTAGGCCGGTTTCTCACTAACCATTACGCCTAAGTATAAAGATTGTGAAGGGTCAATCCAGATTCCTAAAACAAACTTAGGCAGACTAAGGTCGAATGTTTAATTTCTTCCTCGTAGTCCCATCCTGCTTTAATTAATCCTTCAGCGAGTCTCCTAACGCTTGTCTGAACACCCAAAAGACCCGCTTCCAACCACTTTAACATATCCATTATCTCCACCAAACTCAAGCTTGATATAAATAAAAGTGGTTGCCCTAGGGAATCTGCCATGTTTATTATCTCCGCTAGACACAATATCTGCTATAAACAAAAGTGCTTGCCCTAGGGGTTCTCGCAAGACTTTATACAATCGGTTTATATACGTAGGGTCATCCAAACTTTAGGATATCAATGTATAAAGACTCGTACCTATGGTTAGGTTGGCTAATCTTAAGGTCAAAGTTGGACAAACTTAGTGTGAATTACAAATGGGCACACCATTGCTTCTGCTAAGTCAGTTTGTCCGCAAACTGACTAATCGAACGGGGGTCGTACCAATGTTGAAAGACTTCCTTAGTTGAGGATCGTGGCAAACTGAAACCATTTGTAAGACCCCCCTCCCAGATCCCAACACACGGCACGAAGGGGGTCTTAAGACCAGAACAACCGCCTTGTGATAACATTAGCTCACGGGCTAACCTGTACCACAAGACGCCTATTCCACCGTCTACAATCAATATCAATATCAACATGCCAACCCAACCATAATATAAGCAAGAAGTCAAATCCACACTAAGTATAGATGTCCAAATGCATCAAATAAGTGAAGCTAAAACATGCTTCTACAATATCAGAGTACAACTATAAAATTGCCCAAATGGGCTACATCAAAATCTCACAACACTCACATCCGTAACCAATGGTAGCGACGACACAGTCACATCAGGCCCTATCGTCCTGGCATGGCTGTCCTGCTGCAAAGTATGTGGCTGCTCTACCTGCAGGGTGACCTCCTAAAAAGGAAGACGTGGCAACCGTTAGTCGAAAAGACTACGTTGCTTCACATCCAATCCCCCGGCGACTCCTCGGCACCGGGCGAAGAAAGGAACAAGGGTACAAGTATATTACAAGTAGTAAAGCAGGTACAAGCAGGTGGTAATAGTACATGAATAACTATATTACAAACTAGTAGTTCTACTTGAATAACAATATTATAAACTAGCAGTTCTACTTGAGCAATTGGCAAATCAACAAGTACAAGTAACTACAACAGGAAAGTAACTTAACTTATAAGAATACCGATACAAACTTATAAGTTAAGGATCGGTTTACATAAAGTAACTCATCGTATATGAGTGCTCATACAAACTCATACGATGATGGTCTTGTTTATGCAATGCTATGTAATGGTCTGTATGCTATGTAATGACTCACCCATGATCACACACATGCAAGTTCTATGTCAACACAGACTATAGTTCTCACTATTCGAGCAGGTAGCTAACCTCTCAGGCATCAGCTGCTATGGCCAGGCGGTGACAGTAGAGCGGGCATCTCTACTACTAGGCGGGTATCCACACTACACCTAGGCCTCCGTACCCCTCAATGCTAAGAACACAACATCGGAGCCCATGTGTACAAGTCCCAGTGGGGTCTCGGGTAGATGTGTATCGAGAACACAGCCTGAACTGGCCTGGTGTGACCAGGAAGGGGCCTCGGAAGAAGGCACGAGGACACGGCCCAACCGTTCACTTGGTACGGAAGGGGCCTAGGGACGTGAACACTGAGGACACAACACAACCGCCCAAAGTCAAACTGTCAACTCCCGTCGGTGTGACGATCGGCGAGCCCATAGACCTGCCACACTATCCTTAACCCTGGATTATGACACCGCATGTCGACTCACACGCATGCAAATGCCACGACACCGTGGCATGGAAGGGGCCTCAGAAGTAAGCACAAGGACCCAGCCCAACCATCCACCTATACCTCAATTCAACATTAACTCAAGTAGTGACGGCCAACGCCGCACTTACGCCCATCCACAATACTACCCGTAGGGAGAGTACGCTCTAAGTATTGGACTACTACATTACATTCTAACTCTCATACATACTCATGGTCATTGCTTATCCTTCTATTTGTCATTCTAAAAGATTTCAATATATTACAAACATGATGCGCATAAATAATAATCTACCCATTTGTATCTAGTCATTTCATTCATCATACTATAATCATGATGCGCATATATAATAATCTATCAATTTTTAGCAAGTCATATCATGCCATAAAGCTTGCTTCACAATTCAGTTTTATGAAATCTAAATAACAAGATTCATCATTCATAGCACTACGGTGGTTAACATAAAATAGTTCATCAAAATCTCGAGTTAATTTGCAACATCGATTCCACCGAATTCAAATTCATATTATATAAACCGCAGAATTTATGTGTAGAATAAATCTGGACAGCAACTTCCATTGGAGATTACCAAAGTTATAGGAATTCGGAGAAGACGTGTAAACCCTCGATGGAAAGTTCTTTCCATGGGTAACAACTTTCATATTCAGCCCACAACCCAGATTTGGCTGTATCCTATTTGAAATCGGCTTCAAAGTCCGTTGCGCAAAAAACAACATTTCTGCATGCAGGATTTATCGGACGTCATATTCATTCAGACTTTCCCGTGGCTACATAATTCGCATGAAGAAGTGCAACCACTAGTTGGAAAGGTATTTTCAAGAGCTTCAACTATCGTGTTTAGTCGAAAGCCCAGGTTTGGTCACAGCCTACATGAAATGGACAAGAATATCACTGCGCGCAGAATACAGATTCTACACGTACCTTAAAGAGGGATGAATGACATCGGTTCATCTTCCTCCTCAAGTCGATCTTCCAAAATCACTCCAGAAAATCCCCCTCCCTTATTCACCCTCAAAGGGGCCATGATTCTTCACGAAACCATCCACCCATCATCACAAAGGAGAAATGGGAGGTTGAAGAGATCTAAAACCTAGAACACATGTCCTAGCATGACCATCCCTAGAAAACTCCTTCTCCCCATCAAAACTCTCTTGGGTCGATATCTCTCCTAAGAAAATAACTAAAGATCTAGCACCAAGGAAGAGGGGAGGAATCTCACCTCATTTTCGGCGTTTCCACTATTTTCGGCCATGGATCGTGTAACTCTTCTTGGCAGCATCTTCTCCCTCACGACGATGGTGGATCTTCTCCTCCAAGACTTTCTCCAGCGGTTTCACTCTCTAAAGAGTTTCTCTCAGGAAATAGGGGATGAAATGAGCATGAAAATGGCTAGGGTTTTCTCTTCCCCTTATATATGAAAAGTGACACGGGTAGGGACACGCCCGTATCCTTACTCGTGTCCTGCTTGGGTGAAATAGCAACGACAGTTTCCGTGTCGTTTCAATACTCGACACGGGTAGGGACACTCCCGTATCCCGACCCGTGTCCACATGACACGGCCGTGTTCCCTGGCCGTGTCCTTCTCTGGATACATTTTGACAAACTCAACTTGACACAACAGCACACGGGTAGGGACACGCCCGTGTCGCTAGCTGTATCATGCAATTCCTCGATCTCGACACGTGGGTCGTCGATCTCGACACGCTCTATCAATTGTAACTCGACACACACGAGTAGGGACACGCCCGTGTCGCTACCTGTGTCATACGATGTTGACACACCTCGTAGATCTCGATACGCCCTGTCAAGTGTAACTCGACACACAAGGGTAGGGACATGCCCGTGTTGCTACCTGTGTCATACGATGTCAACAGACCTCGTCTATCTCGACACGCCCTGTTGAGTGTAACTCGACACACATGGCACACGGGTAGGGCTAATCCTGTGTCTCTACCCGTATCATACAATTCGTCGATCTCGACACGCAGTTCGTCGATCTCGACACACTGTGTCGAGTTCAACTCGACACACACGCACACGGGTAGGGACACGCTCGTGTCTCTACCCGTGTCACTTCACACGGGTAATGAAACACCCGTGTCACTACCCGTGTCCTGCTCTAGACATACTCGAGTCATCGACTCGAGAGCCGGCCACTACCATACGGTTAGGGACATGCCCGTGTCTCTACCCGTATCCTATGCTTGACTGAATTCTCCTCCTTTTCACATGTGCTGCCCTATTGTCAGCACTCTCCATGAATCCTAGTCAGCTCTCCTGACTCAAAAACATGCACGAGGGGACTAGTGAGATTCGAGACGTTACAATATGAATTCTATTGATGAGGACATATATAATTCTATTTTGATAGGTCCTCCTCAACCAACAGCTGCTATAACATATACTTCAAATGCACATGTTGTTCCACCACCTGAGTGGATAGATGCTCAGAAAAAGATAAAGATTGTAGATGCAAAGGCCATGAATATATTGGCTCAGACTATGTCAGATGACATATTCCAAAAGGTGACTGAGTGCACATCTGTAAAAGCCATATGGGACTCTCTAAACTAGATGGTTGCTGGTTCAGCTGATGAGAGAAAGGACAGAAGATCAACTCTCATCTCCCAGTATGAAAATTTCAAGAAAGATGAAGCTGAGTCTGTTAAGTGAAATGTACAATAGATTAAGTTCAATAATCTGTGAGCTGAAGACCTTGCACAAAGACATCTCTCTCACTGAGGTGAATGATAAAATCCTAATGTGCTTCCCCAGCACTTGGGATTCCACAATATGGCCAATTAAGGAGGCCATAATTTTGAATGAGGTTTCCATAGAATCTCTCTTGGGAAAGCTCAAATCTTATGAACAGTTGATCAAGTCCAGGGAAGCTGCAGAATAAAAAACTCCTACAACAACAAGGAAGGAGCAGAACATAGCTTTTAAAGCTGTAGAAGAAACTGAAGCTCCAACATCAAATGAAGAACTCCTGAGACTCTTAGCCAAGAGATTCTACAAAATGGCAAGGAAGGACTTTAGGAGAAAGTCATCCAGGCATGATGACAAACCCAGGTATGATAAAACACCCACTAAGGAAATTGTATGCTTTGAGTACAGGAAATAAGGACACTTCATTTTTGAATGTCCTAAAAATCAAAAGAAGAAGAAAAGGAAAGAAAAAGACTCCAGGAAGCACCACTATAGCAAGCCTTCATCCAAAAAGCACAAAAGAATAGAAAAAGGGCTTTGTGGCTGAGACCTGGAGTGATACTAAAGAGGAATCTTCATCTTCCAACTCCAGTGAAGATGAAGAAGAAGCAAAGGCACGGGAAGTTTGCCTCATGGATATCAATGCCTCTTGCATCCCATCTGATGCTGAGGAACAATCAGAACAATCAGATAATGAAGAATCTGAATCAGAAGCTGATCAGGTATTATCATCCTTTGATTATAATTCTGATAGTTTTAAAACTGAATTTAAATCCATGTGTATAGATTTAATAAATTCTGAAAAAAGATTAAAACACTTAGGGAAAAATTATCTAAACATGAAAACCTTGCTTCTGAAAACATTAAATTAAAAGATGAACTAACTTTATCTCAAGAACAAATAGTATCATTAAAATCTGAATTAGTTGAGGCTAGGAAACTTGAAGAATCCCTAAATGGGAGAATCATCATGTTGATGGACATTACAAGCACAGTTAATGTCAGGCTCAATGGCAAGCTGGGCTTAGGTGCATCATCAAGCCAACCCCCACTAATTTAGAAAAATATTTTGACAACTCCAATTAAATTTGTTTCTGAAAAAGGAAAAGAGAAAATAGATAATGATAAAAATGTTAAACCAACAGAATTAAAATCAAAGAATAATAAAAGGAAATAGAATAAGAAAAATCCTAACTACAACAATGTTCAACAGATTTCGTTGAACTCCGATCGACGAAATGTGTACAGTTCGTCGAACTCCAGTCGACGAACTCCGAACATAGATTTCTATCCTAATTATTCGTTGAACTACGATCGGTGAAACCAGTATGGTTCGTCGACCATAGATCGATGATTTTGGGGCCTGGAGAATGGATATTCTCATTCTCTGAGTGGAGTTTGACGAACTCACCCCCATTCATCGATCTCAGGTCGACGAACTCACTTGAATTCGTCAAATGCAGTTCAGTATAACTAAAACTTTAATTCTTCTAAAACTTATAATCAACCAAGATCTTCTTTTAATCAATTTAACCAATGTATTATACCACCTAGAAGATATCACCCTTTAGGTTATAAATGCCAGCTTGAATATTCTTATATCTCTAGTGTTAGTTATGTGAAGAAAGAAGGACCCAAGGTAACCTGGGTCAAGAATAACTAATCTATTTATTTGCAGGTGAAAGACTATCCTACCACAGAGCAATAGTGGTACATGGATTGTGGCTGCTCTAAACACATGACTGGGAATAAGGACAACCTAACTCACTACAAGTTAAAGTTAGGACCAAAAGTAATATTTGGTGACTCCAATTGTGGCCAAACTGAAGGCTATGGAAAGGTCCAGAGTGGAGCTGTCACCTTCAGGAAGGTAGCCTATATAAGTGGACTGAAGCATAACCTTATTCCATAAGTCAGTTATGTGATGAAAGGTTTCAGGTATAATTTACTAAAACTTCCTGTATTATTATCTCTATAGATAACCATGTAGTTTTGACTGGCACTAGAGTAGGAAATATTTATGTAGTTAATTTTAAATCTGCCAAAATTGAAATCTGCCTGTTTAATTCAACTAGCCACAATAATGACTTTTGACATAGGAGATTAGGTCATGTTAATCTGAAAAACATTGCCAAACTATCTAGGGACAATCTTATTAGAGGATTACCTTCTTTCCCCTACAAGAAGGAAAGCCTTTGCAAGGCTTGCCAATTGGGCAAGCAAACTAAAAATAGTTTCAAAATAGTAAATAAAAGTGACTCACCTATAATATTGTACTTGCTACATATGAAACTTTTTGTCCCTATTGCAGTACAAAGTCTCGGAGGTAAATCTTATACTTTAGTGATTGTAGATGACTTCTCTAGATTCACTTGGGTATTCTTTCTGAGATCTAAGTCTGATAACTTCAAGGTTCTTACAGATTTTCTCAAGAACATACAGATTGAGTACTCTACTCTAGTTACATTGATCAGAAGTGATCATGGTACTGAGTTTGAGTCTCTTCTTGTACAAGAGTTCTGTGAGAAGGAAGGTATCAGGCACTGCTCCTCAGCTCTTAGAACACCTCAACAAAATGGGGTTGCTGAAAGGAAGAATAAAACCCTAATTGAATCAGCAGGCACATTACTTGCAGATGCTCATTTGCCCCTATCCTTTTGGGCAGAGGCTGTGAGCACAACAAATTATGTACTGAATAGAAGTTTTATACACAAGCTTAAGAATAAGACTCCTTTTGAGCTACTTAAAGGGAATAAACCTAAAGTATACTACTTTAAAATATTTGGATGTTTATGCTCTATTCACAACAATAATAAGAAACACATTAGAAAATTTGAAGCTAAGGCTGAAATGGGAATTTTACTTGGATATTCCCAAGTAAGCAAGGCTTATAGGGTCTTTAATAAATCTACCATGAAAATTGAAGAATTTGTACATATTTCATTTAATTAAACTAACATGTTTTACAAGGAGAAAGAAATTTCTACCAGTAACACTTTGCAGGAACCACAGTTGTGTGGGAAGTTAAATGAACTGACCCTCACCAATGAGGCAGTTAGTCATCCTTCTCCACACATTACTGAAGAAAATGAAGCTGAAGACAGTGAAGATGCAGACACTGAAAATAGTGAAGAACCTCCAACAGCTACCATAATTCCACAAGAGGAATTTATTCCCCAAGCTGTTGCTCAACCAACTCCACCTACTGAATTTGTCAGAGTTAGAGATCACCTTGTATCTCAAGTGATTGGAGACATTTCAATTGGTATGCAGACCAGACATCAACTCCACCAAGACTTGATGCATGCCTGCTTCATATCTCAAATTGAGCCCCATTCCATTAAAGATACAGAGCAAGATCCCCACTGGATTGTTGCAATGTAAGAGGAGCTCAACTAATTTGAGAGATGCAGAGTTTGGGATTTAGTTCCAAGACCAAAAGAATACCCAATCATTGGAACTAAATGGGTATTCAGAAATAAGCTTGATGCCCAAGGTGTCATAATAAGGAATAAGGCAAGGCTGGTTATTCAAGGCTATAGGAAAGACGAAGGGATTAACTATGATCAGACATTTGCACCTGTTGCAAGGGTAGAAGCAATCAGAATCTTCCTTGCATATGTTGCCTACAAGAGATTCAAGGTTTACTAAATGGATGTCAAGAGTGCATTCCTGAATGGTGAACTTAAAAAGAGGTTTATGTTGAACAACCTACAGGTTTTATTTCTCCTACTTATCCCTATTATGTTTTTAAATTGCATAAACCTCTTTATTGTTTAAAGCAAGCTCCAAGAGCTTGGTATGAAATCTTAGCTAGCTTTCTTATAGAGCATATGTTTTCTAGGGGCATTGTAGATAGGACATTATTCACTAGACACCATAAGGATCAAATTTTATTAATACAAATCTATGTAGATGGCATTATTTTTGGGTCTACAGATTCCAAACAATGCAAGAGGTTCTCTGACCTCATGCATTCGAAGTTTGAAATGAGTAGCATGGGTGAGCTCTCTTACTTTCTTTGTCTCCAAGTGAAGCAGCTACCTGATGATATCTTTATATCCCAATCTAAGTATATTAAGGAGCTTATCAAAAAGTTTGGGATGTCAGATGTCTCAGCCAAGAAAACACCTATGGCTACAAATGTCGTAATTGACTTAGATGAACATGGGAAACCTGTTGATCAGAAATTATATAGGGTCATTGTTGGGTCCCTATTATATCTTACAACAAGTAAACCTAACATAATGTTTGCCACATGTCTTTGTGCTAGGTTCCAAGGGAACCCTAAAGAATCACACCTTATTTTATTAAAAAGATTTTAAGATATATAAAGAGTTGTCCTAGTCTAGGACTATGGTATCCAACTGAGTCAGAGTTTGAGTTAACTGGATACTCAGATGCAGACTTTGCTGGATATAGAGTAGACAAAAAAAGTACCTCAGGGACAAGACAGTTCCTTGGTATGAGACTAGTGTCTTGGTTTTGCAAAAAGCAGTAATCTATGTCTACATCAACTGCTGAAGCAGAATACATAGCTGCTGGCGGTTGCTGCTCCCAAATATTGTGGATTCAGAACCAACTCCTGGATTATGGGTTCAACTTAAATAATTCAAAATTTCTATGTGACAACACAAGTGCAATTTCTATTGCACAAAATCCAGTGCATCATAGTAGAACTAAGCATATCGACATTAGACATCATTTCATTAAAGAGTGTGTGGACAAAAATAAATTAAGCTTGTCTACATCTACACTGATTTGCAAAAAGCAGATATCTTCACCAAGCCCTTGGATGAGAGGAAACATCTGTTCTTTATAAATCAGCTTGGTATGATCAATGGAGAAGACTTAATTTAATTTTTGTCTGTGGTCGACGAATTTTTCAAAGTTCGTCAAACAGATATCGACAAACTGTGAAAAGTTATAGAGACACTCATTGAATGGAGATCGACGAACTCTTTATGAGTGAAGTTCTTTCGTCGAATGGAGTTCGACGAATTTTCTTCAGAAAATTTTCGTCGAACTGAACTCAACGAAATGTTTTCACTTCTTCTGACTGAGATCGACGAATTCTTTTGACTATAAAATATTTCGTCGAACCCAGATCGAAGAATTTTTTACTTTTCATCGGACGGAGTCTGCCGCTACATATTCTGAAAACCATATATCGAGGTTTTCTTCGAGCTCCATCCCACGCTTTCTGTTCCTTTGAACTTGATCTCTATTTTTCTTGTGCAGGCGAAAATAATGGCGATTCCGGCGAACACTCTTGCTGCAATGAAATTCGATATAGGATTTGACATTGACTTTGAATCATTCCAGCACTCTGACCAGATCTTTGTGGATATTTTGAAATTATTTGCGGAGCAGAATCTGCAGAAGTTCATGACTCAACGAATCAAAATAGCAATGACTGAGATTAAGGAATGGGTGTTTACCTCTACAACACCTGATGAAGATATAATGATAGGAACAATATCCGATAATGCAGTCTCTCTTTCCCCCACCATTTTATCTGAGATTTTTGGTCTGCTGAATGGTAATGAAGAATTAGAGATGGATAATGAGGAGTATGATAATATGTTGATTAAGATGTCTCATTTTGGAGAAAACCCGAACAAACTGCTGAAGAAAAATTTGTCTGCTGAGTACAAATTTTTGGCTGATGTTGTCGGAAAGGTTCTATTGGGCAAACATACCGCCCACAACTACATCATTAGGCACCAATTATTGGTGATGGGTGCTCTGGTTGATAAGAAAGGAGTAAACTGGGGCAAATTATTGTTCGATTTAATTAAGAAGAAAAATAACAAGAAGTAAGTTTGTTTTGGAAGGATTCTGGGGATAGTCCTTCACGAAAAGGCTCCTGAACTACTGGTCTCCATGACAGTGTTCATAAATGCCTCCAAAAGGCTTACATCCGCACTGTTTGGCAGATGGGAGAGGAAATCACCAAGCCATCCAAGGATTCATCCTCTACAAGGACTTCTGAGAGCACCAGGGCCGTGACAGCCGCTCCTCCACCTCCAGAAGCCGTTCCTTCCTCCACCAACATACCTTCTCCTCAACCTCAACAACAACAACAACAACAACATCTACCCACACCAGTTCCCTCCCCAGTTCCATCTCCAGAGCTTACCACACCACCTCCATCTCCACCTCCATATTCTCCACCTCCTCCACTTAATACATCTGAAATACAATCTGAACTTCCATCTACCTCCAAGCCCTCTTTCAGTCTTCTATCTCCTCAACCATCACCACAAAATTCTCCAATCTAGGAACCCATCTCTTCCCCCAAAACCACAGTTCCTCTCACTACTACTACAACTCCCTCTATTCACATCACTCCACTCACCCACACTGACATTCCATCTAATGTTCCAGAATATACACATATATATATGTCCAATGCATTCTCTGTATGTTCCAATTGTGGACATCACACTCCTTACTCCTCCACTGCTCCAGAATCTCTTTATCTCAACTTCTCTGATATAGCTAAATACCTTCTAGCATTTATTTCTCCTACCCTTAACAAGCTTATAACTGATGCTCTATCTCCACTTTCTGCTTCCATAACTACTCTTTCTTCTAGAATTACTGCACTATCCCTTATTCCTTCTTCTGGAGGACTGACATCAGGACCCCCTGAACCCAGTCAGGGGGAGATGTTCTGTGATGAAGAAGCTCCAGTTTTGACAGCAGTAGCAGAAGCAGCATATGATTCTGTGATGTATGATGACTCAGAAGAAGCAGATATTCCTACTGAAATAATTGAGTTATATACAGATTCTGATATAGATATGGATGACACAATTTTGACAAAAATAATAACTATTGGTGATTGCATTATTAATACCACAGTTAATTTATTTAGTTTACTAAAATCTTTTGATACAATTCATTTGAATTATCTTCCATTTGTTTGCCCAAAGCCTTCTATGGCTATAGTCCCTTATTCTGCACCAATAAGCCCCACAGTTGCCAAGCACCTTAAGACACGTCTTGCTGATCCAGTGATCATAAAAGAACATATTACTGAGAATGTTCTTGAGTTAGTCTCCTCCCCAGAACCAAAAGCTATCTCTCCAAAGGCTCCTATATATAAAATGGATGATAGTCCTCTTCCAAACTTAGATGAAATTATTATGGCAGATATTGTAGAAGAAAATATGTTAATGTCTGAAAAAATTGCTGAAACAGTTGCTCCAGAAATTAAAATTGCAGAACCTCCAGTACAGCCTCAAGCAGAAAAGCAAATATCAAAAGATATTTTCAAGGCTCTTGATGATTTATATGACAATCCTCAGGGATATTCTGATGAAGAAGAGGATGATGATGATTCTGATGATGATACTGATGCCAAGAAGAAAGTCTCTAAGAAAAGAAAGGTTGTTCCTAAAGCTGCTCCCAAACTAAACCTTACTCATGATACTCCATATTATATTCTACAGAATATCACTCCATATCAAGGGATGCCAGCATGGGTGTGGCTTTCAAAGAATGAACAAAAAGCCAGAAAGAAAAGCACGAGGTACTCTCCTCCTCCTCCTTAAAGGAACTGGAGAGGTCCTCCTCCTCCTGCTGGTGCTTTAGGAAGCAGTTCTTAGAGGTCTACTCCATATAGTAGAACATATCAAAGACAACCTGATAGATCCTCAAGATCACATGGAAGCAGCCAGCAAAGATATTCCAGCAGTAGCAGACAACAGCAATAGCAACATCAGCAAGACATTCAACAACAAGCTTCTAAAACTGAAAAAGCAGAAAGTCCAAAAAGGCTTGCATCACCATCTATTCCATTTGTGGATCTTGAAACAGAAACAACTTCAAGAATGGCCAGATTCCAGGAGCTTGTTTGATTATCAATAATCAACAAAGCTAAAGATGAAGGGAGAGATCCTTCTTAGTACTCAATAATGTTATCATACAGAAAGGAATAATTGAAAAGGTATGAAAAGGCTAACAAATTCTTCAATGTAGATGCCTACATGAACTTGCATCCAGAGGACGTGGTACCCAGGGCAACTAGTCTTAATATAATTGGTGCTGCTGATATGACCATGTCCAAAAGAGAAGCAGCAAATCCTAATAGAGAAATCAAATTCACCCAGCCTTTTGAGAAATACAAAGGTGACAATGAAAAGAAGAATAAGAAATGATATATTCTATTTAGTTTTGATTTTCTGAACATTGTTTGTTTTCTGTCACAAAACTACTATTTATGTACATATCTGCTGAATGTTTTAATTTTCTGTCAGATATATTTATCCTGCTTTGTGAATGTTTTTCTTTCATTTATATTAGTGACATCACCCAAATAGTGGGAGATTGTTGGATCCCTAGTTTGGATATTGGCTAGGTTCACTAATTAGGATATCTGACCCATAATGTATAGCCAGGGTCATGTGTTTTGAGTCCTAGAGTCTAGGCTAAGTCTTTAGGTTAAACCATATATGGACCAGCTAGCAGAAGACCTCAGATGACTCAAGACTTAGAGAAAATCAAGTTCAGTATATAAGTTCAACGTTCGTCGAACTCAGCTCAATGATATTTGATCGCTGATTGATGTACTCAGAGTTAATTCTTTGAGTTGAGCTCGATGATATTTGAGCTCAGGTCGACGAAGTCTGGATTTCAACTTCAACACATTCTTTCCAGAATATTTTCTCTGAACTCAGCTCGACAAAGACAGAATCTGAGATCGACGAACTTGGAGCGTAGAATTGGCAAGTTATTCACAGAATGCAGTTCTCTGTGCTCAGCTCGATGAACTTGGATCTTAGGTCGATGAACAAGTTTTCTCAGGTCGATGAACAATATTACTTAGCTCGACAAACGTGGATCTCAGGTCGACAAAATCTGTTCTTTGGTCAACTATTTTTGTTGCAGTTTCAGACTTGGAGTTTTCCTTATTTTCTGTTTTTTATTCCATATTATTTAGCAATAATTTCCTGAGTAATTAATGCTTATATTCTCTGAATCTAGCCGTTACTGGCAGGATTGATTATGGTCTTTATCAGGATAATTACTTCCTTAATTAATTGGGATAGTTGGGGAAACTCATCAATGCAAATATTCTCCAGCCGATTTTCATTCTCCAGGCCATCAATAATTAATGCTTGAGAATTCAAAATTCATAGGAGAAATTAGACAGAGAATATAAAGGGATTTTTTTTCAGAAGATAACACGACAGAGAGTGATACAAAACCAGAGAAAATACAGAAAATCTCTCAGACATTCTCTGTACAGAAAACATCCTGTTTTCACCTTGATCTTTCTGAAGAAGAAGAAGAAGAACAATCACACTCAAGAGTCTTCTTCAACTTTAACTCCAGGATCTTTCAAGGATAACTATCTCTGAATCAGTCAGAAGTTCCTGGATCATTTGAAATCAAGGCTGAAGATCTACACCATGTACAAGGCTTAAGTGATTTCTGAAGGAGCCTTGACAACAGCAATCCACTTGTCTTCTCAGTTGTTTGAGAAAGAGAAGACACCACCAATCTCTCTCCCCCTCCTGTATAAAGGGTTTATTAACTCCCTTCAAAAGTTTATTTTGGTTTTTGGGCACTTGATCAAAATCTCAAAGGTGGCTGTCACCTGATCAAAAAACTGCTAGTGGATTCCTACCAGGGTGGTAGAAGTGTGGATCTATCCAGGTTAGGGAACCACTATAAAATTTTTTGTGCTGTCTGGTTTCCCTTTTTCTTGTTGTTCTTGCTGTGGCTGTGATGGCCTAGTTGTGTTGTGATATATTTTTATGTTGTGTTAGATTAGATCATCTTAGATAATTTTACCTTTCTGTTAATATTGGGATCAATTATTCATTACTCTGATATAAAAATATTAAATAGCCAAAAAGTTTTAAATACTCTATTAACCCCCCCCCCCCCTCTAGAGTAAATCAGATCTAACACCTATCTTTCAGGCTCCTCACTCCCACTCACCATCCCAGAAGAAACAAATGGAGGAGGAGGCAACGGAAAATCTAAAGACTCATGCAGACAGTCAAAAAATAAACAGATTGGCTACGTTAAAAATAGGATTTGCTCGCCAAATGGATGACATCTCATGTTTATACACATTTTGCCCAATCTGATTTACTATTCGAAAGGGTCCAGTCTACGGTAGCAAGCTTCTTCATGGTACCTGAAAATAACCATTCCGGATTTAGCATAACCATCACAAAGTCATCCATTTTAAAACTAGTAGCTCTTTTTTGCTTGTTAACTTGAGTTGCATAAAATCAATTGTACTATGCAATTTTTTTCGCTCAAAGATTTTTTATGCAAATCATTGAAATGCAATAAATGAACTACTAATATAACTAACGCCACAAACCAATTCTTTCATATACCAAGGGCAACTCCTGAGAGAGGTAAATGATCAAGAGGCTCAGAGAGTGGATCATAAAAGAATTCATCGCGGGGCGATGAACACTCAAATGCAAATTAGAGACATCAGTGATCAGATGTGTCAACATGGTTTCCGAACTATCTCTATAAGTGTGCGTGACAAGTATCAATGAATCAACGAGTGCTCCCTCAAACTTGATGGTGATACTAAGGATAGATACATCCCAAATGTTTGGTTAAGCCATATGTTTTCCATCTAGGGGTTCACCGGGAGGGTTATAATAAAATTCATCGCAAATGTGACACGTGCAAATGTTGGCTCCAAATATATATGAAGTGCTCTCATATAAATGTCAATACATGCAAAGTGTGTCAATCGTGATAAATCTATTAAGAGAAAGTGAGGCATCAGGAGGCTCAGTGGGTGGGACATATGAAAACTCATTGCGAATACGATGGTCAATAGGTGGTACGTCCCATAACTCATCTAGAGTGAGAGTGACCAGATGGCTATGATCAAGCCCTAATATAGATATGTCACACTCAAAATCATCTCTCTGAAGTACTATTGACATCAAGGGCGAAAATGGAGATGGTATCCCATCTTCTGATCCGTACCTCAACACAATAAGACTTACCTGCTTGCATCATACATCTGTTAGGTAACAACACATGTACTCTATCTGTAGATAGAAGAGTAGGCACTCCGATCTGCGATACGAAGTCCTCAGATAGAAACGAATGTGAAGCACTTGTATCGAACAGTGACCTCATCGGATGGTCCCAACAAGAACAAAGTCTATACTTATCAGGTTATACACAAGAAATTCACAAGGCATAAAGTATATAAAGCATGAAAACTATATACTAATCGTACCTGTCATGAAATCATCCTGTTTGATGGCCTTCTGTTGGCTAAGATTATTCACCCTTGGCTGAGCTGGAGCTTATTGGGATGTAGTAGACTCCACCGCCTTTCCCTTTTTAGCATACGATGGTCCTGCCTTTTTGCACTTCTTTGGAAGGCCACTGGTACAATCACAGGCAAAATGCCCTGGCTTGATACAAGTGTAACATGTGAGCGGGCCTTTCCCTGATGTTGCTCCAGAAGTACCAGTAGAAGGATCCTGTTCAGAATACTTGTACTTCTTACATCATCTCTTGTGGTTGTCAGACTTTCTAGGATGTGGCATTTTGAACTCAGGCTTTATCACCGCCAAGTCCCTCTTGCCGTGGACCCTCTTCATGTCTTTCTCTAACGAACGAGCCATATTTATTAACACTTGAAAACCTTGGTTCATCGAACCCGGGAGCTATAACCTCAGCTCATCTCGCAGTCTCACATAGAACCTATTGGTCTTCCGATCTTCTTCAGCAAAAGTAGACCCCGCATAAATTCCTAACCCGGTAAACTCATGGAGTTAGTCATCCACACTACCCTCGCCCTAAGTCAACCACTGAAACTCGTTGTCCATAGCAATCCGCTGCGACAATGGCAGATGCTTTGGCAGGAACAATCTCAAAAACTCCTCCATCGAGACCTTCGATAGTTACATTCCTGCAAAGTAGTGTAACTCCAACTCATCCCACCAAAGCCGAGCCTCTCCTTCCAACAACATTGTTGCCAAGGTGACCTTCTGTCCCCCCTTTATCTCAATCGTCGTCAATAACCCTTGATGCTCAAAAGCTAGTCCTCTACCTGCATTGGGGATCTTATACATGTAAATGTAGGCCGACAAAAGCTCATAAAGTGCTTCAGCTACCGTTCAGTCACTCACTTCTCATCCAAAGCCTCAGGAGGCATTTATCTAGCAGCTATAGGCTCGGTCACACCAACCTGTACTGGCACCATTGCAGGTCGCACTTGCCTAGTCGGTTGTGCATTCATCATTACAAACACTGCTTCAGCAACTAAGCGTACTGTTTCCATAGAAGAGGAGGTGTGGGCACATCAGCCGGTGCCGCACTCTCAACAGAACGTTGGGGTTCACACAGCCCCGCACCACTTTTAGTCACCTATATGTGTAAAATACACAATTTAGTGACTACAAAAAGGCAAACAATGACTATTAGGAATGCGTAGGTTCCTCAAACATGTGTATTTTCATTACTAAGTGGATATTCTTGAGTTCCTTTGTGTTATAACGGCAAGCACAAACACATGTTCGCCACCCCTCAAAAGCATTAGACCACGAATTCGGAGAAGGAAAACCAAGACAAGTTGATAACAAAATTATAACACCACCATCCGTCACATGAAATATAACAGAGGGTCCGGCCGGGGGCCCACGCCATATCCCACAGACAGTCGGCAGAGTTACATGTTAATATCAAAACAACATGCATCCTAACGCAGAGTATTCTAGCCAAAGTTTCAGTGGTTGCACTTTGAACTCAAGTAGTACAAATGCACACTGTTAAAAACCAAATAGAAATGTTTACAGAAAAATATACCAACGTCAAAACGGCCTTAAGGCCTTACAATGGTTTCCTTTTAACACAAGTATTTTCATACATCAGCACGCAGGCCGGCCATACATGAAAACACTAAAAAGCCTTCGCTTGGCCTTCGAGGGCCGGCACAGCAATAAGGGCAGCAACCTGCAATTTCCCTCTCAGCTCTCCAGCACCTACACATGGACAATCCACCACAAGAGCGTCAAACAAGGCACCGATCAGCTTTCAGCAAACCAATTTATAACGACCCTACACCGTACCCGGGGCAGCAGTATTCCTTCCCTGCATGCATAGCATTAATACAACAGATATATCACTAGGAGGTGCACTCAAGAACCAATCAATATATCACAAACGAATGCCTCAATGACCAAACGTTCCGTGCACTCAGGGAACATTCTCGGTGTACCGGACTTCTCCGGGTCCCACCACAATCCATAGTCCCGGACTTGATAGTTCACTTGAGTATTCTAGCCTTTCCGGCACAGGGCCTAAGACTCTTGTTATGACAACGACGAAAGCCAGTTACTTTGGGAAATCTACTCCGAACAACATAACGCGGGTCCAGTTCAGTTATTTCTTGTTGCTGAAATCACCAAGGCAACGCCGACGGTCATAGCCATCATGGCGAACGACAAGACGTAGGTCAGCTTCTCCTTTCCCATTCGGCTCACTGGCCTTTTAAGAGCACACAACTCACACTAGCCACATGGTCTCCAAGAGACTGGCTTCGTACATAAAATGCTATCTGGAAGCTTTCGCCAGTGATATTCACCGTCTTCTGGCGTTAGCGACAGAACTCTCTTCTATATCCAGACTCAGCCACAACTGGAAAATCTTTCTAGCCAAAATCCTGCAGTATCTTGTAGTGCAAAAAAACTCGTCTTTCACAGCAATCATAACTCACAAAGATCTATCGCTAGTAATACTCAATATCGCCTAGTGATATCCAACAGTTATGCAAAGTGTGGTATTTTCTGGGTATTTTCCTGGAGCTCACCCCCAGTACTTCCTACTACTCTCATTTCACAGGTACAGCCCATAGACCGTGTAAACTCATTTATACTCAGAGTCTTCTCCGGCATGCAAAATAAAATATCACCCATCCAGACTAACCCATCCGGATGGGCTTCACACAGCATGCCTATTGCGTACTGTGATTTCCAGATTCTATATGCAAAACCACCCATGGATATTATGTATCAAGCCATCAGAATTCCCTCGATTATCCACCTTTTGGTGGGGGATTCCCTGCATATGAAAAGGAGGACTTCACTTGTCCAAGATGGAAGATCGTTACCCTCGTAATCCGTTTAGGAGCCATGTCATGGCTTTCTATCCAGTTGGAAAGGAGCACCTCTCTTTTGTCTTTGCGGATCTAGCCTCGGATTTTTATTCCATCCACTGGATCTCCTTCACCAAGTGTTTCAAGCTCAGCCTCAGCCTTCTTCTTTAGCTCTTTTCACTTAAGATGACAATGAAAGGAGGAGAGAGAGAAAGTAGAAGATAAATTACTTCTCTTTTACCCCTCCTCTGCTTAAGTGGCCTTGGGATGAATCCCAGCCACATGATCATTTCATAAAAAGGAAGCAAAGGCCACGATTTCAGCTGAATAGTGAAACAAAATGATATCGTCGCGCGATATCTTCTATCGCCTAGTGATAGCTATCGTAACAACCTTGACCCTAGTCAACCACCACTCTTCAGCCACTGACCGGACATCTGACACGTGTCAAGTCACACATGGCAGTATCGCCCATCGATACTCACTATCACTACGTGATAGCTTACTCGATGATTCGTCAAAAGCATTGAGTGCATTGAGTGCGTTGAGTCTACTCAACGCTTCGTTTAAACTGTTGAGTGCGTTGAGTGGTATCGCTGCATGATACCCACTATCGCTACGCGATATTCTCTTAATCAATGATTCTTTAATTTTTGTCAACACTTGAAAGCATCGAGTCGGTCGAATGCTTTCACTATCCACAGCGAAACCCACTGTCACCCGACGATAGCTATCAAAAGTTCTTTTTCCATTTTTGGGGTGTTACATCCCTGACTGCAATGGTTAGTGAATAAGTCATAAAGTGGGAGAAGATAGTGATCAAAGCCAACATTGGGAATGTTATTTGGGTCACCAATATTATCATAGGTTCATTGGGGCTTGAACAATATTCATATGAGAACATTGTTCTTACTCCTATTCCAGAAGGATGGAGAGATGGAAATCAGTATGATGTACAGTATGATAATAAGCAAGATGAGTAATATGGTGATGATCAGAATGGTGATCAAGTTGGTGCATAGTGGGTTGAACCCTCTACTATAGCTAAAATTCCTACCTTCAGCCCCACTGCTAAACAGATACTGAAATATAAAGCCAAGTCAGCTACACAAGATGAAGAGGTCAGGCTTAGCAAAAAGAGGTACAAAGAAGAGATAGAAACTAGGCCAGACTTTGAAAAATTGAGTCCTTAAATAAGGACTATCATCTTGTCTACCTAGGATCAAGTCAAAGATAAGAAAACTGAAAGGGGAAAGGTGCATAGCTCCCTAGAATGAGTTAAATTAAAACGGAATGAAGAGGCCAGGAGGAAGTTCAGGAGAGACAAAAAGACAGGTGTAGTTCCACCAGATGCTCTTGAGCCCAGCAAATAGTTCCCAATGCCTTATAGTTATTTTGAAAGATAAAAGCAGAGGAAGACTGATGCTGATGAAAAGGCTGTAAAGAAACACAACAAGGGAATAGTTATCAGGGAACCCGAAACTTAAAATGTCTGTATTCCTTAAAGGGCTTTAGGAATATGGATTTTGTCATAAGCACACTGTCGATTTATAATTATCTATTTAAATGGAAATCACAGTTTGATTATGTGAAAATTATTGTTCTTGTCTGATGTGAATGTTTCTCTTTTATATAACTCTGTATATCATTGACTAGGGTTCTGACTTATTCAAATAGGAGGAGATTGTTGGGTCCATTGATCACAATGTCCCAGATTTGAAGAAGTCCCACAGGTCAAAGGTATACATGTGAATGTATTTAATATATGTTCGAAGTTAATTGTATGTAAGTTGTATACTATTACATTGATTAGATAGGTTATGAGGAACACAATGACAGTTGGACTCAAGACAGGTTGTTGGACAAGCCGAAAAAAGGCTATGTACAGAAGCGTTGAGTGAACTCTCTTCACTCAACACCAGAAGGGTAAAAGCATTGGCAGAACACCTAGCAGTCAAAGCATTAGTGTTGCTGAATAGAAATCTGTTTAAGGAAAGAAGCGTTGAGTGAAGATAGTTCACTCAATGCCTAATCAACATGATTTATGATTAAGTATAAAAGCATTGTGTGAAGACGAGCCACTGAACGTATCATCAAGAAATCAGGCAAAGTCCAGAAGCGTTGAGTGTAGAAGCTTCACTCAATGTCTTCATATAGGAAAATTCTACCTAGTCCAAATGCATTGAGTGAAGAAGGCTCACTCGGCATCTTATCAGTTAGATTACAAATGTCAAATGCATTGAGTGTTGAAGGTTCACTCAACGCCTCAAGATGTTGACTTTCTGCTAAGTAATTCTGAGTTGAGTGACAAGGCCTCGCTCAACGCTTATCCAGATTGTCGGGAAATTGCCAAGTCCACAAGCGTTGAATCATGCTGACATCATCAATAATTAAAATGTTGCGGGAATTGTGCACTAGATGATGAAAGGCGCTGTATGCCTTTTGTACAACAATTAGTGCAAAAGATTTGTTGCAGTTACCTATTCCGGCTGGTCCAAACTGCACATAGAGTTGTTGGAAGGCGAGTAACAAAAGGCACTTTCTGAGAAATAAAAAGGAAAGCTTTTTGGTCATCTTCTTCCTTTCGATTAAGTAGAAGATTTCCAAGAACTCATTTATACAGTAAGTCTGTGAATTACAGATATAGGTTGGCTGGTTGAAGAAATAAAGAAATATAGAATCAATTTGTGTTCAACAACAAGATCAAAAATCTCATTTTCTTTGTAAGAAGAATAAGCGGAGCATACTTAAGTTGTTGTTCATCTTGAAGACCACTACAATCAACACTACTACATCAAAGGCTTTAAGAAGCAGTGCTCTGTAATTGTTTTCTCAGCACAAGTAGAAACTTCCTGAAGATCTACAATATTGTTATTGTGAAGAAATTGTACTGAGTTTACTCAGTTCGGAAAGAAGGCTCAGAGGACATTCTCTCTGGAGTCAATCATCATCGAACATTTACTCTTTCTGTAGTTTCATTATTAATCTGAGTTGTAAGCCTAAAATATAAAGGCTGAGTGGTAGGATTCTATTGAGAATCTGAGGTAGGGCCTGTATGACTGAGGTAGGATCTGAGTCTGATCTGAGGTAGGAGATTTAATATCTCTAAGTGTAGGGCTATCCCTCTAGCCTGAGTTGTAAGGCTTCTTGTTAAGCCTGAGGTAGGTGATCTGGAGGATCACTGAGCTGTCAGAGTAAAGTTTACTTTAAGTGGGTAGGGTTGTGTCCCTATGTAGGGCATGGAGGAACCTTGAGAGATCCTGAGGGATCTTTGTTGTAAGCTCATTGAGTTGAGTTCAGAGAAGATTGCCTTGTCTAACATACTGTTAGAAAGATAGGAGGAAAGGTGGATGTACCCATACCATGGGAAACCACTATAAATTTTGGTGTGTTCTTCTTGTTCGTGAAAGCTAACATAAAATCAATCAGACAACTCACCAAAGTCAAAGAAAGTTTAAAAAGACTAAAAGACTTATTCACCCTCCCCCTTCTAGGTGTATAGCTACTCTTGAAACAAAAACCTTCACTCTGGTAATGAATAATCATTCAACATAGTTCTGCAAGCCTCTATTAGAGTTCTATTCATTCTCTCAGTCACTCCATTTTGCTATGGAGTGGGAGGAGAGGAAAACTCTTGAAAAATACCTAGTGTTAACCCAGAAATTAGCGATCCTCTCCAGGGTGACTTGCTCGCAAGTTGCGGACTCCTTCAGCTCTTCCCGGTATTCACGGCCAACTATTAGGCAAGCTGCACTACTAGAAATTCTAACAGCACTGTCACCCGGCGATAGCGATATCGCCAGACGATAGCCCCGTTTGGGCGGACTCACATATCTATCCACCCAGACCGCTAGGTAGCCGCATGATTGGCAGGAGGGGCTATCTGATTCTTCGGCCTGCTCCTGCAGGTCGTGCGACTAAGTAGTCTAACAACGTCATCGCCTAGCGATAGTGGTTATCTCTAGGCGATATTTCCCTTTCTTCAATAGGTGCGGACAACTCTCCTAGTCTACCTCAATCCGCCCAGTAGAAGGCGGCCTGCCTCCATGTCGCCCGGAAGAAGGTGCCCTACCTCTAGGTCGCCCAGCAGAAGGCGGCCTGCCTCCAGGTCACCCAGCAGATGGAGGCCTGCCTCTAGGTCGCCCAAAAGAAGGCGACGTGCCTCCAGGTTGCCTGGTAGAAGGATCCCTGCCTCCACATCACACAGCAGAAGGTGGCCTACCTCCAGGTCACCCAGAAGAAGGCAGCTTGCCTCCAAGTCACTCGTTAGAAGGAGGCATGCCTCCAGGTCGCCCAGGAGAAGGTGCCCAGCCTCCAGTTCGCCCAAACATCACAGGTGATGTCATCATGCCCAGTTCTGGGAGTCTCCTCCTCGAGCTTATAAATAGGCCCCCATACCTCTTCAGAAGAGGAGGAGTGTGGGAGGACGATCGAGGGAGCTATTATAATAGTAAACCATTTGTATATAACTTTCTATCCGCCGACACTTCTTGCGAACTAACTGCTAGTCCGGGCAGACTCTGCGGATAGCCTACAAGGCTTGGAAGTTCGGCGGGCAACCTTTAATCTAACTTGTCATTGACTACAAGACTTAGTCGCTCAAACCGCCTAAGACAAGGCAACTTTAGTAACCTGTCCGGGTGGACTCAGCCCTTAACCTACGCGAACATACTTCTGGGCTTTTCTCTACCTCAGCATCCTCAGTGGCTTATATTTCTAACTACCAGTTTCCTCTTATACCCCGTTGCTTTTCTATATAAAGGAGAAACTCAAGTTGTAATATTGATTCATAATCAAAGGAAAGCCTATCGCAGGAGTGGCATTTTAGCCTCGACGGGCAAACTATGTTGTTGCCGCTGCCAGTGGCCCCTCTCTCTCTCTTCTCCACTCTCTCAGTCTCAACCGCTAATCCTAACCATCAGTAACCACTGCTCGACAGTTCCTCATCAACCTCCTTTTATACCTGTATCCTGGATCGAATGTGTTCACCTCTTGAGCTCATAGAGAGGCATTTCTTTCATCAACATAAAGCACACACCCTTCAGATTTCGAACAGATGATGAAATCCAACGATTAGCCATAACAGACCATCAACAAGCCGAGAACTTTGCTTAAAGTCCTATTGAAGATCCTCTATGGGTAGCCTTGGAGCAATCGAGTTGGGAAACTGCCTAGCAATTCTAGGCATTCGACCATGCTCTAGCTGGTATCACGTAGTAATTAGAGGCGCAACCCGCAGGAGTGTCGGTTCCTCTTGTCACCCCAACACCAACATTGGGGATTTCGCAGTCCTATCCGCCGGTCTACCCTCCGATTTATCCTCCAGCTCATCTTCCGAACTGTCTGACAGCATACCCGCCAGGGTAGGCCGCAGCTCCTTTTTAGTCTCAGAATGATGAGTTTATAGCTCGTCAAAACTCCTTCTAGGAAGCCGCCCGGGGAAGTCCAGCAAGATTTTTGAATTTTCAGGGAAGTTACCCCTACCCTTCAGCTCTTGCAATTGCTCCTCCCTCAGCAACCTTTCTTTTCTATCCTACCTTTCCTTTTTCAACTGCAGCTTATTCTCCATTTTTTTCCTTTCCATTACATTCTAGGAGAACAGGAAGAGCCATCACCGTTTATAGGGATTATACAGCAAGAACCACTCTAGCTCACTTTAGAGATCCACGACTACCATTTAACGTTGGTGAGTTTGACCCAATTGAACACCTACAAGCTTTCGAGTCAGCCGTCGCTCTCAAGACGCTTACAGATGCTACCAGGTGCAAGCTCCTCGTAGCGTCCTTCGATGGACAAGCGAGAGAATGGTTCTACGGACTGCACCATCAGTTCATCACTTCCTTTGCTGATCTGTAAAGAGAACTTCTGCTCTGGTTTTCTACCTCTACAATGAGGAAAGGCGGTCATGAAGACCTGTTTGAGATCAGGCAGCAAGAAAATGAGACTTGGGGATCATTTTCCCGATCATTTCCAAAGAGAGATTCTTGAGATTGAAAACGTCGATCCAAAAATGTACCGAGTCACCCTAATAAGTGGTTTAATAGAAGGAGCACTTAAGTTTGAAGATAATATCTGAGTGTCAAGGACATACCAGGAGATGATCAGCCATTCCAACTTATATGTACGAGGCGAAAAAAGCAATCCCAACTGTATCTCCAGGCTTGTAATGGAGAAAGATCCTTCTTCTTCATACAAGCAACCTCCAAAGTCTCCTCAAAAGGATTTTCAACCGTGAACAAGAAAGGGAAGGAATTTCCGACGTCATCAACTCCTCTTCCCAAGCCGGGATCACCCCCAAGGTCAAAGAATACATTTGCCGGCTCGTGCTTATCCGGCGCTGGCTTCGCAAGCGGCTTCAGTTTACCAACAGCCAGGCGATAATTCGCCAGAAAATGAACTAGGCCAAGTTATGCAGGAAGTAGTCCAAGTCATGAATGGTTAGACCAGTTGTAAGAGGCCTTATCAGCCTGTGGATTAGAGATCCAAGGATTCAGATACATACTATGAATTCCATAAAGAGAAAGGGCATCCAACCAAAAATTATCGAGCACTCTGATCTATCTACTTTCGAGCACTCTGATTCGTCAAGTGGTGGAGAACATGCTGAGGCAGGGCAAATTGATTGACTTATTTAAGAAGGATGACCACTCTGATATGTCTACTTCTTAAGGCAAATAAGTAGCAGACTTTCTTTTCAGCTCAAAGAGAGTCAGCCAAATCAGCAGCGGTGTCACCATCAATATTTGCAAGTTCCGATGATGAAGGCTCTCTTGGAGAACTACAATTCTAACAAAAAAGAGGAGATCACAAAGTCCCGAAAGCTCTTCGCGTCATGTCTGATCGGTGTTGCTTTCCTTATTGAACATTTCTCTTACATATGTTCTGAACACTTAGTATTCTTTCTTTCATTTCAATATTTTTGCATCAGAGATCCCGTACTGACACTTTTTTTTGGAGTGTCTCCTCTCTATTTTCTCTTTGCAAAAGGGATTGCTTAACCAACGAGATATCACCGAGTCTTGCTAATCCCCCCCCATAGGTTGGTTTCTGGCGTAACACCACGATGACCACATATACCAGGGAGTGTTCGCATATGTGCAGTTGGAGTCGTCCAATCTGTGCAGGCAGACTTCAGGGCTACGGATCCTAACTGGTATCTAACACACAACACACATCAAGGGAGGTCCCAGTGTGTTAGCTCTATAGTGCTCCGCTAGGGATACATTACATCTAAGATGATCGTTGCTTGGAAAGCAACGACCCCTGGGTGTATCCTTATCTCTATGATCATCTCACACGGTGATAGTCAAACATTCCAAGATACTCTCAAGTCGTGCCATCATGGGACCCATAACATCGCTGATCTTTTAGGGCGAGCAATGTTGTAGACCACTTGACGCACCTTGCCTAACTGATTAGCATAGCTTGTATCCCAAGGAATGAGAGCAGTGTGTCCATCGTTCCTTCTTAGGATTTTGTTTTTACTTTTTGTGCCCTTTCGGGGGACTGCGGTTCATCCGCTTTTGTTTTAAAACTGTACTTTTTCAGGTTAACCGGCTAACATAAGTCTATCCTGCAGATAGTAGTTAGTTCACATAGTTATATTAACAGACTCAATCTAACCTGTCCAAAGGATTTGCAACGACATTTTTCTTGCTTATACTCAACTTATATAAAACTCTATCCGGTGACAATTAATATTGCATCAACAACTCTTATTGGATGTTTCTGGCACCATTTTATATTGAGGATATCACATCTGACCATGGAAGAAGGATTGTTTTGGCATGATCTCTTCTTGATTTTGCTCATTCGATCAACAAACAGGGCTTGTTGGATATTTCTCTTGCTATCTAATTTTATCTGTCGTACGACACCAACATTTAGCAGAGATTAGCAAATATCCACAACCCCTCAAGTACTCATACTTTGATTCTCATTCATATCTGCTCCTTACTCTTCTTTTTGCAAAGATTAACAGATGTTTGCAAGTTCCCTTCAGGTACTTGCAAGTTATTCTTCTTTCATATCTGCTTCTTACTCTTCTTTTTACAGAGATTAGCAGATGTTTGAATATTCCCTTTAGGTACTTGCAAGTTATTTTAATTTCATATTTGCTTCTTACTCTTCTTTTTGCAGAGATTAACCGATGTTTGCAAGTTTCATTCAAGTACTTGCAAGTTATTTTTCTTTCATATCTGCTTCTTACTCTTCTTTTTGCATAGATTAGCAGACGTTTTCAAGTTCTCTTCTGGTACTTGCAAGTTATATTTCTTTCATATCTGCTTCTTACTCTTCTTTTTGCAGAGATTTGCAAATGTTTGAAAGTTCCCCTCGGGTAATTGCAAATTATTTTTCTTTCATATGTGCTTCTTAATCTTCTTTTTGTAGAGATTAGCAGATGTTTGTAAGTTCCCTTCAGGTACTTGCAAGTTATTTTTTTTTTCATATCTACTTCTTACTTTTCTTTTTGCAGAGATTAGCGGATGTTTGCAAGTTCTCCTCAGGTACTTGCAAGTTATTATTCTTTCATATTTGCTTCTTACTCTTCTCTTTGTAGAGATTAGCAGGTATTTGCAAGTTTCTTCAGGTACTTCCAAGTTATATTCTTCTATACCTCTCACCTTTGTTTTGTAGAGCTCAATAAAAGACATTCGCAAGTCTTCTCTATTTTGCAAGGGCAAAATAGGTACACACGTGATGTGACTTTTTCACTTAACTCTTCTCCTTGGTAGGAGAAAAATAAGTTCACAGACCTTTCTAAGGAGAGACATCAGGTTCCATCTCTCCCTGCCCTTTATTTTTTCTACAAGATCTCTGAGTGGCATATCATGATTTTAGGGGTCACCTCTACTTTTTTGAAGTTTCTTGCAAACTTAAAAAAGTGCGGGGATTATGTTAACTACGAAATCGGTGATCCTCTTCGGGGCGGCTTGCTTTCAAGTCGTGGACTCCTCCGGCTCTTCCCGGGGGTTCGCAGCCAGCTATTAAGCAAGTCGTGCAGCTACAAATTCTAACCGCACTGTCGCTCGGTGATAGCGATATCACCGGATGATAGCCCCATTTGGGCGGACTCATATATCTATCCGCCCTGACCGCTAGGTAGCCGCATGATCGGTAGGAGGCGCGGCCTGCTTCTTTAGGCCACTCCTGTAGGTCGTGCGGCAAAGTAGTCTAACCACGTCATTGCCTGGCGAGAGAGTTTATGGCTAGGCGATATCACCCTTTCTTCTATAGTTAAGGACAGCTCTCCCAGTCTACTTCAATTCACCCAGTAGAAGGCGATGAACCTCCAAGTCGCCTTAAAGAAGGCGACGTGCCTGTAGGTCTCCCAGAAGAAGGCAGTCTGCCTCCAAGTCACCCAGCAGAAGGCGGCCTGCCTTCAGGTCGCCCAACAGAAGGCAGCCTACCTCCAGGTCGCCCAGAAGAAGACGGCCTGCCTCTAGGTCACCCAACAGAAGGGGGCCTACCTCCATGTCACCTAACAGAAGGCAGCATGCCTTCAGGTCACCCAAAAGAAGGCGGTCTAGGTCACCCCGGAGAAGGTAGTCTGCCTCCAGGTCGCCCAGAAGAAGGTAGCATACCTCCAGGTCACCTAAGAAGGCGGCCTGCCTCCAGGTCGCCCAATAGAAGTCGGACTGCCTCCAGGTCACCCAAAAGAAGGCGGCCTGCCTCCAGGTTGCCCAAGAGAAGGAAACCTGCCTCCATGTCCACCAAGAGAAGGCGGCCAGCCTTCAGGTCACCCAATAGAAGGCAGCCTACCTCCAGGACGCATAGAAGAAGGCGGCTTGCCTCTAGGTTGCCTAGCAGAAGGCGGACTGCCTCCAGATCACCCAGGAGAAGGTGCCCAGCCTCTAGTTTGCCCAAACATCAGGGGTGACATCAATAAGCCCAGTTTTGGGAGTCTCCTCCTCGAGCATATAAATAGGTACCATACCTCTTCAGAATAGGAGTAGAGTGGGAGGATCACCGGGGTAGCAATCATAGCAGTAAACCCTGAGAATACAACTTTCTATTTGCTGACACTTCTTGCAAACTAACCGCCAGTTCGGGCGGACTCTGCGGATATCCTATGCGGCTAGGTAGTTTGTCATGCAACCGTCAATCCAACTCCGTAGTGACTATATGACTTATTCGCTCAAACCGCCTTAGACAGAGCAACTTCGGTAACCTGTCTGAGCAGACTCAGCCCTTAACCCGCACAGACACACTTCCTTGCTTTCCTCTACCTCGGTGACCTCAGTGGCTTCTATTTCTAACCTCTAATTTCCTCTTGTATCCCATTGCTTTTCTATATAAAGGAGCGACTCAAGTTGTAATATTGATTCATAATCAAAGGAAAGTGCATCGCAGGAGTGACATTTTAGCTGTGGCAGGCAAACTCTATTGTTATCACTGCTAGCTACCCCTCTCTCTCTCTCTCTCTCTCCCCTCTCTCAGTCTCAACTACTAATCCTAACCATAGATAATTGATGCTCGACAGTTCCTCATCAACCTCCTTTTATCCCTGCATCCTGGATCGAATGTGTTCACCTCTCGAGCTCACGAAGAGGCGTATTTCTTATATCAACACCTAGACTTTCACAAAATTTTGTCGTGGAACCAGATTCAAATTCTGTTCTATGGTCACTTCTAATTTTGACCACACAGCATTTCAATTCATTTTGAATTTTCCTAACAAAATTAGTGAAGGAGTCATATGTGTTAGACTTGTGTTTCAAAAATAACACGCATGCAAACCGTGAATAATCATCATCAATAACCACCATATAAGCTTTACCTCCTAAACTACAAATTTGCAATGGACCAAATAATTCCACATGGAGCAGATATAAGAATCCGGTAGAATCTTTGCGAACGATGCTTTTAAAGGTAGCCCTTGTTTGCTTGCCCATTTGACACGAGTGACAAGGTCTCTCTTTAACACACTTAATAGTGGAGGCATCACGCACTAAGCTGTGAGAAAATAACATATTAATAGTTTTGAAATTAATACGTGGTAATCTCTTGTGCCATTGGTCATAGAGAGACGCACTATCTTTTGCTAAAAAACACACTGGTGTAGAAGAGTCTAATCAATGAAAATTCAAACAAAAAATATTTCTACTCTGAATTCCTGTTAAAATAGTATTTGCACTATCAGACCACTTTATCTGGCAATTATCCTTGTAGAACTCTACCATATAACCTTTATCACATAATTGATTTATGTTAATGAGATTTTGTTATAATCCCTTAGAATATGTCACGTCTGTGAAAAATACTATACCATTAGTAATCATATCGTAGCCTTTTATGATTCCCTTATCTGAACTGCCAAAAATAACTTTTAGAACGTCGTCTTGGGGTATAGTTCTGAAGTATGCTTCTTGTCCCAATCATGTGGCAAGAGCATCTACTGTCCAGATATCAAATAGGCATTATGTTGGCCTTTGGACATACCTGCATTTACAAACTAATTTCCCTTAGGAACCCAAACAGATTTGCATCCATGGTTCTGGGTTAGCTTGACTCTACTGGGAGTGTTAACACCGTGAGTGGTCATTCTTGTAGTGTTAACTCGTGGAGTCTTATAACTCATAGGATTAAACCAACAATCGATAGAAAAAGTGACCAACCCTTCCACAACATGAGGAATTAAACTTATTGTATCTTCTCTTGTTCTCTTGCTTTACCTTTTGAACGGAAGGTCTTGCAGAAGACACTGACTTAGAGGTAGATTTCTCATGATTACAACACACACAAGACTTCTTTGTCTCAAGTGGCTTGACAACAACATGCTTTACCTTTGGTGTCTTCCTAGTACTCGGTCCATGAATGAATGGACCATAATCCTTAACGATAATTTCTTTGTGAGGTGCTTTTAGAGCACTAGTTCCAAAATCTCTAGGGAGGCTTTATCCTTGGTTGTTTTTGTTAGAGTCAATATATGTTGTTCTAGCAAAGTGACTGTAGGATGTCTCAAAGTCATACTTATTTATCAGAAAGATGACTTTCTTTAAAGTAATATTACTTTGAGGAGCCTTCCCTTTCCCCTTAGTAGATTTGTGTCCAACACCACTACCCTTCTTCAGAGTAGAAAACCCATCTATGAGAGGAAGGACCATGCTTGGCTTCGAGAAGCTTGCTACAAGCTTCTTCTCGGCTAACGACTTTTCTTCCAGTTCATCTATGACTTTCTCCTTCAGCCTTACTAGTTCAGTAGAGGTCTTAATTTTATCTTCCAAGGATTGAACTTCATCCTTGAGAGGAGTTAATCTCTCAATTTCTTCCTTCAGTTCAGAGTTCAATGCATTGTGAGAGGCTATTTCTTTGCTTTGGGATTTGACAACCTTACAAAATTTATCAAATCCTACCGGCAGTACCTTATATTGAGCCAATAGATCTGACTCCTCCTCAGAAGAGTATTCTTCAAGACCATCTGAGGCAGTATCCAACTCAAAGTGTGATGTATGAGAATTTACCTTCCCATTATACTGGGAGTTGCCTTCATCCTCATCTGACTGAACCATTAGCCCAAAATAGGCTTCTTCATCTGATCTTGACTCATTTGAGTCATTATCGCTCAGAGTCTTTAGCTTTTTTGCTATAAAGCTCTTTTCCTCTTTCTTCTTTCTGTGGAAGGATATCTTTTCTTCTCTTCTTATTCCTTCCTTCTTTTTATGCGGACAATCAACAATCATGTGTCTTGGCTTATTCTAATAGTAACACACAATGTCCGATGAAATATGTTTGTTTTATTTAGGCTTTTATCTTTTGTTACAATTGTATCTTCTCTAATAATGATCACCATCATGACGTGTTCTACGGTGATTAGACAAATATGTCTGAATTCTCATGTATCTTGTTTGGAGAGTAAATAGAACTATCCATCTGGCATTTCAGAGCTTGAGGTGCTTAGCTCTGATTCTTCATGATCACATGAGGTTTGAGTTCTAGCAGGAGAGACAACTCTAGCTTTCCTTGACCCTTCAGCCTTCAGGGTCACCGACTTTTCTCTAGCTGAGGATCTGCTTCCTTCTTTTTCTATTTTTCTTGTGTTTATCTGAAGCTCATAGGAAAGTAACTTCCCAAATAGATTCTGAGGGTTAGTGTCAGCGAGTTTACTAAACTCCCTCATCGCACAAACCTTGTTATCCCATTCTTTCATCAGGTATCTTAAGAATTTGTCGTTAAGTTCACCGTTTGTGAACACGCGGCCATAATTCCTCAAGTTGTTGAATATTTTGAAGAATCTCTCATAGTAGTCAGCTATCAAGTCACTTTTTTCTTACTTGAATGCCTATTACTCCTAGTTGAGGTGGGATTTCTGGTCAACCCTAACATCCTCCATTCTTTCCATGAGGACTATAAGAGAAGTCCACGTTTCTTTGGCAGACTTGTAGTGTACTATGTTCTGCAACATGGAGTCATCCACTGCACTTGCAATAATGTTCTTCGCTTTCTTATCCAGTGAGACAGGATCAATCTCATCTTTGGTTAGGTCTAACATCTTCTTAGGTACAATCAGTCTTGGATTGATGGTTGAAGCAATCATAGGCACATGATTACCTTCTTCAATAATCTGGAAAACTCTTGGTTCGGCAGTTTTCATGAAGAACCTAACTCTTTCCTTCCACATAGGGAATCTTTCCTTAGAACACATGGGCAACTTCATGGGCGACATATCCTTGCTTCTATCCGTATCAGAAAATCTTGTGCTTTGACTTTTTGATAACTAGATTGAGATCTTGTTCAATGTGCTAACCATTTAACAATTAACCTCGCTTTGATACCAATTGAAAGTATCTAGTTGTTTACCTAAATCACCTAGAGGCATGTGAAAATTTGAGTTCTATGTATTTTAGCGGATTAAAAAATAATAATAAACAAGCATATAGAAACACAATAGAGACATAAGGATATATAGTGGTTCCCCAGGATAGGTACGTCGACTATTCCGCCACGCCTATCTATCACTTCGGGCTAGACTCGGCTACTTCATCAAAAATCAGATTATGATAATCTTACACCTCAGAGTCTCAACTCCCACAAACTCGGAGACAACACTCCTAGAACTAGTAGAACTATCTCTCCTACACTCGATCCAATAAACAATGATCTACAAACTCGGAAGTAGAAACTTCCTACAATAATAAAAATGATTTCATACAAGTATATAGATTGAAAACAATCTTCTTCTCTAGATCTGAGTAGATTCAATCCTCTTCCTTATTAGAAAGTAGATCTTGAAATAAAGGTTGAAGGAGAAGACTTGACATAGACTTGAAAGCTTTGATCTGAAATCTTAGGATTCCACAAGATCAAGAAGAACCTCTGTAGAATCTGAAAGCAGTGATCTATAGAATCTATTCTTGTGAGGAATCGCCAATCGTGAACTTCTAGGTTGTCAGGTTGTGCATTTTCAAGAAAAGTAAATTTGGAAAGAAAAGGTTGCGGTCATTCACAATTTGAAAATTAGGTTAAGTGTGATTCTTACGATTATTCTTGGCTGAAATGTAATCCTTGGTATTTATAGGATTCCTCTACAATGGCTAGAAAGTTTCTCCAAAACGAGCTTCCACATGTACTGTACATGGCTGACTTTTTAAAATAGACCCCATCAAAAAATCAAACCGGAAAAATCCGCTAAGCCCATTCGTCGAGATTACTTGTAAAATAACCAGAATAATTGATGAATCACATTGCCACTAGACAAATATCACAAAAGTATTCGATGAATTATACTTAGCCGAACATGGGACAAGGAAGAAGTTTTTTATTAAGAGTCACTCGACCTATCGAGAATACTTGACGAATTCCACAAGTGTTCACACGATGTCTCGACGAATGAAACAAGTTGTTACGTGAATACTCGATGAATTTAACTTAGTCGTTCCTGAAAAAGATTTAAGAGACTATCGGAAATTTCACAAGTAAACTCGAAGAATTCCATGATATTTCACATGATATCTCAACGAATGACACGAGACTTCACGTGAATAATAAAACAATTTGACTTATAAAAATTCAGATACATCCTGAACTCAACAACCACCCTTTTTCTTGAATCTCCTATTGCACTTGTAAATGAAGTACACCTCAATATAGAGATTACACATGAGTCAACACCATGTCCAACATAATGAGGAATTATATTGCATAGTCTTGTGATTTATGACCCATTGTAATCTGACATTAGTTTGTACTTGGAAATTAAATACTGAAAGCACATAAATTGAAAGAATTGTCAAAAAAAACCCAATTCATATTAGTTCAAGGGGACTTCTTCAAATCAGGGTTATTGTGGGAATAATACCAAACATATATGGTATGATCTCCAATGACATAGTCTCAATTACAAAGGTAGCTTATATGAAGGGGTTATAATACAACCTTATAAGCATAAGTCAACTATATGACTTAGGCAATGCTATTGAATTCCACAATGATAAGTGTCTCATCAAAAAGTTTGTGGACTTAGAGACTATTCTCCCAGACATTAGGAGTGGAAATGCTTATTGTTTAGATTTTATTTGCAATAATTCTTCAACCCCAGTTTGTCTAATAGCTAATGATAAATAGTCTATTTGTGTACATTGGCACAAAATACTTGCTCACATTAATTACAAGACAATTAGCAAACTATTTTCTTAGAACTTAGTTAGAGATTGTCCAACTCTAAAATGTGTTAAAGAGTATACAAGCCTGTGTTCGCTGAGTGATTCCCTTAGGGAGTCCCAAGGACAAAAGAGACCCATGACCTAGGGTGGTCGAGCAGGCGACTGGGGCAGTTGGTCCCGCATTCGCCCAGAACAGCAGACTTGCGCGTGACTCGGCAAATGTGGCCAAAAGCTCTACATTTGGCCAGGGCTTGTGGCTTGTGCTCAACATGCTAGTGTCATAGTCTGTCTGCTCTCACCCAGGGCAGTGAGTGGGTAGTGGACGAGTGCGAGTTTCATCGGGCAGTCACCCTCAACCAGGAGTAGGTGGATGCTCGACGTCTTGCCTAGGCATTCGCCGCTCCTTCGTGGAGTTATGTTTTGGCATGTGATTAGCCTTCCCAAATAGCGGAGCTACGCTGTTGGCAAACCTAGTTGGGCTGCGTATAGTAGATCTGAACAATGGAGTTACGCAAGTTGCACACCAGACTTGGAAAAATATAAATAGACCTGTAGGTTCAACTTTGTAGGGGGCTCTCTCTAGCTTCTTCCTCTAGTTTTCTTGTTGGCTTTCAAGCGCCATCCAAGATGCCCCAACTTAGCATTGGCTAGGGAGGGGAAGCACTCTGAGATCTTCTGGGTGCATGGTGGGACTTTCTTATTATATCCCATGATCTATTCTTAGTCCTAAGTCTTTGGTCTTGTGCACTTCTTTAGGGGAAGTCGGTGCGAGGTTACCGCTTTTGGGTCCGAACTCCACAAGAAGCCAATTTTTGGTTTCAATATTTTTGGTGTGGTGAGTGTGGAAAGTAACCAACAAATGAAAACCCTGAGCAAGTTCCATGGATGAAAAAAGATAAGGATCTGAGTAGGTGGACTCGCCGTCCCCACCGGGTGAGGCCATGGTGAGAATGTTCAAGGAATTTAGGAGGGGGATCATGAAGACTGTTCACCTATACATAGAGACAGTGCTAAGTATTTTTCATTTAATAAAATATCGCCCCCTCTAGTAGAAGCAATATCATGAAGTGTTATTATTCTTGATTGTTAAGCCGAATTGGAGTAACTTGGCTCTGATACTACTTGTTGGATCGTGTAGTGCCCTTATAGGGTGGGGGGTGAATAATGGTAATTAATATTTTTATTATTAAGAAGTGAAGCAAATGATTTCTAGTTTCTGCTGCTACCACCGATGATATTGATATCTCTAGGTGATATCAGCAGAAACTTAGTTTTATAAAGAAAACCTTATATTAAAAAGAATTGTCACTTGACAAACAAAAACAGTAATATTATTTAAAAAAGTGTGATGATTATAAATAAAAGCTTTGCTCTCAATCATGCTTAGGATCAAGGCGATGCTTACAAATCTTTTTACATTTTCTAAACTGACCCTTATACCTAAGGACATGTATGTTCTAGCCTATTTGTCCTAGATATGGTCTCAAACTGCCCCTAGACCTACCCATGATCTAATCTCCACCACACACGACAAATTCACGAAATCCTTTCAGGAAATCGATGTCTGCACCGTATAATTTTGCCCCCTAAGTCTCGCAAGACCTAGTCGCCCCTCCCCGTGGCAATTTCTCAACGTAACGAGAGTAATAAAAGGAAAATATAACTTAAAATGAATATCACCCTCAATATGTTGAACCCTTTGATGAAGATGCGTAATCAGTCCGTTTTTGAGTTCATAGCCTTCAAGTGCGTGGATGGAGTTCATGACGCCAAAGGAAAGCACTTCACGAATTTGAAAGAGTTTTGGTTCTGGTCGTTGCCTCTAATTGGTGTATCCAAGTTATGTTGTGCATTTGGTGGAAGATTTCTTTTTTATATGCTCGGGTGCTACCTCCTGCGGTATTAGTACAACCTGGTGATTAGGTAGTCTTCTCTTCCTTTGTAAATCTCTATCTTTGGTAACCTACATTTTAGGATTCTTTCTTTGTCCAAATTAGGAAAATTTCGAACTTTGGAAACAAGAAGTTTTGGTCTCTAATTTTTTCCGAAACTGGACCTTCCATAAGGCTATTTTTTGGTGATAACAGTACCACCTGGCGGTAGAACTTTCCTTCCCAAGCAGTTTCCTTCTGCGGATGAGTGCTTTCGCCAGCGATAGCTCCTGCGGTAGTAATACCCCTTGTAGTATCAATAGAACTTTGTCTACTTGGTTCTTTCGATTTGTTTTTTTATGGGGTACTTATGGTATAGTTCATGGACCTTATAAACATACAACAAATATGATCAAATATAAAGTAGGATTTATTATTCTCAATCTAAGAGATGTTGAACACGTATTCCAACAGGGCTCTCAAAATAAAAGAGTCAACGTATATAGTATTTAGTGAAGCTAATTCATTTTCCCAGGGAGGAGGAAACTTTCCCTAAGAATATTTTGCAGTAAGAAGACCCTCTGATTACTGAGTTGGATCCATTATGCTTTAAAGAAAATAGAGAAAAATCATCTTAAGAACATTATCATCATGTTGACAGTGCTAATGCTCATTCTGAAGAAGGAGACTCTAATGAAGTTGTTATAACATATCACAAGAAAAGTGCTCAAATTAAAGTACAAGGTATTGAACAAGACATTATTATTGAAGAAGAAGCAATGGAATAGACTACTCCTACAATTGATATAGCTAGAATAAATCCCGAGAGAACAATTCTCAAGGATCACCCCCATATTCAAGTGATAGGAGATAGTATTCTGAGAGTAAGAATTAGGAACCAACTATCAATTTGGCTATAATACAGTTCTTTCTTTCCTAATATGAACCCAAGAAGTTTGAGGAAGTAGATAATGATCCTTAGAGGATTGTTGTCATATAGGAAGAGCTAGCTCAGTTCAAAAGGAACAAGACCCGGACTCTAGTTAATAGGCATAGAAATTATCCAATTATTAGAACTAAATGGGTATATACAAATAAGTTGGATGCATGCAAGAGGGAGAATGGACTATAACCATACTTTTGCACTAGTTACTAGACTGGAGACAATCAGACTATTCATTGTCTATACTACATATAAGTAGATCAAAGTCTTGCTAATGGATGTCAAGAGTGTATTCCTCAATGACACTCTTCAAGAAGAGGTTTATTTGGAACAATCTCTCAGTTTTATCAATCCATCTTTTCCTTCACATGTCTTTAAACTAAATAAAGTATTATATGGTCTACAGAATGCTCCAATAGCTTGGTATGAGTCCTTTGTTGGATTATATGGTGCCCTTAGAGGGGGTGGATAAGGGCTTTTACAAATGTAAGTTAAACTTGGTAAAATTTTAGAGATAATTTCTAACTCGAGAAAATTTCATTTTTGATGCTATCCTCGGCGGCAGGAGTATCACACGACATTAACATTAAATAATAATAATATAAAAAATAAATTCTTAGAGATTTAGAGGAGTTGAAATGATGATTTTATTTTTAGAGATAAATACATAAAATAATGGTTTTAATAAAGCTTGAAATTGAGGCTTACAGGAATAAAAACCTTTTTGTTTCTACACTGGTCCATCTCCCAAGGACTGGCTAGCTATTGCCTATCTTTCCTTAGATGTGGCCTCTGTCTTGCCCTTAGATCTATACCTCGACCTAGCCGTTGCATATAAGGCAGCAAATTACCCCCTAAACCACACAAGGCTTAGTCATCATACACAAGAGGCAAATTCTCTACCGTTACTAATGAAAATGAAAGTGTACAATGCAAGACAGAAATTAAAAACTCCATATAATATAGAGCTCTGAAGGAGATGAAGAACCACCATGAACATTATTGGAGTTGAAGCACACAAAGATCTTATTTTTTGCTTTAGTTCTTCAAGGATGGAGTTGGAAGTGCTTTGAATTCATAGATGAAGGTTCTGAGAGAATGTTGAAGTTAAAGCTTTAGTAGGTGTAACATTGGACAATAAAATCCTAGATTAAAATGGACCTCGACAAGTATCATTGGCGATATTGATATCGCCTCATGTAAGCATGTCGTGCTGATATATTGCCCATGCACAGATGACCTTGACAATTAAAATGGTGATTGTGGCCGATCGTAGTACTATCACCCATGATATTGATATTGCCTTGCAATATCGACTAATCATGAGCGTCGTGGCCGGATTGTGCGGGTCGTGACAGATCATGTCCATATCGCCCAATGATATTGATATCACATGTGTTAGTGTCGATAAGTTATAGAAACCTCATGTGCTCAGCTTGATCCTAGGCTGCCATTAGTCTTTCATCATCCAATCTATTGTCATTGTTATATATTATCGCTTGCAATATCTCTAACTTCAGTGCTTTTCTTTTTTTTTTGCATCACAAACATAGAAGAATTATACATATTGTTTCAGCACACCGACGGTGGAGGCTTTAATTTTTGGACAGAGAGAATAAGATTCATAAATACTTAGAATTATTCTAGATAGCACTGGTTAGGGTTAGTCGGTTTGACAAGATCTTATATAAGATCTCCGTAACGGTCATAATTAGCCTTAATGACGTACACGTGGACCAATCACTTCAAGTCATTTGAAATTCCCGTCAAATCTGAACTTAGCGAAATTCAGGAAAAATCTGACTGAAATACTCGAGTAACAGATTACCTACTCGAGTACTTAATAAGATTACTCGAGAGAATAGAATGAGACTACTTGAGTAGAAGACTTGGAGATAATCCAGAAAGAATAAGAAATTAATCGAGTACAAAATGATTTACTCGAGTGCTAATATAATTACTCGAGACGTGGAGTTGAACTACTCGAGTGGTAGAAATAAACTACTCGAGTACTAGATATATTACTTGAGAGGTAGAAGGAGACTACTCAAGTTAAAGACTTGGAATATTTTCTGAGAGAAGAATCTGGGTTACTCGAGTACTGGAACTGAACTACTCGAGAGGAGAATAACTTCTCGAGTATATGGAAATTACTACTCTAGTAAAGGACTTAGAAAAATTTGGAAAGATGAAAATCTTATCACTCGAGTATTAAACGTGGACTACTCGAGTAGTAGATAGATTACTCGAGTACATGAACTTAACTACTCGAGTGTGGTAAAACAACACTAGAATCTGTCTTCTGTAACTTGAGACAAAATACTTATCTACTCGAGTACAAATATGACTACTCGAGTAAATGACTTAGAAAATTTTCTGAGAGGAAATTTCGTTAACTCGAGAATAAGAGAGGATCTACTCGAGTAATTGACTTGGCTACTCGAGAGCTATATTCAGACTACTCAAGAGACATTTCCCTTACTCGAGTACATATATACTTACTCGAGTAATTACTAAGTATTTCACTCGAGTATATAAACTACTACTCGGGTAAAAGACTTAACAAAACTTTCCTCAATAGACTTTTCTCTTCTTCAATAAAATCAGCAACACTTCTTTCTCCAAATAGTCCTAGTGCTTGAAACATGAAGTGTATCCCAATAGAGAGGCTACACATGAGTCAACACCATGGATCACACAATGAGAGATTACATTGTATTGTCCTGTGTTTGGTGACCCATTGTAGACTGACATTGGTCTACACTTGGCAATATAGTCCTGCAAACACGTAACTCAAACAAGACATCAAATACAACTTAATTCATCTAAGTTCTAGGGTGACTTCACCAAATCTGGGTCATTGTGGATACAATACCCAACAATCTCCCCTTATTTGTATAAGTCAGAACCCTTTACACTAAGGTGAATTATATAGACATAAAAGAACTAGATATGCAATAGAGAAAGTAGTGCAATAAGCATAAGGATCGAAATCAAAGAGCATATGATCATAATTAAGAATTATATAAATAAGATTGTCCAAAAGAAAATCATTTCTACATAAATCATATCCACACTCTCATAATTCTCTATGCTTAGACTTAATGGTGTTGCTTGTCCTTCTTCTCTTGCTATCTTATTTGGTAACTGTAAGGCTTGGGATAGTACTTTGGAGGCTTTGGAGGAGCAGCATGGTTGTTCCTTCCAAATTCTCTGTCATATAGCCTTCTCTTTGTCATTGACTTTTCATACAATTCCCATTCCTGGGAACTATAATGATCATTCATGTTTTCATTGAAGTCCATGACAAGCTTCATACTATCCAGTATGAGTGACTTTAAAGTTGGGGACCAGATCTCAACAAACTCTGGAGCTTTCCGCTTTTCTGTATCTGGAACTGGAATTGATCTGCTTGCTGAGGCTCCATAACCATATCTTCTTCTCTTGGGAATATGAATTTCAAGAGGGGCATTGAGAAATATATCTGCAGGGTCAGCCTCCCAAACCTGCGCATAAGAGTTTGGAGGAGGAGCATCAGAGCCTTCAGGTCTGGGAGAGAAAGAAGGCTGAGGGATAGAGGCTGGAGCAGTAGTAGCCAAGGGGTTTAGATGGTGAGGAATGACATTTGGATCTGTAGGGAACTCTGGAAGAATATGATTGTGCATCCAGACTATTGTATCATAGGTATGGAATTTCATACTTTGAATCTGGCTTAGCACATCATCATGAATCTCTTTCATCTTAGCTTCCCAGAGAGTGTGCTTGTTTGCATATGATTTCTCTAGATATTCTTTTACTAAGCTCTCCCCCCTTTCTGACTTGTACAGTCAGAGTATTAAAGGCATCATCTTTGAATGTGCCTACCTCTTCATAGATCTTCATTTTGTTTGCTTCTGTTCTCTTATCTAACTCAATCTGGTTGTTGGCAAGAGTGACATCTTGTTCCATGACATGACAAACACTAGTGATAGTGTGGTCTAGAGCTTTGCCACCAATCTAGAATAGATGTCTGAGTTGATCTGTGTTATGTTGAATCTCAGCAAATCCTCTGCTCATCTCTTTCTCTAGAGCAGTTACTTTCTCAGTTACAGCCATGAATGAATCATCAAAATATTTCCTTTGTTCTTGAAGTAGTTGAACAAACATACCAATAAGATCATTGGAAGCAGGAGGAGCAGTAGTAGATGTAGAAGGAACTGGAGGAGGAGGAGCAAACCACAGGGCAATTTCTTCAATAACCATAGAGCTCTCAGCTCTTGTAGTATGGATCAGGGCATCCCCTTCTTCAGTGATGAAGGTGGGTATAGGGAAATCTAGTTTCCTCAGTGGAGCTTCAACTGGTTCAGGTGACTGGTCTGGCTAATCAGAAATCAAAATGGTGTCATCCTACTCTAGGTTAGCAGCAGGAGACTGGATGGCAGTAGATGGAGTATGTGTGGGAGATGGTACAGGAGTGGGTAGCTTAGGTTGCTCTTTTTGAAGAGGGGAAGAGGTTCATCAGCAGTGAGTTCTTCAATCATTTCATTGATTGCTGCTTCAGTGCAGAGAAGGGTTTTGAAAGATATGGTACCTAAACACCTAGAGGGGGGGGGGGGGGTGAATAGGTGACCTAATCCTTTTTGAACTTTAATGGCAGCAATCAGTTATATCACAGATTTCTAACTACTTTTGCACAGCAATAACAAAGCATACACAGCAAATAACAATCACAGCACAGCAGACACAGTGATTTATAGTGGTTCCCCAAGCTTTGGGTACATCCACTTTCCCCCTTCGCCTATATAGCAGTGTACTAGATTCGGCCAAACTTCTCCACTATCTCAGAACCCAAATTGGTTCCTACTCCTCAGGCCCAAGGCCTTACAACTCAGCTTTATCCCAAAGCCTACACTCACCCACAAAGGCTTACACTCAGCCAATCAAGGCCTACACTCAGCCAACAAGGCCTACACTCAGCCAACAAGGCCTACACTCAGAGATTTCAATCTCCTACACTCAGGCCAAAAGTCCTACCCTCAGCCTTTATAATTATAGGCTTACAATTCACTCAGATCCAGAGGATCCTACAAGTTAAAATGATTTTACAAATATTAACTCTACAACTCAGAAACAAGAGAGGGGAGTTGAGAGTTTCTTGATGAGTTCTTGGAAGAACTCAGCTGGATCCAATCTGACTTAGCTTTCTTCAAAGCTTCTTGAAAGTAGAACTGAATAAGAATGAATCCTTCTGCAGTTGTTCCTTGACCTCTACCACTTAGAATTCAGAATAAATCTGAACCCTTCTTCTCAGCCTAGTTCCAAAGGCTGATTTCTTGGATGGAGCCCTCTCTCTCCAACTTCTTAGATCTGCACTTCGACTGTAAGATCTTCTTATGTTGATACTCTATGTACCACTTTAACAACTTGTTTTTCAACAAACTGAACTCTCGTTTCTGTAAACTATAGGTGCCTATTTATAGGCCTTCTTCATGGTAACCGGCTGGTCCGGTTCATAACTGTCTTCTGACATCTCTGACAGGTGCTATAGACCGGCTGGAACGGCAGCTGTCAAGTCATCCAGTAATTTCTTGAAAATCTCTAACTGTCTGAAAGTGTCGAGACTTTTTGTCTTTAAGTGTCGACACTTATAGTCCAAGTATCGACACATGCTGTGTAAGTGTCGACACAAGTCTACAATGTGTCGACACAACTCCTTGTATGTCTCGACACAGATTCTTCTTCAGGTGTCGACACTGAAATTGAGTGTCGACACAAGTACTTGATCTTCTATCTTTAGCTGTATTCTTCTAAGTGTCGACACATCTCTGTTATGTCGACACATCTTCTTGTGTTGAATCTGTTAAGTGTCGACACTGCTTCTTGGTGTCGACACATAGTCTTCTATGTTTATACTTGCTAAGTGTCGACACAGCTTCTTGTGTCGACACTTGATTCTTCTGTTGAGACTTCAGCTGAGTGTCGACACATTCCCTTAGTGTCGAAACTTGTACTTAGAATATTTTGGAGATAATTCTATTCTTTGCTAAGTGTCGACACAGCTCCTTGTGTCGACACTTTCTTCAAGTGTAGAGTCTTCAGCTGAGTGTCGACACATTGTTCTAGGTGTCGACACTTACTTCATGTGTTGACTCTTCTGTTGAGTGTCGACACTTTGTTTTTGGTGTCGACACTTTCTTCAAGTGCTGACTCTTCTTGTTGAGTGTCGACACATTGTTCTGAGTGTCGACACTTTAACAGTCTCTGCAGACTTTTGCTGTGTGTCGACACAGCTCCACTGGGTGTCGACACAGCTCCTTGTGTCGACACTTTCTGTCTGCACTTTTCTTCACTGAGTGTCAACACAGCTCCTTGTGTCGACACTTTCTGTCTGGTGTCGACTCTGCATCCCAGGTGTCGACACAATGACTCCAAGTGTCGACACTGCTTGTCTGGGTGTCGACACAAGCCTTCTTAAGTGTCGACACTTTCCCTCTGGGTGTCAACACATGGACTTAGAAACTTTTTGCTTCAGTCCAGTGATTACTTAACCTGCACAAGTAAACTCAACATACATCAAATACATTATGATGTATATCATTGAGTTGGGTGAGGCTTCTTCAAATCAGGTACATTTAACCAATGTACCCAACAATCTCCCCCTATTTGGAGAAGTCATAACCCTTAGTCAATGATATACACCATTCATAATTAAAAATTACAAAATGATGTAAAGCAGGTTATATTCAGCAGTGTAAACATAAACATGTATTAATTTCACATGTATACAAATTCATCATTTCAGAACAAATAAGAAATAGACACATTCACAGAACAAACATGAAATATATTGATCATATATTGTTCTAACATTTGTCTTATACATTCTCAGTAGTTTACAAAAATGTTTTACATTCAAAAGATTACAAAATAATCTTCAAGTAAATTCTTAAACTATTTCTGTTTAGGTTCCTTGATAACTATTCCCTTGTCAGCTTGAACTTGAGCTTTGACAGGGGCATCAACAGTTTCAGCATCAGCAGGCTTCTTGCCTTTCAGATCTTTCTTTTTGAGCTCTTCAGCTTTGATCTTCTGCCTCTCAAAATAGTGATATGGCTTTGGAAAGTACTTGCTAGGCTCCACTGCAGTAGGAGGTAGCTTTCCCATCTTTGCCTTCCTTCTATACTGAACTATTGCCTCCTGCCTGATCTCATGTTTTCTCCATTCAGCTTCAGAAAACCATTTGTTCCTGTCATGAGTGTTATCCTTGGCAGCTTTCCAGGCAGTTAATATTATGTTTCTAGAGGTAGGGCTCCACTATTCAAAGTCTGGCCTTTGTTCTGCTTGTTCCCTAAACCTCTTCTTAGACAACCTTGTCTCTTCCTCCTTCTGTAATGCCTCTTGCATGGCTTCAGTAATAGGCTGAACCACTTTATCCAGAATAACATTAGACTTCCCTTCAGTTGGGCTATACATCTGATGAATATCAGCTTGCACCATGTCAAAATCTGGTGGAGGATAGATCACTTGAGCTACCTCTGGTTGCTCACCTCCAAGATATGCAGGTTGAATTCCAGATTCAGCAACATTGTCATCATCACAGAGTGGAGGATAGCCCAGTGTAGCTCTGATGGAATTAGATATCCATTTGGCATGATCGGAGCTAGCTTTGACTAAAACTCTCTCCCCCTTTATGACTTCTCTAGCCATATGATCTCTGACATCATCCTTTTGAAATCTTATTTGACTATCCAAGTATCTGATTCCCTCTTTAAAGAATGGTTTGAGCTTTTGAAGTTGTTCAGAGATGGCTTTCTGGGAGGCTTGGATTGCAGACTTAACAGCAGAAATTTCTTCTTGAAAGGCTTTGTCAAATTCAGCTTTAGCAGCAGTAGAAGTAGAAGGTTCAGCAGCCTTGTTCTTCAATTCAGTGACTATAGCATTATGTGAAGCAGTCAAGTTGTCATTCATTCTTAACTGATTTTCAAGAACATATCCTTGCTTCAATGCTATGTCATCCACTTGGGCCTTTATCTTTTCCTGGTGGGTTGCCAAGTACACCACTGCATTGCCACCCTTGTGGAAGCAGTTTGTCATCTCCTTCTTGTTAAGGTTCATTTCAAACCTTATAGACTTGATGTCCTGGGCTAGATCAAATTGTAAGGATTTCTGCCATTCATCCACATAAGCTTCTATGGCTTTTCTTTGTTCATCCAATTTAATCTGCATGGCAATCATCAAAGCACTATAATCAACAGTTGGAGCATGCTGAACTATAGGCTGTGGGGCAATAGATTGCAGATCTTTCTTATAACTTTGACTTCTTCTCTTGAAGACATACAGTTTCTTCTTCTTTGCCCTAGCACTCTCCTCATCTTCAGAGGCAGAAGTGCTGGCTATGTCAACCCTATCCTTAGGGCTTGAAGGCTTCTCAGGTTGCACATCAAGTGCCTTCTCAGTTTCTTGCCTTATAGGCTCTTCCAGAACTTGCACTTGCTCCCCCTCAGTAGCAGCATTCTTATTCTCAGTAGCATCTGTTTTCTTGTTAAAATCTGCTTGATCCAGATTTAGGAATAAATCTTCCATTGTGTTCTGGTGGTGAAGGAGCTGGAGACAGTCTTTGCTCTTCAACCACTGGATCAGGAATCACTTGAACAGCAGATGTGTCTTCTATAACAACATCTGGAACTTGACTATCCATCTGGATTTGCTGATGATCATCAGACAAATCAGTATCTTCCATAGAAAAATCTAAAGTGTTTAGTTCAGTGAGTACCTCTTGTATGATGGTAGTGGCTTGTTCACTTTCCAGTGTAGAGGGTTCTTCTACAACTGGAGGCTCCCCTTGGCTGTGATCCCTGTGGATGGGGCTAGCTTGAGGCAGCTCCCCCTGGATCTCAGCAGCCTCTTGTGGAGCAGGAGATTTCACTGTAGTCTCTTCCTCTTGGTCATCTGGAGTGAAAACAACTTGTTCTTCACTTTCAGAACTGCTGGAGGACTCTTGTGCCACTGGAGCAGTTTTTCTCTTTTTCTTTGGAGGAATCTCCTTCTCAGTAACTGCCTTCTCTGGGGTTGGCATTTCCTTGGACAACACCCTGTCCCATCTAGAAAAGATCCTTTGATCTATCTTCCTCATATGATTTATCTTGCTGCCAGCAGCAGTATTCATTACCTCTGGTATGGTACCAGCTAGGTAGAGACTTAAGATTCTGCCCAGATTGGGCTTCTTCATGCTTTCCTTGATTTTCTCATAAACTACTATAGACCAGTCAGTCTTAAGAGAGAAGATAATCCTTGTCATTATTCCAAACATATATGCAGACACTCTGTCATGCCCTCCAGGCTTGCTGAGTAAGACCTTACCAACAATCTCAGACATGAATTTTCCTTGGTTGTTCATGCCTTTCCTGTTAAAAACAGAACCTATCTTCATTTTAGGATCCAGACCACACCAGGTTAGAGCTTCCCTGGTCTTGGATGCAGTAACTTCTTCATCTTGAGTTTTTGGAAGCTGTAGAATCTTCCTTAGACTCTTTGGTGATACCTTGACCTTCGTTCCATGAACTCTGGATTTGATTCTATATCCAGACTCATCTACTTCAGCTCCATTTAGAAATTCAAGAACCTCTTTCTTCCAAATCATTGTAGGTTCAGAAACTAAGTATTCTAACCCTAAATCAGCAACTAGGGTTACGACCGCCTGGATTTCTGCATCAGCATCGTCGAAAGCGCCGCGCACCAGCTCATATCCTTCGTTGACGTTCTCCTCTAGCTTAGGGGCCATTAGGGTTGTAGAATTTGTCTTGAGAGAAGAGAGGTGTCGACACAGTAGTTTTGGTCTCGAAACTTTGAAAGCGTGTCGACAAACAAAGACCGAACCCTATTTATACCTTTCTGATTTTGAAGATGAACAGGCGGGATAGTTAACTTAAAATGTGTCGACACTGGTAATAAGTGTCGACACTGACTTATAATGTCTCGACACATATGTGTCGACACAAGTTTAGTCACAGATTTTATGTGTTGACACTTGGTTATGTGTCGACACAACATAACTCGACACATTATCGAGACTTTACTTAGAAAATTCTGAGTAAAACTTAAGTGTCGACACCACATTGGATGTGTCGACAGCTACTGGACATGTGTCGACACCAACATTCTGAAGTGTCGACACCAACATCCTAGATGTGTCGACACTTATTTCCTGAAGTGTCGACACTACTATACTGTGTCGACATAGACTTGTCTATGTGTCGACACCTTTTTACTTAGCCAATTTTAATTCTGTAAACTTACTCTAAGTTTATCATTCCTAGTTCAATTTTGAATCTATTGAACTTAGCTTCTTCTAGGGGCTTAGTAAACATATCAGCTACTTGATTTTCAGTTTTAACATATTCTAATAAAATATCTTCTCTTTCTATATGCTCCCTAAGAAAATGATATTTAATTTCAATATGTTTAGTTCTACTATGAGATACAGGGTTATTAGCTATTGAAATAGCACTTGTAGAATCACAGAAAAGTGGAGTTCTACTTACCTGAAATCCATAGTCCTCTAGCTGATGTTGTATCCACAGAAGTTGAGCACAACAACTTCCTGCAGCCACATACTCTGACTCTGCTGTGGAGATAGCCACACTGGTTTGCTTTTTGCTACTCCATGAAATTAGTCTCCCACCTAGGAATTGACAGGTTCCAGTAGTGCTCTTTCTATCTTCTTTGCATCCTGCAAAGTCTGCATCTGAATAACCTGTTAGATCAAAATCTCCATTCCTAGGGTACCAGAGGCCTAGATAGGGAGTGCCCTTTAGATATCTCAATATTCTTTTGACTGCTGTCAAATGAGACTCTTTAGGGCAGGCTTGATACCTGGTACAAACACATGTAGCATACATGATGTCAGGTCTACTAGCAGTCAAGTATAATAGGGAGCCAACTATTCCTCTATACAAGGTTTCATCTACAGGTTTCCCTGCATCATCCTTGCTAAGAGACATACTTGACCCCATAGGAGTCTTCATGGTGCTGGATGAATCCATACCATACTTCCTTATGAGTTCTAGGGTGAACTTGGACTGACAAATGGATAAACCACTCTCAGTCTGTTTAACTTGGAGACCCAAGAAAAACTTCAGCTCTCTCATACTACTCATCTCAAACTGACCTTGCATAAGTTTTGCAAACTTTTTGCAAAGGCTGCTTTCAGTAGACCCAAATATAATGTCATCTACATATATTTGGACTAGTATAACTTTGCCTCTAGATTCCCTAAGGAATAGAGTCTTATCTATTTTCCCCCTTGAGAACTTGTTCTCAATGAGGAAACTAGATAGGGTTTCATACCAAGCCCTAGGGGCTTGCTTTAACCCATATAAAGCTTTCCTAAGTCTATAGACATGATGAGGTAGAGTTGGATCAACAAAACCTGAAGGCTATTCCACATAGACTTCTTTCTTAAGATTACCATTTAGGAATGCTGACTTAACATCCATTTGGTAAACCTTGAATCCTTGATAGGTTGCATAGGCTAAGAACATCCTTATGGCTTCCAGTCTGGCTACTGGAGCAAAGGTTTGATCAAAATCAATACCTTCTTCTTGCCTATATACTTTAGCAACCAGTCTAGCCTTATTCTTAATGATGACCCCTTGTTCATCCATCTTATTCCTGTAGATCCACTTAGTTCCTATTATATTGTGGTCTTTAGGTTTAGGAACTAATTCCCAGACCTTGCACCTCTTGAACTGATTAAGCTCTTCTTGCATTGCTTCAGTCCATTGTGGATCCAGTATTGCTTCTTCAAATTTCTTAGGTTCAACTTGAGACAGAAAGCTGGAGTAGATTGCTGCATTTATGTATCTGCTCCTGGTTTGTACTCCTTGTCTTGGATCTCCAATAATCTGCTCTACTGGATGATCTCTTAGATGCCTGTTGGCTGGAGGCATCCTAACTTCTGGTTGAACCTCTTCAGCATCTCCATCATGCTGTATTCCTTGTACTTCATCAGCAATTGGCACATGTAGTTCTCCCCCTGGACAACAGCTACTCTCCTCTCCTTGCTGTCTTGCAGCAGGCACTTCTTCTATAGTAAGCTTGTCCATTTTCTTTGTTAAACCTGTGGGGCTGCATACACTACTAGACAACTCATTGTTAATAAGTTTAGTCTCATCAAAAACTACATGCACAGATTCTTCTACAACTTATGTAGTCAAGTTGTAGACTCTATAAGCCTTACTATTATTGCTGTACCCAACAAAAATTCCCTCTTGGGACTTGGCAGCAAACTTAGTTAAGTAAGACTTCCCATTGTTAAGTATGAAGCATTTGCAACCAAAGATCCTGAAATAGGATAGGTTTGGTTTCCTGCCTTTCATAACTTCATAGGGGGTCTTGTTAAGCCTTTTAGTGATGGTAGCCCTATTTATAACATGGCATGCAGTATTAACTGCTTCAGCCCAGAAATACTCTGGCAGTGATGTATCACTTAATAGGGTCCTACCAGCCTCTATCAAGGTTCTATTCTTCCTCTCAGCAATGCCATTTTGCTGAGGTGTTCTAGATGAAGAGAATTCTTGAAATATCCCAAAGTCTTCACATAGTTTTGTCATGCTATCAGACTGAAATTCAGTACCATGGTCACTTCTAATTTTGACCACTGTACTATTTAGTTCATTCTGAATTTGCTTGACAAAGCTATAGAAGACACTAGGTGTTTCAGATTTCTGTCTTAAGAAGAACACCCAGAAAAACCTTGAGTAGTCATCTACAACTACAAAGGTATAGACCTTCCTGCCTAAGCTATGAACTGACATTGGACCAAAGAGATCCAAGTGCAAGAGGTATAAACACCTCACAACATCTTTGTTTTTTATGCTTCTAAAGGTGGATTTAGTCTGCTTGCCCTTTTGACAAGCTGAGCAAATACCATCTTTAACACACTTAACTTGAGGACCATTCCTCACTAACTCTTTGCAAAAGAGTTTGCTAATAGTCTTGTAGTTAAGATGGGCTAGCCTCTTGTGCCATTTGACACAATGAGAGACTGTCTCATCAGCTACAAGACAAACTGGAGAACCATTGTTCTCAATCATAATGTCTAGGCAGTAGACATTCCTCTTCCTATAACCTGTCAAAATGATCTCTTGATCACTTGACCTCTTGATATGACAACCATTTTTAACAAATGAGATGTCATACCCTACATCACTTAATTGACTTATACTTATTAGGTTGTGTTTCAACCCTTTAACATAAGCCACTTGAGTAATGGTAACCAAGTTGCTAGAAATGTTACCAAATCCTTTGATGATTCCTTTTTTAGAACCACCAAAGGTGACTTTTGGACCATCTTTTATTGGTATGTAGTCCTATAGTAATCCTCTAGTTCCAGTCATATGTCTGGAACATCCACTGTCCAAGTACCATGTTGGGGTATGGCCACTTGGACTCACATGCAAAACAGATTAATGAACCTTAGAACCCAAAGAATTCTTGGGTCCTTGGTACTTGTTAGTTTGCAATCTGACAAAGCTACCTACTGGCTTTCCAACAGGTAGTTTGGTACTCACTTTGGCACTAGCATTGTGCCAACAGTCCACTGCAAAATGGCCAACTTTGCCACAACACCAACATTCAAACTTATTGTACCTTTGCTTAGGTACTGTCTTGGCTGTCTTGTCTACAGCAGACTTGTTGAATGTTGGGGCTTTTCCCTTGGACTTAGACTTGGACTGCTCAGTCCTTGCAGGTCTAATAAAGCCTAGTCCAGCCTTGCCTTTATGATGAACAAATTCATCAATTAAAGGTAGCACTGACTTAGGTTTAGAAAACCTAGCAACAAGCTCTCTCTCTTTCTGAAGATTGATCTCCAGACTCTTGATTTGATCATTCTTAAAGGTGATAGTCCCCATCTGAATCACAGTTATGTGTTTCAGCCTAGCTATCTCATTCAGCTTTTGATCAAATTGCTTCTCAAAATCTGTTGCAGCAGCTTTAAGATCAGCAATTTCCTTTGCCTGACTTTTGGCTAGGGACTTGCTTTTCTTGTAAGCCTGCAACAACACCTTATATTCATCTATAAGCTGATGAATATCATCCTCTGACTCAGATACATTCTCATCACTTGATGAAGATGAATCTGATTCTGAACTAGAACAAGAAACTGAACTAAGAGTTGAACTTTGTACCTTACTGGGTCCTGGCTGCTCCAGGATTTTGTCACTCTCAGTCAATGCCATCAGTCCTTGGCACTGACAGTCTTCTTGTTCATAGATAGACTCCATTATCTGCATGAATTCTTCTTCTTCTTCTTCTTCAGCAAACAGCCCTATGTAGGCCTCAGCCTCAGACTCAGTTTCTGAAGAAGAGATATCTGATAGAGTCTTCTCTTTCTTGGCTACAAAAGACTTCTCTTTCTTGCCTTTGAAATGAGTCTTTTTCCTGTCACCAGATTCTTTCCTCTTTTCAGGACAGTCTGCAATAACATGGCCCTGTCTATTGCAGCAATAGCACACTATCTTAGAACTAGTTGCCTTGCTAGATTTTGTTCTCTTCCTGTCCTTGTTTGAAGCCTTTTTATCTTGATAAAAATCTTCTTTTCCTTTTGAAGTAGAAGGCCTTGACCTCCACTGTTTCTTCTTCAGGAATTTCTGAAAGTGTCTAGTGAAAGCAGCAAAGTCTTCATCACTTTCACTGCTTGCAGATTTGGTGCTGACTGACTCATCTGACTCAGATTCAACTACCTTTGGAGGTGGAGTTGATGACTTATTTTTACACTTCCTGGAGGCTTCTGTCTTGAAGGCTACTGTTCTTTCCTTGTGCTCAGTTCTTGTTGATTTCTCCTCCTCTTTTCTCACTGTCAATTGCATTTCATAAGACAATAACTTGCCAAACAGTGTAGGAGGAGGAATTTCCCCCAACTTAGCCATTTCTCTTATGGCACAGATCTTGGTGTCCCAATCTTTGGTTAGGGACCTTAAGAACTTGTCATTTAGTTCATAGTTACTGAACTCTCTTCCATATGACATGAGTTCATTCACTATTCTGTAGAACTTCTTATAGCACTCAGTTATGCTATCACCTTTTCCTTGTCTAAAACTCTCATACTCCTGATTTAGCAAGGATTTTCTATCTAGTCTAACTTCTTCAAATCCTTCCATATACACTATAAGAGTGTCCCACATCTCTTTGGCTGTCTTACAGTGTATAAGATTCTGAAATGTTGCATCATCTATGGCACTCACTATAATGTTTTGTGCCCTCTTGTCCATGGTAGCTAGGACAATCTCATCCTTAGTCATCTCAGAGAAATCCTTTGGAGTTCTCTGATTTGCATCTAGAACTGAAATCTTCATGGGCACATGAGGCCCTTCCTTTACTGTGATGTAGATTCTAGGGTCTGAGGCCTCCATAAACAGCCTTACCCTTTCCTTCCAGATCCCAAAGATCTCTTTCCTGCATATGGGCAATTTCATGGAACCCAATTCCTTGTGATTCTCAGAGGAACCCATGTTTCTTGATTTTCTTGAATCTATATTTTCTTGAATCTGTATGTTGCCTTACACTGAATCTGCCAATCAGGATCTCTTCAGACTGTTAGTCCTTTTGAGGAACCTCGCTTTAATACCACTTGAAAGATATGGTACCTAAACACCTAGAGGGGGGGGGGGGGGTGAATAGGTGACCTAATCCTTTTTGAACTTTAATGGCAGCAATCAGTTATATCACAGATTTCTAACTACTTTTGCACAGCAATAACAAAGCATACACAGCAAATAACAATCACAGCACAGCAGACACAGTGATTTATAGTGGTTCCCCAAGCTTTGGGTACATCCACTTTCCCCCTTCGCCTATCTAGCAGTGTACTAGATTCGGCCAAACTTCTCCACTGTCTCAGAACCCAAATTGGTTCCTACTCCTCAGGCCCAAGGCCTTACAACTCAGCTTTATCCCAAAGACTACACTCAGCCACAAAGGCCTACACTCAGCCAATCAAGGCCTACACTCAGCCAATAAGGCCTACACTCAGCCAACAAGGCCTACACTCAGAGATTTCAATCTCCTACACTCAGGCCAAAAGCCCTACCCTCAGCCTTTATAATTATAGGCTTACAATTCACTCAGATCCAGAGGATCCTACAAGTTAAAATGATTTTACAAATATTAACTCTACAACTCAGAAACAAGAGAGGGGAGTTGAGAGTTTCTTGATGAGTTCTTGGAAGAACTCAGCTGGATCCAATCTGACTTAGCTTTCTTCAAAGCTTCTTGAAAGTAGAACTGAATAAGAATGAATCCTTCTGCAGTTGTTCCTTGACCTCTGCCACTTAGAATTCAGAATAAATCTGAACCCTTCTTCTCAGCCTAGTTCCAAAGGCTGATTTCTTGGATGGAGCCCTCTCTCTCCAACTTCTTAGATCTGCACTTCGACTGCAAGATCTTCTTGTGTTGATACTCTATGCACCACTTTAACAACTTGTTTTTCAACAAACTGAACTCTCGTTTCTGTAAACTGTAGGTGCCTATTTATAGGCTTTCTTCATGGTAACCGGCTGGTCCGGTTCATAACTGTCTTCTGACATCTCTGACAGGTGCTGTAGACCGGCTGGAACGGCAGCTGTCAAGTCATCCAGTCATTTCTTGAAAATCTCTAACTGTCTGAAAGTGTCGAGACTTTCTGTCTTTAAGTGTCGACACTTATAGTCCAAGTGTCGACACATGCTGTGTAAGTATCGACACAAGTCTACAAGGTGTCGACACAACTCCTTGTATGTCTCGACACAGATTATTCTTCAGGTGTCGACACTGAAATTGAGTGTCGACACAAGTACTTGATCTTCTATCTTTAGCTGTATTCTTCTAAGTGTCGACACATCTCCTTTGTGTCGACACATCTTCTTGTGTTGAATCTGTTAAGTGTCGACACTGCTTCTTGGTGTCGACACATAGTCTTCTATGTTGATACTTGCTAAGTGTCGACACAGCTCCTTGTGTCGACACTTGATTCTTCTGTTGAGACTTCAGCTGAGTGTCGACACATTCCCTTAGTGTCGACACTTGTACTTAGAATATTTTGGAGATAATTCTGTTCTTTGCTAAGTGTCGACACAGCTCCTTGTGTCGACACTTTCTTCAAGTGTAGAGTCTTCAGCTGAGTGTCGACACATTGTTCTAGGTGTCGACACTTACTTCGTGTGTTGACTCTTCTGTTGAGTGTCTACACTTTGTTTTTGGTGTCGACACTTTCTTCAAGTGCTGACTCTTCTTGTTGAGTGTCGACACATTGTTCTGAGTGTCGACACTTTAACAGTCTCTGCAGACTTTTGCTGTATGTCGACACAGCTCCACTGGGTGTCGACACAGCTCCTTGTGTCGACACTTTCTATCTGCACTTTTCTTCACTGAGTGTCGACACAGCTCCTTGTGTCGACACTTTCTGTCTGGTGTCGACTCTGCATCCCAGGTGTCGACACAATAACTCCAAGTGTCGACACTTTCCCTCTGGGTGTCGACACATGGACTTAGAAACTTTTTGCTTCAGTCCAGTGATTACTTAACCTGCACAAGTAAACTCAACATACATCAAATACATTATGATGTATATCATTGAGTTGGGTGAGGCTTCTTCAAATCAGGTACATTTAACTAATGTACCCAACAGGTTTCTTGGAGTTGCGCTTCTGATGGAACTTCTTCAGGAGTGGATGGAGGAGGAGAGGCAACAGCTGGAGGGGTATGAATTCTATCTGGAACAGAATGAGCAGGCTCCCCCTCAACAGTTGAACCAGATGAGCTGGCAACCTAAAGTGGAGAGGGAGATGGGGTCCTATCCTATATAGTAATAAGGTCTTGAGCTTTGGTATATTGAACAGATTTCAAGAGCTATAAGTCCCATCTCTGAATGGATGTAATAGAGACTTTCTTCATGTGATGGAGAATGGTCCCTTTGGAGAAGTTGAAGACTTGAGTATTGATCTCATGTAGGAGAAGAGAAATAATCCTAGCATAACTTGGAGCCTTTATGCTGTCCTTAATCTTGTCTAGAATTAACATCCCAAACTAATACCTTTTCATGCAAATAATTATTGTCATGATGTCAAATAGGCTAAGTGAAATATCCTTGATGGAACTTGTCTTGCACAAAACTATCTTCCCAATGATATCAACCAAGAGCTTTCCTTCTGGATTCAGTTCTGATCTTTTGATGGTGAGTACATCTAGAGAAACTCCATAGAACATACATGTATTGTCAAAATCTTCTGGACCTAAGTGATCTTCTTCATCAATGACTGGCAGTCGAAGAAGAGTAGAAACAGAGGTTTTGTTGACCTTGATCTCGATTCCCTTAACTTTAGACTTAAGGACTATTCCATTTCTTTTGACCTTGATGTTTTTGAAGAACTCTTCAACCTCTGGAAACAAAATTTTACATGGTTGCTGTAGAACAAACGTGAGGTCGGCGGTGTCGAGGAGAATCAGAAGGTTGTGAAAATCATCTGATATGTCGGCGATTCCTGCGGCAACAAGTTATGAACCTATTGCAATCTTAGACGGCAGTACCATGAACCAGAGATTTGAGAGAAACTCTGGTGCGGGGAAGAAGAAGGTGCGGGCTCTGCAACTTTCGGCGGAAGATGAAGCGTCTGTCAGCTTACTCGAGTGAATGGATTTTGATTTGTGTAGAAAATGGAAGTCCAGACTTTTTTATTTATATAACCATAATTGAGGATGATTAAGAAATTAAATAAAGCAAACATACCTTTGGAATTGGCGGTATAAGCCTCGGGTTGCGAATAACAAAATTTGAATCAAAGTTGAAAATTTGACTTCCTGATACTCGAGAGGATCGACAGTACTCGAGTGAAGTGAAGAAAGTACTCGAGTGAGAGATGCAGAAGTACTTGAGTGATGTCTAGGAAGTACTCGAGTAATGATATATAAGTACTCAAGTGAAGATTTAGTACTTGAATAGGTATTTCTACTACTCGAGTTGGTTTACTCGAGTGGCTGAAGAAGTACTCGAGTAGGTCAAGGAGGTACTCGAGTGCCTTGCTTCTTACTCGAGTAGTCTTTGTCTTACTCGAGTCATAAGGTTAGAATTTTGAAAAATTTCAACTATTGACTGATTTCTTGATCTTTGTGCCTTTTTGTGAGTCCACCTTCTATAATCTTCTTTGTTGAGCATTCCAAGTTTTGTTTTGAAGAACGAGAACTTCATCTCATCCAGCAACTTCGTGAAAATGTTTGCAATCTACCTCTCTGTTTGGACATACTGTAGATCAATATCCAAATACTCCACATGCTCCCGGATGAAGTGGTACCACAACTCTATGTGCTTTGTCCGGATGTGTGAGACTGGGTTATTGGCTATTGCAATTGCGCTGGAAGACTTGCAAAGCAATGGAATGTTCTGAAACTTCATGTTGTAGTCTTCAAATTGATTCTTTATCCATAGCAGCTGTACACAGAAACTGCCTGCAGAGATATACTCTGACTCAACTGTTGAGATTTCTACACAGTTATGCTTCTTACTACTCCAGGAAATGATCCTTCTTCCAAGGAATTGGCAAGTCACGGAAGTGATTTTCCTGTCATCTTTGCTACCTGCAAAATCTATATCTGAAAAACCAATTAGCTCGCTATCAGTACTTCTTAGGTACCATAATCTAAGATTTGTTGTACCTTTAAGGTATCTCAAAATCTGCTTTGCAGCAGCGTAGTGATATTCCTTAGAGCTCACCTGAAATCTAGCACATATATATGTTGAAAATATTATGTCAGGTCTACTGGCAGTAAGGTATAACAAGGATCTAATTATACTTCTATACTTGGTTTCATCAAAAGATTTCCCTTTCTCATCCTTGTCCAGAGACATAGCTTAACCCATTGGAGTCCTCACCGAGTTTTCGTTCTCCATTCCGAATTTCATAATTAGCTCCTTGGTGAATTTGTTCTATAAGATGAAAATTCCATCTTCAAATTGTTTCACCTGAAGCCCTAAGAAATACTTCAGCTCACCCATATTGCTCATTTCAAACTTCCCTTGCATAGGTTTTGAAAACTTCTTGCAGAGGTTGTCATCAGTAGAGCCAAAAATAATGTCGTCGACATATATTTGCACTAGAAAAATCTTGCCTTTTATTTCCCTAAGAAAAAATGTCTTATCTATCTTTCCCCTTGTAAACTTGTTCTCAAGAAGAAAGCTAGACAACATCTCATACCAAGCTCGAGGAGCTTGTTTCAGACCATATAACGCTTTATGTAATAAATAAACATAATCGGGAAAGTTAGAATCAAAGAAACCTGGAGGTTGTTCCACATATACCTCTTCCTTTATGCCACTATTAAGGAAGGCAGACTTCACGTCCATCTGATAGACGGTGAAGTCCTTAAGAGCAGAAGATGCTAGGAATAACCTGATTGCCTCCAGCCTTGCCAATAGAGTGTACATCTGGTCAAAGTTGATTCCTTCTTCTTGACAATATCCTTTGGCGACGAGTCTGGCTTTGTTCTTTATGATTTTTCCATCCTCGTCCATCTTGTTCCTGTAGACCCATTTTGTCCCGATGACGTTCTTATGTTTGGGTTTTGAAACAAGTTTCCATACTTGGCAATGCTTGAACTGATTTACTTCTTCTTCCATCACCATTATCCAAGATGCGTCTGAGTTTGCTTCCTCAAACTTCTTTGGTTCAACCTGTGAGAGAAAACTTAAATATAAATTTTCGTTAGTTGTACCTCGACGAGTTTTGACACCATTGCATGGATCTCCTATGATTTGGTCCATGGGGTGATCCTTCAGATGTTTGAGCTCTAGAGTCCTTGCATTTGTTTTATCTTCAATCACCGGAGTGACTTCATCAACTTGGACGATTTCTTCATCCTGATCATCTACCTCTCCAATAGGGGTTGGAGTGGTGATCTTGGTGGACTTTTCACCTTTATCTTCAGTTGGTTCTTCCAAGTTAAGTTCTTTTAACTATATACCTGCATCTTCAATGAACATACTAGAGGAGTTTCCTTGAAGCAAGCTCGTCTCATCAAATACAACATGTATTGATTCTTCTACAACTAGAGTTTTTCTATTAAATATCCTATATGCCTTACTATGGCTACTGTACGCTACAAAAATATATTCAAAAATCTTTTTGCTAAATTTGGTAGTATGATACTTGCCATTGTTAAGTACAAAGCACTTACAATCAAAAAATTTAAAATATGAGACAGTCGGTTTCCTGGCATTTAGAAGTTCGTAAGGTGTCTTATTATGGTTCTTATTTATGAGTGCTCGATTTTGCACATGGCATGCAATGTTGACGGCTTCAGCCCAGAAGTATTCTGGAAGTGAAGCGTCACTCAATATGGTCATGCAATCCTCTATGAGTGTTCTATTCCTTCTCTCAGCCACTCCGTTCTATTGAGGAGTACGAGGAGAGAAAAACTCATGAAAGATACCCAAGCTTTCACAAAATTCTGTCATGCCTCCAGACTTGAACTCCGTTCCATTGTCACTTCTGATTTTGACTACGGAATAGTTGTATTCATTCTATACTTGCCTGACAAAATTAGTAAAGATGTCGAAGGTATCTGACTTGTGTTTCAGAAAGAACACCCACGCAAAGTGCGAGTAATCATCAACAATTATCAACGTATAATCCTTACCTCCCAAACTTCTAACTTGCATTCGACCGAACAAGTCCATATGAAACAGATGTAAACATCTGTTAGAAACTTTACCAATAACGCTTTTAAAGGTAGCCCATGTTTGCTTACCTTTTACACATGTGTGACAAGGTCTATCTTTGACGTACATGACATTTGGGGCATCACGTACTAAATTCAGTGAAAATAATTTATTAGTGGTTTTGAAATTAATATGTGCTAATCTCTTATGCCATTGGTCACCAAGAGATGCACTATCTTTAGCCATAAAACACATTGCTGTAGAAGAGTCTATACAAATGAAATTTAAACAAAATATGTTTCTTCTTCGAGTGCCTGATAGAATCGTTTCCATATTGTCAACAGATTTTATCATGCACTTATCAGCATGAAATTCAACGATATATCCTTTATCGCAAAGTTGGCTTATGCTTATGAGATTGTGTTCCAATCCTTCAACATAAGCCACATCTGAGAGGGATACTCTACCGTTCAAGATCATACCATAGACTTTCGTGATTCCTCGGTCTGAACCTCCAAAGATGGACTTTGTCCCATTGAAGACTGGAGAATAGTTTTGAAGAAGGCTTCTTGTCCCGGTCATGTGCCGAGAGCATCCACTGTCCAAATACCAGATAGGCGTTTTGTTGTCCTTTGGACATACCTGCAATTATAAATCAATTTGCCTTAGGAAACCAAACATGTTTGGGTCCTTGGTCTCGTGTTAGAACACTCCCCCTATGAGTGTTAGCATTATTAGTGGTCTTTCTTATATTGCTAATATGAGAAGTTGCAAAATTCCTGGGGTTAAACCAGCAGTCGATGGCAAAGTGACCAATCTTGTCACAGCACCAACTGTCGAACGTGTTGTACCTTTCCCTTAAGATCTCCTGCTTGACCTTTTGAATTAGTGGTCTAGCAGGGGCAACATTCTTGGAGGAAGATGGTTCATGATGATGGCAATCACATGATTTCTTCTCCTTCCGGGGCCTTTCCACAATAGGATTTACCCTTGGTGCTTTCTTGATGTTATGACCATGATTGAAAGGGTCATAGCTCTGAAGAATGATTTCTTCATAAGGTGCCTTAAAGACACTCTCACCAAAGTTTCTGGGGCTAGTCCATCCTTAGTAACAGGACTTGGGCTCTACATAAGTAGGCATAGCGAAGTGATCGTAGGATGAGTCAAGATCAAACTCATTTGTTAGAAATATGACATTCTTAAATGAAGTCTAACCTGGAGGGGCTTTCCCCTTTTCTTTGGTCAAAGCCTTCTTGGTGGCCTTGTTTTTTTTGAGCCTTATTCCTCCTAGAAGATTTACTAGGAGCTTCTACATGTCCTAGCCCAACACCCTTGGCCTTAGCGGAGAATTCAGCAACGAATGGAAGAACAGTCTTCGGCTTTGAGAAACTTTCAACAAGTTTCTTTTCGGCTTCAAGTTGTGCTTCCAGTTTTTTATGATTTTCTCCTTAAGGTCTAGGTGCTCGAGAGCCTTGTTATATTCTTCAATGGCAACATTGAAGTTTTCTCTGAGCGAGTCAGTCTTAGCAACTTCCTCTCTCAAAGTGCTCTCTTCAGCTTTTAGAGACTTTATCTCTTTAGCTTGAGTTTTCACGACTCGTCGACATTTGTCGTAAGCCTTGATTAACTTCTTGTACTAGGCCATGAGTTCAGACTCATTGTCAGAAGAGCTGTCCTCATTATCATGCTCAGAAACATCAGAATCGGAAAGAGGAGTGTGAGAGTTTATCTTCATAGTGACCTGGGGCACTTGTTCATCATCAGTTTGAGCCATAAGCCCGATGTATGCTTCTTCTTCTTCACTCGACTCAGATGAATCAGAGTCGCTATGATTCTTGCCCTTCTTAGCTATTAGACTCTTTTCTGTTTTCTTTTTTTAAGAAGATTTCTTTTCTTCCCTTCTTCCACCCTACTTTTTCTTGTGGGGCAGTCAGCGATGACATGACCTGACTTATTACAGCAATAACAAACGATATCAGTAGAAATATGTTTGTTCGGTTTAGAAGTATACCTGTCATGGCTGCTTGAGCCTTTTTTATGCCGCTCAACATCATGTCATGATCTTCTATGGGAGGCATCCTTGTCTTTCCATTGCTTCTTTTTATTCAAGAATTTCTTGAACTATCGTGAGAGTGAGAGAACTCTCCTTAAGATAGCTCTGAGACTGAGGTACTTGGCTCTGAGGTTTCTACTTCACAAACTTCTTGTGATGGGTTGAGGCAGACTTTGACTTCCTTGAGGTGTCTGCCTTTAAAGCAACAGACTTCTCCGTGGATGTTGGGTTGTTCCCGTAAAGGGTTGTAGTAGGAAGTACTGGAGTGAAAGTCCGGTTAAATACCCGCAAAGTGCTTGTGCAGTATGCTATGAAAGACCAGTGTTTATTGCACTGCATATGACTGCAGGGATTGGTGGATGGTTGATCCAGATAAGGTTAGGGCTGGGGATGGAAAGTGAGTTCTGTCGCTAATGCCGGGTGATAGTGAGTGTCATTGGCGATGACTCCTAGCTAACCGGTGATTGTGAAGCCGGTCGTTAGGGGAGAGTTTGGCTATTTATGAGCTGTGTGAGCTCTTAGATGGCTTCATGCCGAACGGATAAGGGGAGGCCAACCCACGTTAGTGAACTGACGATTTTAGCAATGGGAAATGGCTAAACAGTCTCCGCGTTATGGTTGTCCGCCATGAGTGCCTGGGCGATTGGCATTCGGCAAAAATGTATAATGAGAGTCTTAGGCCTGCGCACCATTAAGACTAAAGTCTCCGGCTGAAGGTCGTGGAGCGAAATGCTCAAGTTTGTCGTTGGGCTTAGGACCTTCGAACGGCGGTGGGACCCTGGTATTTATGGTACACCAAACATGTGCCTCTGAATGGTGGTGGGACCCTGGCATTTCCGGTACACCAAGCATGTGCCTTCAAACGGCTGTGGGACCTTGTTATTTCCGGTACACCAACAAGGTGCCCTGAACGGCGGTGGGACCCTGGTATTTCCGGTGCACCAAGAATGTGCCCTGAGTGCACGGAGCGTCGGGTCGTATGCTCGACATTTATGATATATTGATTGTGCATGAGTGCACATTATGTGATATATCTTCTTGTGAAATGTTATGCCTGCAGGGAAGGAAAACCACTGCCCCAGGTAAGGGGTAGGGTCATTATAAATTGGTCAGCTGAACACTGACCGTTGCCTTGTTTACCACCATTGCGGTGGATTGTCCCGTGCAGGTGCAGGAGAGCCGAGCGAAAAATAGGGGGCTGAAGCCCTTGTTGTTGCTGCTACTGCTGCTACTGTTATTCTGGCCCTTGAAGGCCAAAGAAGTTCATATGCTGTTACTTTCATTTGTGGCTAGACTTAATGTGTATTTGGAGAACATTCCTTCATGATGTTATATATATAAATGCAGGTTTATATAATGTGGACATTCAAATGGGTTAAGTTCAAACAACTTAAAAGCTTCAGCTAGAATGCTCTGAGTTAGGATACGAATAGCTTTTGATATTAACCCGTAACTTCGCCGCCTGTTTATGGCTTATGGTGTGGGGCCCCGACCGGACCTTCTATTATATGTCATGTAACGGATGGGGGTGTTACATTTTGGTATCATCTTGTCTCAGTCTTCCTCTTTCGAATTAGTGGTTGAATTCTTTTGTGGGGTGGCGAGCGCATGAAAGTGTGACCCACTATAACATTAATGAACTCAAGAATGTCCACTAAGGAATGCAAATACACCTGTTTGAGGAACCTGCGCGTTCCTATATTATTGTAATTACAGAATACCGAACGAGAAATGAAGTTCGCCGGTATGCGAGGGTCGAGCATGACACTGTTGTTTGCTCTTCAAGTGGGTAACGCAGTTCGGAAAGGCACAGAGTTGTTCTTCATGCTTGTTGAGGATGTTGAGCCAAAGGCCAGAATGAGTGATGTTCTGATTGTTTCGGAGTTTGCTGATGTATTTCCAAAGGAGCTTCCATGATTACCACCACAACAGGAGATTGATTTCTCGATTGAGCTGGTGCTAGGTGCAAAACCTGTGGCCCGCTTGCCATATCGAGTAGCGCCAAAGGAAATGGCCGAACTAAAAGTTCAACCGGAAGAGTTGTTGGAACAGGGTTATATATTCCAAAGTATGTCACCTTGGAGCGCACATGTTTTTTTGTAAAAAAGAAGGACGGTAGCCTGCAATTGTGTATTGATTATCGTGAATTGAACAAGTTGATGGAGAAAAATAAATATCAGATTCCACGGATAGATGACTTGTTTGATCAACTGGCGGGATCGATAGTATACTCAAAGCTGGATTTGAAATCGGTCTTCTACCAGTTGCGAATTTGGGAAGGTGACATTCCCTAGGCAGCGTTTGGAACACGCTACGGTCATTACGAGTTCACTATAATGCCATTTGAACTATATAATGCGCCATCGGTGTTTATGAATCTAATGCACCGAATGTTTCGAGATACCTTGGATCTGTTTGTGATTGTCTTCATTGATAATATCTTGGTGTACTCTTAGTCAGAAGTAGATCATGCGAACCATTTACGGTTGGGGATGCATACGCTGCGGAGAAATAATCTCTACGCCAAGTTCTCAAAATGTGAGTTTTGGTTGTCGTCAGTGGGTTTTCTTGGCCATGTGGTGAGTGGAGAGGGCATTGCGGTCAATCTGTCAAAGATAAGAGCCAACCAGAAGTGCCCAGTGTTTTCTTCGATGGACGATGTCAAGAGTTTCCTTGGACTGGCAGTCTACTACAGACGTTTTGTAGAAAACTTCTCACGGATCGCTTTTCCTCTCACCACATTGACGAGGAAGGATCAGAAGATCATTTGGACGTCGGAGTGCGCGCGAGCTTTTGAAGAGCTAAAGAGTCATTTGACTAAGGCATGTTGGAGCATGCATTCCACGCTTCCTGGTTTGCTAATAACATATCTTCTTTGTATTTGATATTTGGATGTTATTGGTGAACAGGTAACACAGGTTAATATCTCATATCTTTTTGATGATGAATCGGATCAGAATTGAGCTCGGGAGATATCACCAGGCGATAGTGGGTATCGCCAACAGGCAATAGCGCCAGTCAACACTCGACGCATTTCCGCTCAACGCTCAACGAAATCATGGCTTGGAGATATCGCCAGGCGATAGTGGGAATCGCCACAGGCGAGAGCGCCACTCGACGCATTTCCGCTCGATGCTCGACGAAATCATGGCTACCGTTATTTCAATATCGCCAGATGGCGATATCCGGTATCACGTAGCGATAGTGCACGATTCGGCGCTCAACGTTTGTGCGATGCGAAAATGAGGAGTTCGTGAGACATGTGGCAGCGATTACCGCTATCTCCAGATGGCGATACCCAGTATCGCCCAGCGATAGAGCCAGAATATAAAAGCCTCTCATTTTCTGAGAAAGTTACGAATTTCCTTACCTGGAGTGTACTTACCTTTAAAGACGATCCAGAGAGCTCCAGAACTCAGAGATACTCCATACTCTTAAGAAGGCCAAATAGTGTGGAAGATTGACGGCACGTGCAATGCATTCAAAACATCTCTTGCAAGGATACATCAGCATCTTCAGCGCTTTGTTTGAAGGGAGTGTCTAGCCTAAAGTGTTCAATTTGTTTTTAGTATTTTTAATTTATTTTCTCATTATAATCGGAAGGGAAATCGCCGCCTTGTGCGTGGAGTCTAGGTCCTTGTGTGGCTTAGGGGAAAATCGCCACCTTGTTAGTGGCATCCAAGTCCTTGTGTGGCTTAGAGAGAAATCGTTGCCTTGTGTGCAGAGTCTAGATCGAGGTTAGATCTAGGGGGAGTCTAGTAGCAAGATTTAGGTAGAGATACGCTTTAGACTGCCGGTTCTTGGTAGAAGAACCGACGAATACACTAGAAAATTATTTATCTCATGAGCCTTTCTCTCTAGCTCTATAGGAACACTTTGTATGCAATTTAACTCTTTTGAAATATATCATTATTGTTTCTAGCTAGTATTCATTTGCACTCTTCTATTACTTTGTTGTTATTCATCTTGTAAAGGTTGCTTAGATTGTTTAAGAAAATGAAAAAGAACCCTTATTCACCCCCCTCTAAGGGCGCCGTAAGATCCAACACTTGGTATCATAGCCAGGATTCTCCAAAAATGGTTTCACCACTGGGAGTAATGGCGCAAAACACGCACACATTTTTTGAGGGGCAAGGTATTAGTAGACCTCCCTTATTCACGGGCACTGACTACAACTTTTTAAAAGCTCGAATGCGATGCTTTCTAATAGCACTAGATATTGATGTTTGGGGCATGGTAGAAACATGCTACACTGCCCCTATTACTGTTATAGGAAGTGTCTCTATGGAGAAACCTAAGGACAAATGGGACGAAGCTAATAATCTTCGATGTAAAAATAATGCTAAGGCAATGAACGTTTTATTTTGTGCGTTAGATAAGACTGAATTTAACCGTGTTTGTGCATGTGATACTGCATATGATATTTGGAATCTTCTTGAAGTTACTCATGAAGGAACATCGCAGGTAAAGGACTCGAAGCTTTTCCAGCTAGAATCAGAGTTTGAGAAGTTCAAAATGGAGGTTGATGAAGATATAGACTCCATGTATACGAGGTTTAGCAAAATAGTAAACGACTTGAGGATTCTAGGGAAGAATTTCTCAAATGGAGATTTGGTGAGGAAAATACTTAGATCGCTTCCCCCGAAGTTTAATCATAAAGTGACAGCCATCTCGGAGTCACACTATCTAAAGTCTCTCCAAATTGAGAATCTCATAGGAAACTTGAAAACTCATGAAGTATAGTTGAGGATTCAACAACAAGAATATAGCTTGGAGCCAAGAAAGAAAGCTTTGGCGTTGAAGTCCAAGAAGGAGAAGGAAAGCGAGTCTGATGAAAGTGATGATGAAGATGGAGAGAGTTTGTTTGTGAAGAAATTCAGGAGATTTATGAGAAATCCTGAAAGAAGAAATTCTTTCAAGAGATTTTTCAAGATGAAAGAATATGGGAATTGGAAAGGAAACTCCCAAGCTGAAGAAGAGGATGATGAAGATAGACCACCACCTGAATGCTATCATTACAGGAAGATTGGTCACATAAAGAGCAAGTGCCCAAAGTATCTGAAAGAGCTGAAGGAGAAGCGACACGGAAAGAAAGATAGGAAGAAGGTTCTAAAGGCTGAAACATGGGATGAAGCCATTTCTAAGGAGTCGAGCAGTTCAGGGTCAGAAACTAAAGAGGAGGCTAACATGTGTTTGATGGGAAAGAGCGCTTCATCTTATGATGAAGGAAATAGTGTCCAGACCAACACTGAGGTAACTCCTGAAACTTATGATGATTTATTTTCAGAATTTTTAAGTACTTGCGAGTATTTAGATAAAAAACTGCATGAAATTAAGTTGATCAAATCTGAAAATAAAGTTTTAGTTAAAGAAAATGAAAAACTAAAAAATGAAGTAAAAATTCTTGAAAAAGAGAAAGCGTCTTGTCAAGAGGATTTTCCATCTTTGACAAAGATAGTGGAACTTGAGAAAGATCTCTCTAAGACTCAGACTCGTGTTGAGACTCTTACAAAAGAGAAAGAGGCCTTAGAGAGACCTCTAAAATTCTCTCAATCTCAAGTGGAAGGCAGCAGGAAGTCCTTCGCTAATCGTTGCGACACCATAGTTGCCGAAAATAATGTATTAAGGTGACAAGTCCGAAATTTAGAAATGGCCACTAACAAATTTGGAGTGGGCCAAAAATCTCTAAATATGATTTTGGGAAACTAGTACTATGGTTCTAGAAAATTCGGACTTGGATACTCTCCTGAATGCTATCACCCGGTGACATCCACTGTCACCGACGATAAGAAAAATTCCATGAAATTTACTTTTCAGACTAAGAATAATCAATCTCATGTCCATGTAGCTTCCAGAAAAGGGTCAAAATATACTTTTAAAAAACCCATCGACTTCTTTCATCAAGTGTGTCAAATGTTATAAGTTTGGTCATACAACACATACTTGTAAGAAGACGGGATACTGCTGAGTTAAACAAACTGGGTCCCTAAGGCTTCCACCTATTCTATGGGAGGAACCACTTGGGTAGCCGAATCTTTACTCTCATCCTCTTTGTAGGTGTGTTAGCAGGCTAAGGACAAAGAAGACATGTGGTACTTGGACTCAGGGTGTTCCAAGTACATGACGGGCAATAAATCAAAGTTCCTTAGCCTGTAGATGAAAAAAGGAGGAGTAGTTACTTTTGGAGACAATGGAAAGGTGAAAATCATCGGCATTGGAGTAGTAGGTAACAAATCATTTCTATCTCAAATGTTTTATATGTTAATGGTTTGAAGCATAATTTAATTTCATTAAGTCAACTATGTGATATTAGCTTAAATGTTTTGTTTGATTCATCTTCAAACCTATGCAAAATTATTAACTCTAAAACAAATAATATTGTTATTACTGCTTCTAGATTTCAAAATGTTTACATGATTAGATTTAATGATTTATCACATTTTTCATTAAAATGTTTTATTTCTAAAAATGAGGAATTAGATTTGTGGCATAGACGTTTTGGACATTCTAGTTCAAAACTTATCATAAAATTGTCTCAAAATAAACTTGTTAAAGGTTTACCTTCTTTGCATGGAAATTTATCATCTTTATGTTCACCATGTCAAAAATGAAAATTTACAAAGTCTTCTTTTAAAAGCAAAAATATTGTTTCCACCACTAGGCCTTTAAAATTAATACATATGGATTTGTTTGGTCCTATTAATACACTAAGAATAGGGGGTAGAAAGTATACTTTTGTTTTGATTGATGATTTCTCTCGTTTTAGTTGGACAATTTTCTTATCATCTGAATCTGATGCATTTTTAGAATTTTCCAAATTATGTTTACGTGTTCAAAAGAAATAGAATTAAAAATAAAATGCATTCGTTCAGATCATGGAGGTGAATTTGATAATGAGAAATTTGTTTCTTTTTGCAATGAGTTAGGAATTAAACATGAATTTTCTGCTCCTCATACACCACAACAAAATGGTGTGGTGGAAAGGAAAAAATAGAACTTTGCAAGAACTAGCTCACACTATGCTCTCTGAATACAAATTACCTTGATCATTTTGGGCCAAAGCTGTTAGTACTTCTTGTTATATTATTCTTCGTGTTATGCTTCGACTCATCTTAAAATTAACACCTTATGAGTTATATTTTCAAAAGAAACCAAATGTGTCTTATTTTAAAGTTTTTGGATGTAAATGTTTTATTTTGAACACTAAGGATAATTTAGGCAAATTTGATGAGAAGTGTGATGCAGGCATTTTTATCGGTTATTCTTCTACAAGTAAAGCTTATAGAGTTTACAATAAGAGGACTAAAGTAGTTGAAGAATCAATACATGTTAAATTTGATGAGTTTTTTACTTATGTAGAAGCTAATAATACAGGTAAACATGAAGAGCCTTCTCCTCTACAAAAGGTGGATGACGATGAAAACCTTGGAGATAAAGATGAAGAAAAATGAGTCGAACAAGAAGAAGAAGAAGAAGAAGAAGAGCAAGGATATGTGCCTCCAAGCGAACTAAGATTTTCAAAAGATCATCCCCAAGATTTGGTTATTGGAGAACCATCAAGAGGGGTAAGTACTCGTTCATCCGTACGTGAATTATTTTCAAATATGTGCTTTATTTCTAATATAGAACCCTAAAAGCGTTGAAGCTGCTTTAAATGATAATTCTTGGTTTTTAGCTACGAATGACGAGCTTAATCAATTTGAACGTAATAAAGTTTGGAAGTTAGTAGAAAGACCATCAAATCATCCAGTTGTAGGGGTTAAATGTATTTTTAAAAATAAACTTGATAGTGAATCTAGAGTCACTAGGAACAAAGCTAGACTCATAGCAAAAGGTTATTCACAAATAGAAGGAATAGATTTTGATGAAACTTTTGCACCCATAGCACGTTTAGAAGCAGTTAGAATGATTCTTGCATTTGCTAATTTCAAGAAGTTTAAATTATTTCAAATGGATGTTAAAACTGCTTTTCTTAACGGGTATATTAAGGAGGAGGTTTATGTTGAACAACCTCCAGGCTTTGTTGATATTAGATTTCCTGATCATGTTTATAAATTAGAAAAAGCCTTGTATGGTTTGAAACAAGCACCCCGAGCATGGTATGATAGATTGACTATTTATTTATTAAAAAATATTTATAAAATGGGCAGTGCTGATTGTACTTTATTTATTAAACATATCCATGATGATCTTATCATTTTACAAATATATATTGATGATATTATTTTTGGATCCACAAATGAAAAAATATGTGATAGTGTTATTGAAATTATGAAGAATGAATTTGAAATGAGCATGGTAGGCGAACTCACTTATTTTCTTGGTTTTCAAATCACTCAAAAGCATGATGGAATTTTTATTTGTCTATCTAAATATATTCATGATGTTTTAAAAGGAATTGGGTTTGAAAATCTAAAACAAGCAAATACTCCCATGAGTGTCTCATTAAAGTTAGGAAAAGATGAAAGTGGAATATCCATAGATCAAACACTTTATAGAGGAATGATAGGATCACTATTATATTTGATTGCGTCTAGGCCTGATATTATGTTCGCTGTATGTTTATGTGCTAGATTTCAAGCTAATCTCAAAGAGTCTCATTTAAAATAGTTAAACACATTTTTAGATATCTTATTGGCATATCTAAATCAGGATTGTGGTATCCACATAATGATACATTTATATTACATGGCTTATCTGATTCAGATTATGATGGATGTTTATTAGATCGTAAAAGCATCAGTGGCACCTGTCATTTTCTTGGCCCTTCTCTTATCTCTTGGTCGAGTAGGAAATATAATTCTGTTGCCTTATCTACCACTAAGGCCGAGTACATAGCACTAGGCAGTTGTTGTGCACAATCTTTATGGATGAAGCAAACATTAGAAGATTTTGGAATAGTTCATGAAACCATTGAATTAAAATGTGATAATAAAAGTGCAATTGACTTAACGTATAATCCAGTTCATCATTCTAGATCTAAATACATTGATGTACGTCACCACTTCATAAGAGATCACATAAAACAAAATACGTTCAAAGTCAATTTTGTAAGCACTAATCACAGCTTGCGGATATTTTCACTAAACCACTTCTAGATTCTCGTTTTTCATTCTTACGATTAGGACTAGGAATTATAGACTTGTCAAATTAATAAATTACCACCGCAAACCTCACAGACAATTAACATAATTACATTGTTAACATCATGAACATTAAACCAAAATAACCATTACATAAATCATAAGTGGAAACACCACAATTTAAACATTCCATATCAAGTCTTACATTCTTCCAGAAGAAATACCACATATCATTACAGAATAGATAATATTACAGCATGAAATCAAAATCTAAGGCAAATCAAGAAAGTTCACTATCGCCGGCGATAGTGACTGTCGCCCGACGATAGTGGCAAAATGTCCAGCAACCCGGAAATCTTCAAAAATTTCTGCTGTCACCTCCACTGGTCTCTACTTGATCATCTGCTGAACTGTACTCGCTGCTTCGCGTCCGACGTGCTCGGCGGGTCGATGTACGGGGCGGCTCCATGACCGGATATTCCCATTCTGCTGCTTCGGCTGGAGTGGGCTTCAACTTCAAACTTTTGGTCAGAAATTTAAAAAAATTTTGAATTCCCAAATTTTTTTTGCATCCCTCTTATGTTCTTCGAACGACTCTTGCAAGTTGTCGAACCCTTCTCGCAACGATCCACCTCTAGGAATTGGCGGGTTTCGGATATTGGACACTGGTTCACTCCTCCTTGATGACCCTCCTCGTGTTGATTGTCCGAGGGAAGGTTTTCCACTCGTCGAATATATCATTGGGATAAAATCATTGAAGTACAATTCGGGGTCAATCCACGTATATTTCTTATATAAAATCCGTTGGATGACGGCTCCAAGTGGTAGGTTGTTCAACTTCGCCCAATTAGGACTTTTCAATCTAAATGAGTATCGTACTATCGAGAGGACAAAATCCGCCACGTCAAACGGCTCTCGCTCCAAAATCATATACGTCACATACCTAAGTTGAGTCGTTATTTTACGTGTATCTCCGGATTTCAATAGGACGACATGCCTTAGTATTTCTTGCACTAGCCGTGCATCCTCCGTCAGGGTGGTCGTTGATTGGATTAGAGTTTTGATGGAATTTCCATGAAAAACCATATTCAATAATGTTGAAACCGATTCCTCGATCTCCTGTGGAGTTCGCCCTTGGGGAAGGGGTGGTCTCGCGCCTACTTTACTCCAGCAAGCAAATCAACAAAGAAAACAAAGGAAAACCGACCCAAGGGCCCGGTGGGGAGGTCCCACCACACACCTGGAAGATCTTAGAGCGCTTCCCCTCCTTAGCCAGAAGCCGAGCTAAGGTACCCTCAGAAAGCGCTTGAAAACTGGAGCAAGGAGGCACATGAGAGCATCATTTCTGGGGTACCCCTTGGGTCCTATTTATAGTTTTCGGAATCTGAACTGCCAATAACCAAAAGAACTGACCTGAAAATACCAAAAAACCCTTGGTTGGGTCTGCCAACAGACAAACTCCGCTGTTTTGAAGGGCTATAGGCAGACCAGCGGGGGCAAAATAGTAAAAAGTACCTCATTCATCCAGGCGAGCTGGGGAGCTTTGATCAACTCGGTGGGCCTTGCTCACCTACTGTTGCCGAGTTCCACTGCGAGGATGTGAGCTGGGACTAGCTCGGTGAATGCCGAGCTCGGGGTCGGCGAACAATGATCTCCGGTCGACGAATGCTGATCTCTGGTCGATGATCGCCGATCTCTGGTCGACGAATGCCGAGCTCGGGCTCGGCCTCTCCATTGCCGAGCTCACCTACTGCCTTTAGACCGATCTGTCTGGTTCCTGGAGGCCTTGCTCGCCGGACACGGGGTTGTACACAATCCTCGCTCTTTCTGAGATTGGCAAAGCTCGGAAAGAACCATCCAACCCCAAGTGTGCGGCGAGCACGAGTTGGCGAGTTGGAGGGAATCTTTGGGTGTGGGCCACCTGCGACTATATATGTGTGCAACTGCCCACCTGCCTGACTCTTGCCATTCCATTTGCTACACTGCTAAGATGCCTCTCCCTAAGGAGATCCAAGAGCGCATAGACCGATCTCGCCAAGCCTCCGCAGCTCGCGTAGCCGCCCTGACGGCGGTCCCCGCCAAAGCTCCCCAAATCGACTGTGCCGAGCCCAACTCTAAGAGGTCAAAGCCATTCCTCCAGGCAGCCAAGCACCTTTACCACGACCTGAGGGCTACCATAGAGCGCGAGACCGGCTCCTCCACCCAGACGATTCATGAGAAGGACAGAGAGGTCGTCGTAGTCGGCGACGACCCAGATGGTCAACCGGACGGCGGGGGGGGGGGGGGGGGGGGGGGGGGGTCGCGCCGCGAGAGCCCACACCGCGAGGCGAGACCACGCTTGCCTACTCGTGGTTCATGGCACTGGACAACCGTCCCCAGGACCCGCCTCTACTGTTTGGGATCCTGCAAGTGAGTTCGCATAGGCCGAACTCGCCAGTGCGCGCCTCCCCTCCTCGCCAAACTGACGTGGCCACGGGGGTGGGTCTGGGAACCATCCCCACCCCGGGATACGAGCTCCTCTCGCTGGGGTCTCGCGGTCCAGGCTGTGGGAAAGATCTCAGGTTCATCCTTCCCCACATCTCCTTTGAGCGGCCGAGCTCGTCAGTTCAACCTCGCTTCTTGCCCTATGAGTTTTTTCTGCGTTTCCCTTCCTGCTGACACTTGTCTTCACAGCTCTTCCCAGCCAATCCGCTGCCGAGGAATCCTCGCGGGCAGCCCACTACTCTCCCCTCCCCAACCCGAGCTCGCTGGACTCTTACCTAGGTCCGGAGGTGGATCAAGGCGAGCTGACGAGGAGGGAGATCAAGCTCCTGAAGAAGCTGGTGTGCGGGCTGCGCGAGGTGCAGGGGGTCAACGAGACGCTGCAGCGCGACTATGCGCGTCTTGCCGACGAGGTGCGAAGCGACCGGACTGGAGAGCTGTTGTCCCCCTCCCAGCTCTTGGACGAGATAGATGACGGTCTTTCGGTCGTGCAGAGGAATTCTGGAAGGATCCGCGAGTTGCTCCGTGCGCGGTAGTACGGGGAGCGGGGGTCGCGAGGCAGGGGTAGGTAAGTGAGCAGCTCCTTTGCCGAGCCGACCGGTACTCGCATCCCGATGCTCTCCCTGCTCGCGCGCCCTGCTTTTTAATTCCTGAACTCTATTTCTGTAATAAATAGCTTTTAGAATATTCTTGATCATGTTATTCAAATAAAATGCTGCAATGTTTGACTTAGCCTTGGTTGGGATGCGCCGGAAGTCGGTGAGCTGGGTGGCGAGCTGGGGCGGCGAGCTGTGTTGATTGGAAAGCCTGCCCCAAATTTTTTTTCCTATAAATAGCCCCCCCCCCTCACCTACCCCGTACTGTGCCTTTATTTCTTTCTTTCCCTCTCCCCGTGCTTTTCCATTTCCTGCTCGCGCTCTACCTCTTCCTCCGCGAACATGGGCAAGACAAATCCAGATGCCGACGGCCGCTCCAAGTGCGTGTAGCACTTCACGGACTACTGTTTCTTCGAGGGGCACACTAGTGAGGAGGAGCTCGCAGAGTTTGTGGTGGAGCGCGTGCTGCCGGTCTTCGAGCCACGCAGGCCGAGGCAGGGGGACGCCATCAATACTTTTTATGAGGACGAGCTCGCCTTCCCCCTCTCACATTTCGAGGTGGGGTTACGCCTCCCCCTGTTGCCGGAGATCCGGCAAATCTTGAAATATTACGGAGCTGTGCCCGCGCTGCTGAATTCAAACGCCATCGCGATGATGGTGGCATTCGCGAGTTACCTCCGGTGGGAGAGGATCGAGTTCAACCTGACAGTGTTCAGGAAGCTCTTCTCCTACAAGGCGACGCCGGGCGGGGTCGCCTACTTCGGCGGCTCGCTGATCAAAGTTCGTGAGATCGAGAACAAGAACCATACCTGGATGACCAAGATCGCCTTCATCAAGGGAGATGTCGGCAACATCCCCTACTGGCCTCAGCAGAAGGGCGACGAGGTGTTCCGCCCACCGGCCGTATCCGGCAACGATGCTGAGCTCCACAAGTACTTCCTCCATAAAGACTTCGAGATCGCCTTCCTGCAGACGGGCCTCGATGCGCTCCCTCCCGTTCTGCCCGGCGAAGGTATGCTTCTCTCCCTATCTTTCCGAGCTCGCCTGATCGCCGAGCTCGCCATATCATTGCTGAATTCCTAACTTTTTCAAAGTATTTTCCTGCAGGGGAGAAAATAATCCCCGTGAACCCACCGTTCGCAGATTCGGGGCTTCATACCGACCCTCTTGCTCGTGAGAGGGCGGCGGCGGCGGCCTGCCGAGATGAGGCGGCCCTCTCGTAACCCTCTTGCAGCAAGAGGCGACCTGAGGATGCGGGGTCGAACCCGCCACAACGACAGCAACCACTAAAGAAAATGTGGAGAGCCCTGCTAGCTCCGCGGGGGCAACAACAACAACAACAGCCCAGCCCCAAATACATCAGCTCGTCGGAGACCCCTCCCGACGCGTCGCCGGAGAGCCCGCTGAAGGAGACTACCAGCAAGGGCCGGAAAGATGGTAAGGGCCCCTCTTCCACGGCGGCGACCTCCCCTCCTCCATCGGCAAAGAGGGCGGCCCGCAAGCGCACGCCGCCGAAGCAACATCCCCTCTTCAACTTCGGCGGGCGGTGGAAGGACTCGGCGGGCGAGCCCATGGTGCAATGGGATGAGCTCGCTCATCGAGTCTCCATCTCCACTCTGCACCCCTCCTGGTACGACCGCGAGCCCGCCACCGGTCACGCATATGCCCTCGGCTTCGGCCTATATGGCCGCGAGGATGTCGAGGTCTACAAGAAGATGACCCTCCGGCAGCTCGGCCATGAGGGCTTGCAAGCCCACCTGCGGACCCTAGAGCTACACCACATGCTGGCGCGACGCTGCTTTGCCCTCAACCACCAACTCCAAAAGGCTGAGCAGGCTCGCGATATCGCCCAGGATAAGGTCGCTGACTAGGCGAGGTAGCTCGGCATAGCGGAGGCTCTACTCGCCCAGGCCACCAGCGGGCTGGTAAGTGTCAAGCAATACTCTCTTCTTTGACTTAGAATATTTTGCGCTGCTGCTAAGTAGACTCTCTCTTTACCAGGACGCCAAGGCTGCTGGGGAGCTTCAGTCTCGCAACGCCGAGCAGGGGGAGGAGATCAGCCGGCTACGCGCACGCCTCGCCGAGCTGGAGGGGGCGAACACGAAGTTGAAGGAGGAGAAACAGCACCTCCTCAGCGAGGTCTGTCGCCAGGCGGAGATCTTCCTCCCTCCCCACGACGTCGACCCTACCCTCCCCTACAAGAGCCCGCGGATCTTTGGCGAGGCCGACCTCGCTGAGAGACTGTGGATCAACTCTATCCAAGCCGCCGAGTGCACCCTCCAAATGATGAAGGACTCGGAGGTGCTGGTGGAGGGATGCGAGGGGATCTCGGCCCGGGACCTGATGTCGAGCCTGTTCCCGGCAACGCCGCCCAGCGAGAAGGAGGATAGTTTGGATGCGATGTTCGGGAAGAGCTTCCAGGATCCGTCGGGTGAAGGCGAGGACCAGTCCGGCGGGGGGGGGGGGGGGGGGGGGGGGGGGGCGAGGCCTGAGGATAGCCTGTACTTTTTTCCTTTTTTCTTTTTTGTTTACTCGCCGAGGCGAGCTCCATGTAACTACTTTTGTAAGTAATTAATGAAAGAAAGTTTTTGATCATACCCGTGCCACTTTTCTTTTTTCCTTTCTTTACTTTGTTTGTTATGCTCTGAATATACGCGAGTGCTTCCCCACGCGACCTCGCCGAGTCCGGTTCTGCGAGTAGAGTAGTCATGAGAGCGCTCCCGCGAGTGGATGTGTTTTGAGTGTTCGCCGGCCCCCAAGCAATTCGGGAGCGGGTTGCTCTCTGCCCTTGTTACGCCACCATAACTCGCACGCGAGCCATCCGGGTTGAGCTCGAAAAAGAAGAGAAAATTTTCTAAGTCAAACGGGCAAAGGGGTGAGGTGCCCCGGCCTGGCTCGCCCTCCTTCAGCGAGGCCCGGGCTTGCCTCCTCTTTGCCGATGTCGAGCTAGGGTCGGCGAGTCCAAACTCGCTTGTGCTGAATCTTTTCGCTGATGCCGAGCTGGGTTAGTTGAAATCAAACTCGCTTGTGCTGAATATTTCCCCTTTTTCCTTGGCATTCGGAACTTCTTGATCTGGCAATTTCGAGGCCAGCACCATCGAGTGACTTCCGGCCCTGTCAGCTAGGTGGGAGCTTGACAGCGGGATCTGCTCGAGGCCAAGGATGACACCGAGTGACTTCCGGCCCTGCCAGCTAGGTGAGATCCTGGTAGTGGGATCTACTCGGGGTCCAACATATTCCATCGAGTGACTTCCGGCCCTGTCAGCTAGGTGGGAGCCTGACAGCGGGATCTGCTCGAGGCCAAGGACGACACCGAGTGACTTCCAACCCTGCCAGCTAGGCGTGAGCCTGGCAGCGGGATCTGCTCGGGGTCCAAACACATTCCATCGAGTGACTTCCAGCCCTGTCAGCTAGGTGGGAGCCTGACAACGGGATCTGCTCGAGGCCAAGGATGACACCGAGTGACTTCCGGCCCTGCCAGCTAGGTGAGAGCCTAGCAGCGGGATTTACTCGGGGTCCAAACACAATCCATCAAGTGACTTCCAGCCCTGTCAGCTAGGTGGGAGCCTGACAGCGGGATCTGCTCGAGGCCAAGGATGACACCGAGTGACTTCCGACCATGCCAGCTAGGTGAGAGCCTGGCAGCGGGATCTGCTCGGGGTCCAAACACATTCCATCGAGTGACTTCCGGCCCTGTCAGCTAGGTGGGAGCCTGACAGCGGGATCTGCTCGAGGCCAAGGATGACACCGAGTGACTTCCGGCCCTGCCAGCTAGGTGAGAGCCTGGCAGCGGGATCTGCTCGGGGTCCAAACACATTCCATCGAGTGACTTCCGGCCCTGTCAGCTAGGTGGGAGCCTGACAGCGGGATCTGCTCGAGGCCAAGGATGACACTGAGTAACTTCCGGCCCTGCCAGCTAGGTGAGAGCCTGGCAGCGGGATCTGCTCGGGGTCCAAACACATTCCATTTCCCTACGCAAGCTAGCTATGACAGTACTGAAGTGTTGAAGAAATTTATTATAGTCAAAGTATCACTTACATGTTTTAGGAGAAAAGCGTTTTAAGTCGTCACCACTCCAGGTGAGACTCAAGGTCTCTCCCTCTACATTTTGGAGTCGATAGCCTCCCGATTTCAAAGCCTCCTTTACAATGAACGGACCCTCCCAGCTGGGGTTATGCTTTCCTACGGATGTTGACCTCCCTGCCGCATCTACCTTCTTCAGCACTAAATCCCCTTCCGCGAACTGTTTGACCCTGACATGCTTGTCAAAGTACTTGGCCATTCTTCTTTTCACCTCCTCCTGCCGGATAGCGGAAAGATCCCTCAGCTCTTCCACCATGTCAAGGGAGAGCCTCAGCTCCCCCTCGTTCTCTGCTTGCCATTCCTCTCGGCCCTCTTTGGCCGCAATGACTCGAGGGGTGTGGACTTCAAATTCCACGGGGAGCACTGCCTCGCACCCATGAGAGAGCTTGAAGGGGGACTCTCCAGTAGCCGTGTTGGGGGTGGTTCTCAGGGCCCAAAGAATCGCGGGAAGCTACTCCACCCAGCTCCCCTTCAAATTCTCCACCTTCTTCTTGAGGAGGTTGATGATGATCTTATTTGCGGCCTCCACCTGCCCGTTGCTCCTGGGGTGATGGACCGAGGTGAACCTGAGGTCAATTCCAAGCTGTTCGCAAAAGCTGGTGAATTCGGCGCTGGCGAATTGGGACCCGTTGTCCATGACGATGGCCTAGGGCAGCCCATGGCGGCAGATGATCTCCCCCCAAACAAAGTTCCTGATCACCTGGGAGGTCACCTTGGCTAGCGCCTTCACCTCCATCCACTTGGATAAGTAGTCAATCATTACTACGAGGAACCTTCTCTGACCACTGGCTTGGGGGAATGGCCCAACCAAATCCATTCCCCAAATTGCGAAGGGCCAGGGGGCCGTGATACTTCTGAGTCGCTGGGCCGGCTGTAGCTGGAGGGGGGCAAACAGCTGGCACTTATGGCACCTTCTCGCGAATTCCGCTGCATTGTGGCCCAGGGTGGGCCAGAAGTACCCTTGCCTGACAATTCTTCCTTCCAGGGTCCGACTCCCGGAGTGGCTCCCGCATTCTCCGGAGTGGACTTCCTCCAAGATCCTTCGCACTTCGCCCTCGGCCACGCAGTGAGCCAACATCCCTGAGAGGGTCTTCCTGTACAGCTGCCCGTCCTGGAGGAGGTAATATGTTGACTTGTGCCTTAGCTTCTTCTTATCTACCCCCTCCGGATACTCTCCCGTGGAGAGGAAAGCCACAACTGGCTCCATCCACGAAGTTTGTTGATCGATTTGCATGAGCTCCCCCTATTCGATGGAGGGGCGGAACAGGTCGGTGATGGTACCCCCCCCCCCCCCCCCCCGCCTGGGGACCATGTTTTGCTAGCTGGTCAGCTTGTTCATTCTCTTCCCTGGGCACGTGTCGGATGGAGAAGGTTTGAAAAGTGCCTATGACCGCCTTCACTTTGGCCAAGTATAATCGCAGGGTGGGCTCCCTCGCCTCGAACTCCCCGTTGATCTGGGAAGCTACCACCATGGATTTGATAAGGACCTCCACGTCCAACACCCCCAGCTCCCTGGCGAGGCGTAGCCCTACTATCACTACCTCATACTCGGCCTGGTTGTTGGTAATGGGAAAGTGCACCACCACTGTCTGCTCAATTCGAGTCCCCTGAGGGCTTTCCAGGATCACCCCCACTCCTAGGGAATTCCTCCCTGAGGCACCATCCACCCTCACCTTCCAAGGAGTCGGGCGGGTGAGTTCTTCCTCCGCCACTTCAACCAAGTAGTCGGCCAAGAAGTCGGCCATCGCTTGAGATTTGATTGAGAGCCGAGGAACGAAGGAGACATCAAACTCGCTCAGCTCCACCGACCACTTGGCCAGCCTACCTGAATGCTCCACCCCCTCAAAGATGTTGCGGAGAGGATGGTCGGTCACCACTCGGATTGAGTGTGCCTGGAAGTAGGATCGCAGCCTCCGGGCTGAGATGATCAGGGCGAAGGCTAGCTTCTCCAAAATCGGGTACCAGATCTCGGCCTTCCTCAGGACCCGGCTCACATAATAAATAGGGAGCTGCCTCTTCCCCTCTTCATGAACTAAGACAGATCTCATGGCCTCCGCCCCGACCTCGAGATATAAGAACAGGTCCTCCCCCTCCTTCAGCCCTTGGAGTAGCGGAGCCTGAGTCAACTGCACCTTGAGGGCCTGGAACGCCTCCTCGCACTCCTTGGTCCATTCAAGCCTCTGACCACCCCTCAGCATTTTGAAGAAGGGGAGCACTTCTCCCCTGCCCGAGAGAGGAAACAACTCAGCCCTGCTAGCTTCCCCGTTAGCCGTTGGACCTCCTTAGCATTCCGCGGGGACCCCAGCTCCAAGATAGCCCTAACCTTATCTGGATTCGGCTCGACCCCCGCGGGGGTGAGGAGGTGGCCCAAAAATTTTCCCCTGTTGGCCCCAAAGACACATTTTAGGGGATTCAATAGCATCTTATATTTGCGCAGGGTGCCAAAGGTCTCCTCCAGGTCCCGGAGGTGGGAGTCCACATACCGACTTTTGATCATGAGGTCATCTACATACACCTCCAAATTCCTCCCCCTCTGCTCCTTGAAGACCCTATCCATCATTTTTTGGTAGGTTGCCCCTGCATTCTTCAGCCCGAAGGGTTTTATCTTGTAGCAGTAGCATCCATCCCCTGTGATGAACGAGACATCCTTGATGTCTGGGGGGTGCATCCTGATTTGATGATAACTTGAAAAAGCATCTAAAAACTCATTACAGAAAAACCAACGGCTGAGTCAACCAGCGCGTCGATTTGAGGCAATGGATAACAGTCCTTGGGATAAGCTCTATTAAGTAAGGAAAAATCAATACACATCCTCTATCGGCCGTCTCCTTTTTTAACAATGACCATGTTGGAGACCCAGCCAGGGTACTGAATCTCTGACACGAAGCCAGCCTTGAGGAGTTTCGCCACCTCCTCCCTGATGGGCTCCGCTAGCTTGTCTGCAGTGGACCTCTTTTTCTGCTGAACGGGGCGTGTTCCCGGGTACAGGTTGAGGAGGTGGCAAGCCACATCCGCGTCAACACCCGGCATCTCCGCGGCGTCCCAAGCGAAGATGTCCACATTCTTCCGGATGCACGCCAGCATCCGGCCTTGGTCCTCCGGGGTTAGCCCACCGTTGACGCAGACCTTCTCCACCCTGCCTCCACGGGTGAGCACCTCCAGCTCCACCACTTCCTCTGCATCCTCAAGCCTGGACTGCTCTCCCCACCCTTCAGCATCCTTCTCTTCCGGGACCGGGACCTCTACCTCCATCTCTTCCCCCACGGCCGTCACTTTGGCCACCTCCTCCAAGTCTCCTCCTGTCGCCTCCCCGGCCCAGCTCTCCGTCTATAACTACTCCATCCTTTCTCCTTGCTAAGCTTCCTCCAGCCTTCGACCCATCTCCTCGGCTCCCTCCTGCCAAGAGATGGTGTTCACCGCAGTGACATAGCACTCCCGCGCCACCTTTGGGTCCCCCCTGACACGGACCTGAATCCCCTCAGCGTTGAACTTTAAGCATTGGTGGAAGGATGAGGGGACACAGCAGAAGGCGCTGATAAGGGGCCTCCCGAAGATGGCTATGTAGCTGCTGGGGGCATCCACGATGACGAATCTGCAGTTTTGGGACTGCCCCCCAAGGTGATATGGAGGCCTACTCCTCCCTCCACTTCCTTCCTCTCTCCTGAAAACCCGAATAAGGGTCCATCCGAGGCCAACACCTTCTTTGCCTCTACCTTCATCGCGTCGAATGCCTTTTTGAAGACGATGTTGACGGAACTCCCGTTGTCCACGAGGATCCGAGAGACGGTGAAATTCTCGATGGCTTCCTTGATGACCAGCGCATCGCAGAATGGGTCCTCGTGGTCTGGCAAGTCGCTCCTGGAGAAAGTGATCCTCTCCTCCGGGGGTGGGGTTTGGGACATGGAGGCAATGCTCCGCCAGTACATGGTGTAGAGGCTTGCCTTGCGGGAAGCCTCGACAACAACCCCTCCGTGGATCACTCCGATCCCCCTCGGGTCCCCACGTCCACCCGATCTTCGCAACGATCCTCCTCCGCCCGAGGCAGGACCTCCTAAATCCTCACTTCTTGTCGCCCCTGCTGTTGCTGCTGCTCTCTATTCCCTCTCATCTCCAGGAATTCCGGGCACGTGGCCGTTGCATGCCCCTCCTCTTGATGAAAGTCGCAGTAGGGCAAATCCACCCTAACTTCTTTCCTCCTCCTCCTCCTCATTATCCCCCTTCTCGCCCCCAAGTCTATGGCCATAGCCTCTTCTTGGTCGGGGAGCCGGGGCCTCTAGGCCTGCCTCCAGCCCGGGGGGGAACTGATCCTACCCCCCTTGATGTCGATCCCTTCCGTGGTATCCCCTCTGTGGCCCCTGCCCTTGCCACTCGGGTCTCCAACCTAGCTGTCGGTCGGGCTCCTAGCGCCCCCACCTCGGCTTCTGCTGCCACTGGAGCTGACTCTGCTCCCTCTGCCTGGGTTCTCCCCTCCTTTCCTCCTATCCTCTTCCTCCCTTCGACTCCTTTTCCCCCTCAGTGGCCCACCTGGCCAGCTTCCTCGCGAATTCTGGGTTCGATGCCTCCCCATCAACTTCCCTTGCCTCCCTCTCCATCAGCTCCTCGTAGGAGAGGGGGGGAACTCTCTTCAGCTCCATTCTGAAGAATCCTTGCTGCAGGCCTAGGGTAAAGGCCATCATCAAGCTGTGGCCCGACATCTCCTGGACTTGAGTGACTTCCTCTTGAAATCAGTCCACGTAGCTCCCCAACGTCTCATTCACTCCCTGCTTGATGTGGAACAGGGATTCTGACTCCTTCTTCCTCCTCTTCGAGGTAGTGAACCTCAGCATGAACCCCCGGTGCAGGTCCTCAAAGCAGTAGATGGAGCTGGCCGGTAGCTGGTGGAACCACTCCCTTGACTTCTCCTTGACGGTGATGGCGAAGAGTCGGCATTTGAATCCGTCCGACATCTGACGGATGGAGACTATATCTTCGAACCATTGGACATGCTGGACCGGGTCTCCCTTCCCGGTGTAGTAGGACATCTCGGGTTCCCTGAACCCATCTGGAACTGGAGCTGAAGAGACTAGCTCGCTGAAAGGGCTTCCACCCCCTGCTGGGCGAGCTGGCGAGTCTCGCGAGCTCAACTCGCCGAACCTGCCTCGGCCTACCGAGCTGGGGAAGAGCTCGCGCTCTAGGAGCTCGCACCCCTGGCCCTCCTCGGCTACTTCTTTCCCAGCTCGTCTGCCGGGAGCGTCCTCGCCCAAAGAGGGGGCGGCCGCGATCTGGACCGCTGGAGTCGAGCACTCGGCCCGCGTGCCGAGTGCGAACTTGATGAGGCTCAGCACCTCATTCCTGAAATCTTCCAGCATCCCCACCATGGCGAGAGTCGGGGGGGGGGGGGGCGAGTTCGACCTATCGGATCCTTGTCCCGTCATTGAGCTCGCAGAACAGTAAAAAGTACCTCATTCATCCAGGCGAGCTGTGGAGCTTTGATCAACTCGGCATGCCTTGCTCGCCTACTGTTGTCGAGTTCCACTGCGAGGATGCGAGTTGGGACTAGCTCGGCGAATGCCGAGCTCGGGGTCGGCGAACACTGATCTCCGGTCGACGAATGCTGATCTCTGGTCGACGATCGCCGATCTCTGTTCAACGAATGCCGAGCTCGGGCTCGGCCTCTCCATTGCCGAGCTTGCCTACTGCTTTTAGCCCGATCAGTCTGGTTCCTGGCGGCCTTGCTCGCCGGACACAGGGTTGTACAAATAATGTCTAATCCCTATCCTTCCGATAGTTCTCTACGACGTCTAGAGTGGTGTCATGCTCTATTAGTCCAAATTTGTCTCCCAAGTCATAGTGTGTTATTTCTACCATCTGTCCTTGAATTTTCAATCGAAATCCGCCATTCAGTTCCGTGAAACGCGGATCTTTAAGATAATTGCAAAATTCTCGAATGAGTACGGAGGAGAATGTGTCTGGAATAATAATTGACATTATTCCAGCCATTGCTAACAAGTCATGAATATGTGCATGCCGTGCCGGGTCGAATTCAATCACCCGTCCGATTCCTATGTTAGCGTTATCTATTCCAGGAAATGTTTGATATGATGAGTATGAGTCACTCCCTGTGCTTCTCCGTGCTTTGGAAGTTGAAGCCATTTCTTCATATATTTTTTTTTTCAGAAACAGGAAATTTGTTTTTGGCTTTCTCCATCCAGCGACACCCATTGTCGTCGGGCAATAGCAAAAATTAGTTATTCTCCATTTCTGAATTCAGATCTGGTTTCCTCCTTCCTCCAACATACCAGATCTGCAAGTTAGTGTTCTTAAAATCATTTTGCACAACTTAAATTCACGAAATTATCCACATAATTTCTCGAATACAAGCTTAGTTTCTTAAGCTCCAAAAACTAAATTTTACCACTTTCAAACCTGGAAATTTCTCATCTAAACTCAAATGTTACACTATCCTAACAATTAGATCCATAAAAAACCAAAGAATTAAAGCAAAAATCCAAGTTTTAATACCAAGGTTTAGGGTTTCGCCGACTTCTCCTCCGCGTTCCGCCCTCAGTTTTCAGGAAAACTGGTTCAGTTTGATGCTTTTGACTGAATGCGCCGGTTTTAAACAATTTACCACTATCGCCGACCGGCGATACCCGGTATCGCCCGGCGATAGTGCATTTTTCTTGATTCTTCAAATTGTCTTGCTGATACAGTTTAAGGCAAGGTGTAATGTTCTTTTTTGAGTTTTATACTAACTTGTTTCTCTAGTTCACCACTCTTATATCCGTTCTATATATTTCAGTACTAGTGTTCTTAAACTCGTGAACTTGTTTTTGCATGCCTCTAAGTATGAGAAATCTTTTAGTTATGATAATGTTATTTCACTCACGGTTGTACAAATCTTCGTATGCCTCCATCTTACAATGTGAATTGCGAATGTTTTAACCATAACCACTTGTGTTGCATGCTTTCAGCATCTGCTTTATCCGAGTTTAGTACAATACACCATAACATTAAATTATTCTGTATGCTCTCACAAGTGAATTCAGACTCCTTTGTTTAGCTAAAGAAATATATATATATATATATATATATATATATATATATATATATATATATATATATATATATATATATATATATATATATATATATATATATGTGTACAAAAGTTTATCATCCCAAAAGTATAAACATTTGGTGATAGTTTCACACAACAAAAAAACACTCAAATAATAAAGGGCTGACAAGGAACCTCCACCAAGCACTACTTACCCTCCTGATAAGTCTTCATGAGCATTGTGAGGTTGAGCACCTTGGCAAGAATTATAAATTGTCTTGTGCGAATTTTACATGAATAATTTCTTTCTTATGTGTGCTGACCTCTTGGATACAAGTATAGCTCTGCTTGTCTACCACTATGTTATGTTGTTTTTTTTAACATTCGCATTTTCATGTTTTTTGTGAGACTAAGCATAAGTTTCGCCACACCATCTCACATGTACACAACATTATCCTCTCTAAACGTTCTTCTTATGAGAATTGGACTGAGAACTGTTTCACCAACACCTTTTCACTAGTGTATGTGTTTGTGATATAGTTTGTTGACCGTTGACACAGTTACTGTTTACTCATTTTATTTCTACTACATTGCTCACTTATCCTCTTTGAGTCTCTCTTTTTATGTTTTTTCGTTCTTTTCTCTTCCGTCATACTCTTCGATCTCTTTTGACAATACCAAAGGGGGAGAAACTTTACACAAGCAATCATTCACAGCAGTCTGTTCTCACATTTTTAATTAAACTACATGAATTTTGATATGCTTCCATTTAGGGGGAGATCACATGTAGGGGGAGTGTTTCATCCAAGAGCAATTGTGCACATACACTTGTTTTGTCTTGATACTCAAATAGGTTGGACCTTTTTAACATTCATGATTTTTTTCTTAATGGATTTGTTATTATCAAAAGGGGGAGATTGTTGGAGCATGCATTCCACGCTTCTTGGTTTTCTAATAACAAATCTTGTTTGTATTTGATATTTGGATGTTATTGGTGTGCATGTAATAGAGGTTAATATCTCATATCTTTTTGATGATGAATCAGATCAGAATTGAGCTAGGGAGATATCGCCAGACGATAGTGGGTATCGCCAACAGGAGATAGCGCCACTCGACACTCAACACTCGACGCATTTCCGCTCTACGCTCGACGAAATTGTGGCTTGGAGATATCGCCAGGTGATAGTGGGTATCGCCATAGGCGATAGTGGGTATCGCCATAGGTGATAGCGCCACTCGACGCATTTCCGCTCGACGCTCGACGAAATCATGGCTACCGTTATTTCGCTATCTCCAGATGGCGATATTCGGTATCTCGCGGCGATAGTGCACGATTCGGCACTCAACGTTTGTGCGATGCGAAAATGAGGATTTCATGGGACATGTGGCAGCGGTTACCGCTATCGCCAGATGGCTCTACCCAGTATCGCCCAGCGATAGCGCCAGAATATAAAAGCCTCTCATTTTCTGAGAAAGTTACGAATTTCATTACCTAGAGTACACTTACCTTCAAAGAAGATCCAGAGAGCTCCAGAACTCAGAGATACTCCATACTATTAAGAAGGCCAAATAGCATGGAAGATTGACGACACGTGCAAAGAATTCAAAGCATCTCTTGCAAGGATTCATCGGCATCTTCAGTGCTTTGTTTGAAGGGAGTGTCTAGTCTAAAGTGCTCAATTTGTTTTTAGTTATTTTTCATTTATTTTCTCATTATAATCGGAAGGGAAATCGCCGCCTTGTGCATGGCGTCTAGGTCCTTGTGTGGCATAGGGGAAAATCGTCGCCTTGTGAGTGGCGTCCAAGTCCTTGTGTGGTTTAGGCAGAAATCATTGCTTTGTGTGCATCGTCTAGATCGGGGTTAGATCTAGGGGAGGCTAGTAGCATGATCTAGGGAGAGACACACTTTAGCCTGCCTGTTCTTGGTAGAAGAACCGGCGAATACACTAGAAAATTATTTATTTCATGAGCCTTTGTCTCCAGCTCTATAGAGACACTTTATATGCAATTTAACTCTTTTGAAATATATCATTATTGTTTCTAGCTAGTATTCGTTTTCACTCTTCTATTACTTTGTTGTTATTCATCTTGTAAAGGTTTCTTAGATTGTTTAAGAAAATTAAAAAGAACCCTTATTCACCCCCCCCCCCCTCTAAGGGCGCCGTAAGATCCAACACGGCCCCCATTTTGATATCGCCATGTGGTACAGACAGCTATGAGATTTATAGTGATGCTTCAGGGAGCGGCTTAGGTTGCGTTATTCTTCAGTTTGGGAAGGTGATCTCTTATGGCTCACGCCAGTTGAAAGTGCATGAGCGAAACTATCCCGTCCACGATTTGGAGCTGGTAGCAGTGATTTTTGCACTTAAATTGTGGCGTCACTATCTATATGGCATAAAATTGGATATATTTACGGACCATAAGAGTCTGAAGTACCTTGGGGACTACACTTTTGAGATTCACTACACTCCCAGGAAAGGAAACGTGGTCGCAGATGCATTGATTCGTAGGACTACGTCAAGGAAAATTGGTTGCAGATACATGATGAGCGTCTGATCCAGAAGTTGGAAGCATTAGAAATTTCTTGTATTGACAAGAATTCCACAACACATGCGTGCTTGCACTGGACGGAGGTACAGTATGACCTTGCGGACAGGGGTTGGCGGGCAACGGAACTTGATGAAATTTTGCAACGCTATGCAGTGGATGGAGTCAATGACAAATTCTCCTTGGATGATGGCCTTTTGCGAAAAGATGGTCGTTTGTGCGTTCCATGTATGGGTAAGCTAAGAGAAGAATTGATGTATGAGGCTCACTTTACAAAATACTCAATTCACCCAGGGAGCACAAAGATGTACAAAGGTATGAAAAAGTTGTTCTAGTGGCCAGGGCTAATGAAAGACATAACACATTATGTGGCTAAATGTCAGACATGTGCCTTAGTGAAAGCTGAGTGCCAGAAGCCTGGAGGTTTCCTGAAGTCGCTACCTATTCCGGAGTGGAAGTTTGATGATATTTAAATCGATTTCGTGCATGTTTTACCGAGGTCTCAATGCGGTAATGATTCGATTTGGGTAATCGTAGACCAGTTGACTAAAGTGGTTCACTTCCTTCCGAACAAAAGGGACGATTCAGTGGAAGTCTTGGCGAAACTCTAGGTTGAACAAATTGTACGATTGCACGGTGTTCCCCGTAGCATCGTTAGTGATCGTGGAGGGCGATTCACATCGAATTATTGGAGGCTAATCCATCAATTGTTGGGAACAAAGTTAACGTTCAGTACGTCCCTTCAACCCCAAACTGATGGCCAGACTGAGAGGACCAATAGAACGATGGAGGACATGCTACGAATGTGCGCCTTGGATTTTGGTAAGAGGTGGGAAGATCATCTCTATATGATAGAGTTTTCCTACAATAATAGCTACCAAGCGAGCATAAGTATGGCACCGTTTGAAGCTGTAAATGGTCAAAAATGTTGTACACCATTAGCTTGGGCGGAAGCAGGCCAATCTAAACAATATAAGCGTAAGGAAGTAGAAGAAGCTCATTTGAGGATATGCTCTATTCGGGAGAGACTACTGATAGCCCAAGATAGACAAGCCAAATATTACAACGCCAAGCACCGAAATGTTGAGTTTGCGATTGGCGATTGGGTATATTTGAAAATCAAACCCTTCAAAGGCGTGTCCAGGATTCAGCTCTTGAAAATGTTAAGTCTGAGATATCTTGGTCCATTTGAAGTGGTGGAAAGAGTTGGTGAAGTTGCTTATCGGCTAGCTCTTTCGGATGAATTGAGTGGATTACATGATGTGTTCCACATCTCAGTGCTTCGAAAATCCATAAGAGATCCCACTCAAGTGATTGTGAATGATTGTGTATCGATCGAATTTGGGCTAACGATGAAGGTTAGGCCCATTCGGATCGAGGATAAGACGATAAACAGTTGCGGAACAAAACAGTCGGGATGGTCAAGGTCCGATGGGACAACTGTGGCCGTGAGGAGCTAATATGGGAGCAGGAGCAGACCAAGCATGCTGAGTTTCCCGAATTGTTTGTTTAAACTTGTATAACAGCTTGTGTTGTACAGAACATAAAATGTTGTAACACATTTTTGTTGAAGAGTATCCTGAATATTGTATGCAAAGTTCGGGACGAAATTTCTTGTAAGGAGGGGAGGATTATAATGCCCCAAATCTCGAGGATGAATGGGCTGCGTCAGGTAGGCAACATGGCCTGGGACACGGGCATGTCCAAGGCCGTGTCCTACTCTGTGTAAGGCAAGACGGTCGGGGACACGAGCATGTCCATGACCGTGTCCTACACTCGAGTGCTGGCAGGGGGTTCTTGAGTGAGCTCAATGAAATGCAGCTGACGATCCTCGAGTTGGGTACATGGCCTATGACACGGGTATATTCAGGGCCGTGTCATGCTATGCGCTTGATGTTTTCTCGAGTGAGCTCGACGAAATGCGCTCGACGATCCTCGAGTGGGGCACACGGCCCGAGATACGGGCATGTCAAGGGCCGTCTCTTTTTCTATGCTTGGTCAGGCCTGTAAGGACTGATGAACTTGGGCTGGACACGGGCGTGTCCGACTCCATGTCTAGCACACGACCTGCGATACGGGCGTGTCATATGGCCGTGTCTTGGTCAGGTCAAGTCGGTTTCTTTGCCGCTTAAGACACACGGCCTGTGACATGGGCGTGTCGCAAGCCGTTCTGGCCCAGGAAAGTATTTTTCAGGACTTTTCGTGGCCGTTCATTCCTTTTAACTAGGATCAAACAGTTCTGAGATCTCCCTGCTATTATAAGGCTATGAGTTGAGGATAAACTCTCTCATTAGCAAAGGACTTTCTCTCTCTTTGTAAAGAGGTAGAGAGTGGGGAGATAAAGGGAGGAGGAGGAGGAATTCGGCTGCCGATGGATATTCAGAGCCTCGAATCACGTATCGAGGCCAGATTCGTGGTGGCAAGGCCATTGCAGTACTTTTCATCCTGCTAGTTTGCCATGGCTCCAAAGCGATCGTCAAGGGTAATGATCTTTCTTCCTTGGACATGTGAAGTCCTTAATTTGGCATATGCATGGGTTTCCCCCACCAAAAGGTGGATTGTTGAGGGATTCACCTTGGGTTGATTCTGGATATCTCCAAAATGTCTTGCATGTAGATCCAGAAATGTGTAGTACGGAATAAGCATACTGTGTGAAGCCCATCTCGACAGGTTGGTGTATATTGGTGATGTTTTATTTTGCGCATCGGAGAAGACTCCGCGTATAAATGAGTATGCTTGTGGATTCAGTGGGTTGTGCCTGTGAAGGGTAGTAACAGAAAGTAGTGGAGTGAAAGTCCAGGAAAATACCCACAAAGTGCTTGTGTTGTATGCCATGAAAGATCAGTGTTTATGGCACTACAGATGGCTGTAGGGATTGATAGATGGTTGATCCAGATAAGGTTAGGGCTGGGGATGGAAAGTGAGTTCTATTGCTAACGTCGGGTGATAGTGATTGTCGCTAGCGATGGCTCCTAGCTAACCTGCGATTATGAAGCCAGTCCTTAGGGGACAGTGTGGCTATTTGTGAGCTATGTGAGCTCTTAAAAAGGCTTCGTGCCGAACAGATAAGGGGAGGCCGACCCGTGTCAATGAACTGATGATTTGAGCAACGGGAAACGGCTGAACTGTCTCCACATTATGGTTGTCTGCCATGAGTGCCTGGGCGATTGGCATTCGGCAGAAATGCATAATGATAGTCTTCGGCCTGCGCGCCATTAAGACTAAAGTCTCCAGCTGAAGGCCGTGGAGCGAAATGCTCAAGTTTGCCGTTGGGCTTTGGACCTTCGAACGGCGGTGGGACCCTGGTATTTATGGTACACCACACATGTGCCTTCGAATGGTGGTGGGACGCTGGCATTTCCGATACACCAAGTATGTGCCTTCGAACGGTGGTGGGACCCTAGTATTTCCGGTACACCAAGAAGGTGCCTTGAACGGCGGTGGGACCCTAGTATTTCTGGTACACCAAGAATGTGCCCTGAGTGCATGGAGCGTCGGGCCGCGTCGTCGACATTTGTGATATATTGATTGTGTGTGAGTTCACATTATGTAATATATCTGCTTGTTAAATGCTATTCCTGCAGGGAAGGAATACCTCTTCCCAGGGTAAGGGGTAGGGTCGTTATAAATTGGTCAGCTGAACACTGACCGTTGCCTTGTTTACCACCATTGCGGTGGATTGTCCCGTGCAGGTGCAGGAGAGCAGAGCGGAAAATAGGGGGCTGAAGCCCTTATTGTTTCTACTACTGTTGTTCCTGTTATGCTTCCCCTTGAAGGCCAAAGAAGTTCATATGTTGTTACTTTCATGTGTGGATAGCCTGTGTGCCGATGTATGAAATTCATATGTATAAAGCTTAACTGTAAGGCCATAAGGCCATACTTGATGTGTATTTGTAGAACATTCCTTCGTGATGTTATATATATAAATGTAGGTTTATATAATGTGGACATTCAAACGGGTTGAGTTCAAACAACTTAAAAGCACCGCTAGAATGCTCTGAGTTAGGATACGAATAGCTTTTGATATTAACACGTAACTTTGCCGCCTGTTTGTGGCATATGGTATGGGGCCCTGGACAGACCTTCTATTATATGTCATGTAACGGATGAGGTTGTTACATAATGCCTTCAATGATGCAAACATCTAATAACGGCATAAAACTCTCTATCGTAGTTCGAATATTTCAATTTAGCTCCCGCTAGTTTCTCACTGAAATAACAGACCAGGTGACCCTCTTGACTTAAAACACCTCCTATTCCCACCCCTGATGCGTAATAGGTAAGCTCAAAGACCTTGGTGAAGTCAGGTAGACGTAACACCGGTGCTTCGGACATGAGCTTCTTAATACGTTGGAAGGCAAAGGTGGCAGACTTCGTCCAAGTGAACTCACCCTTATTCATGCAGTCACTAATGGGTGCCATAATGCTACTAAAGTCTCGTATGAAGCAGTGATAAAAAGTAGCCAAACCATGGAAACTACGCACCTCTCGTAGGCTAGTCAGTTCGGGCCATTCCTTAATCACCTGAACCTTTCCAGGATCAACTCGAATTCCCTCAGACCCGACTATATAACCTAGAAACTCTACCTCTGGAACGTAGAATATGCACTTCTTAAGGTTAAGGAATAAGTTTTCCTTCCTCAAGGTGGAAAGAGCCACTCTCAGGTGGGAGATGTGCTCGGCAGTGGAGGTGTTATAGACTAAGATGTCATCAAAATAGACTACCACAAACTTTCCCAAGTACGGCCGAAATACGTGTATCATCATCCGGGAGAAGGTGCTGGGGGCATTGGATAACCCAAAGGGCATTACAAGTCACTCATATAACTCATCCTTAGATTTAAACGCAGTCTTCCATTCATCTCCCTCACGGATCCTAATTTGGTGATAACCGCTCCTAAGATCTAACTTAGAGAATATAGTGGCGCCAGCTAACACATCCAAGAGGTCATCTAAATGTGGGATAGGGAACTTATACTTGACGGTTATCTTGTTGATAGCCCGATAATCAACACAACTTCACCATGAACCATCCTTCATGGGGGCAAGCAGAGCTGGTACCGCACATGGCTAATACTCATCCTAATAAACACCTTCTTTAACAAGTCTGAAAGTGAGGTGTTAGATCTGAAATACTCTAGAGGGGGGTGAATATAGTATTTCTTAAATCCTTTACAGCTTTTTATGTAAAAAAAAACTGCAAAATAAAATTAAAGTATAAACACAGCAATCCTAAAAAGGCACAAACACAGCAAGAATAAAAAGAAAGGGCAACCAAACAACACAAGAAATTATAGTGGTTCCCTAACCTGGGTACATCCACTCTTCTACCACCCTGGTAGAAATCCACTTAGATTTTTGATCAGGTGCTTGACACCAATGAGCTTTTGATCTGGTGCTCAAAAACCAAACCTCAAGTCTTTTGGTCAGGTGACTTGCAACCAGGAATAACTTTTGAATGGAGTTATAACCCTTTATACAGTGGGGGATGAGAGATGATATTGTCTTCTCTATCTCAATATACAACTGAGAAGACTTAAGTGGAAATGATATTAACAAAGAGCTCCCCCTGAGATGTAGAATGGTTCAGGAAAAATTGGCGCTTCGCTTCAGGGTGATAGGTCTGAAGTCTTTATCAGCCTTGACCAGAAAGTATTCAGGAACTTCTTGACAGATGGATTTATTGTCGTCCTTTGAAGTGTCATGGAGTGTTGAAGAAAGAAGACTCTTGATCTTGATTTGGTGTTCTTCTTCTTCAGATAGCTGATGTTCTTCTAGTTTAGGGCTTCTTTTCTATATCAAAGTTCTCTATCTTTTATCAGAGTTCTGTAAAGAGAGAACATCAGCGAATTCCTTATTGCAGACTGGCTAACTATGTATCTATGTTGTCTGCCTATCTCTGTATGTCTGTCTAGGAAAGGAGAGGAAATTTCTTTTATATTTTGTCAAGAAATTCTCGTTTGAAATTTGAATTCCTCTGCATTAATTACTGACGGGCTTGAGAATAAACTGCATTGATTTATTTCCCCAACTGTCCCATGGAAAAACAGCAAGTAATAATCCTGGAGAAGACCATAATCAATGCTCTATCTAACAGTTATTTTTAGCATTGATTACTCAAAAATTATTGCAATAGGAAGGGGACAGAATGAAGGAAATAACTAAGTCTGGATTCGTCGAATAGAGAACAGAAATTGTCGAGCTGTGTCCATAGTTCGTCAAGCTGAGAAGTTGTGTTTGTCGACCAGATGGCATCTGTTCGTCGAGCTGAGTTCCAAGATCGTCGAGCAGAGAGTAGAACTGCATTGATTAGAAACTTTGACAATTCTGTGTATGGAGTTCGTCGAGCTGATAACTGGTTTCATCGACTGAAGTTCAGCAAAGTATTTCTGGACTTAGAATATTTTAGATGCTTCTGGAATGAAGTGTTGAAGTGGTGTATCCAGAAATCGTCGACCTGAGAATTTGTTTCGTCGAGGTGAGGACCACTAACTGTTGCTTCATAACTCTTGCTAAAGTGGTCAAAGTTCGTCGAGCTGAGAATCTTGAACTCGTCGACTAGAGATGATTCTGGACTAAGGAAACTGAGAGGCTTCTGGATTAATAAGTTGAAGTAGAGAATCCAGAAATTGTCGACCAGAGAACTAAGTTCGTCGACTGGAGTCTAGAGAATAAAGTCTGGACTTGGAATGCTGAAGGTAGAGTCCAAAGATCTTCGACCTAAGAATCAAGTTTGTCGAGCTCAGCTCAGAGAATTTTCTCTGAGATCGTCGAGCTAAGCACAACAATCGTCGACCTGAGTTCGATGAACGTCGAACTTATTTTACTGAGTCTTTGGAAATTTTCTAAGTCTTGAGTCTCTGGCAGTCTGATAATGTCTCGTCCATGAGATGTTGAAACTAAGGACTTAGTCAAGACTCTAGGACACAACCATGGCCCTAGCTATATAAGATGGGTCACAAGATTCTAACTTAGTGAACCTAGCTCAAATCAAATTAGGGATCAAACAATCTCCCCCTATTTGGGTGAGGTCACTAATTACAGACTCAAACTAAACTGAAAATAAGCAAAGCAAGAAAGCATATATATGGTAGAGAGAATTAACACATGCATCATATATATATATATACACAAGCTTTGTATCAAAAATAGAAAGCAGTTATAAAACATTTCAGAAACTAAATAGTTAGGAGATCATTTCTTCTGCTTCTTTTCCTTAGGCTTCCTCTTTACCTTTATCTCCAAGCTTTCTAAAAACAATTTCCCTGTTGGGATCAGCAGCTTCTTTTCCTTAGTCATTGTCATATCAGCAGCCCCTATGATTTTCAAAGATGTGGCCCTGGGCACTACTGCTTCTGGGTGCAATTTCATGTAATCATCAACATTGAAAAATTTGTTAGTTTTTTCAAACCTTTTGAGCTCTTCCTTCCTGTATTTAGACATGGTAGTATATTCTGAGGGATCCTTTGCTTCAGCTCTGGCTTTGTTGATCATAGAAAGGCCAACAAGTTCTTGGAACCTGGCCATCCTAGCAGTTGTTGCTGTTTCTGGATCTTTTGAAAGTGAAGGTTAAATCTGAAATACTCTAGAGGGGGGGGGGGGGGGTGAATAGAGTATTGTGGTCTCTTACAAAATCTTTACAACTTTTGCTGTAATCCTAGGTGAACAGGTTAGCAAACAAAGTAATAAGCACATCAACCTAACAAATCACAGAACATAGCCAAAAACAAAAGAAAAAGGGCAACCAGACGACACATGAAATTATAGTGGTTCCCCAACCTGGGTACATCCACTCTTCTACCACCCTGGTAGGAATCCACTGAGATTTTTAATCAGGTGCCTGACACCAATGAGCTTTTGTTCAGGTGCTCAAAAACCAAAACCTCAAGTCTTTTGGTAGGAGACTTGCAACCAGGAATAATTTTGAAGGGACTTAAAACCCTGTACAGCGGATGAAAAAAGGTGATGGTGTCTTCTCTTTATCAATAACAACTGAGAAGACTAGTGGATTGATTTCAGCAGATTGCTCCCCCTGAGATCTTGAATGGATCAGGAAATTTGGAGCTCTGCTTCAGGGTGACAGGTCTTCAAAAACTTGATTGCCTTGACCAGGGATTGCTTCAGGAACTTCTTCAACAGATAGAGTTATTGTTGTCCTTCTGAAGTTGTCCTGTAGGGTTGAAAGAAGAAGACTCTTGATAGAGATTGTATGTTCTTCTTCTTCTTCTTGAAGATGATGTTATCTGGCCTAGGCTGATTGCAGTGTGTGAAACTTTAGATTTCTATAAGACTTTTTGAGTCTGCTTGCAATCTTCCTTTTTGTATATCGTAAGCTTCTTGAATGTGATGTGTGTCAGCAGGACTGCTTAATCTTTTTCTTTTCTTAAACTTACTGAAAAAAAACACATTCGAAATTTGAATCCTTGAGCAGTAAATGCAGTCGGCCTGAGAAGGAAGCGACAATGAATGAATTCCCTAACTATCCCGTGGAAAAACGGCATGTAATAATCCATGATCAATGCTCGTTCTAATGGTAACATTCCGAGAAGATTGAGCATTAATTACTCAGGAATCATCCTAAAGAAAAAGGGACGGAAAACTGGAGAAGAGCAAGTTAGGAATCGTCGAACGAAGAACAGAAATCGTCGAGCTGAGTTCACAGTTCATCGAGCTGAGCTGATGAGTTCGTCGACCAGACAATAGCAATTAGTCTTCAAGGGAAACTTGTCAATTCTGCTACAATCTTTGTCGAACTGACAATCATCATTCATCGAACAGAGATCCAAATTCGTCGACCGAAGAATGATTGTGGACTTAGACAGAATCTGAGAATTCTCTGGCTGAGAAGAGTTCAAATAGTAGACCAGAAATCGTCGACTAAGGAATATGGTTCGTTGAGCTGAGATCGACGAACGTCGAACACATTTCCTTGAGCTGAAGATATCTCTAAGTCTTGAGTTTCTCTGGTAGTCTGGAGGATGGCTGGTCAACAGGATGATGTTCTAAGGACATACCCTAGACTCTAGGACACAACCAATGACCCTGACTATACAAGGTGGGACAAAGACATCCTAACTCAGTGAACCTAGCCCAAATCCAAACTAGGGATCCAACAATCTCCCCCTATTTGGGTGAGGTCACTAAGTGAAGACACAGACGGAAACAAAATAAAGTAGTAAAAGTATATATCTGACAGAGAATTTATAACACATGTAGCAGATATATAAAAGCTTTGTTCAGAGACATAACCAGAGAGTTAAAAAAGCAAAAATAGGAAAAGAAAGAAAAACTTAGATCATATCTTACTCTTCTTGAATTGGTCTTTGTCTTTCTCTTTGCTGCTGCTGCTGCTAGCTCTAGGCTTTGAGAATTTGATCTCTCTGTTTGGATTAGCTGCCTGAGCTATAGTCATTATCATATCAGCTATACCAAGCATATTCTGAGTAGAGGCTCTGGGAATAACAGCCTCTGGATGGAGCTTCATATAGTCATCAACATTGAAAAGTTTGTTTGCTTTGTCAAACCTTTTAAGTTCTTCTTTTCTATATTTTTACATAGTTGAGTATCCTGAAATGTCCTTTCCTTCAGCTTTTGCTTTATTAATCAATGAGAGGCCAATCAGTTCCTGGAATCTGGCCATTCTAGCAGTGTTAGCTGTTTCAGGATCCTCAAAAGGAATAGGAGGTTAATATGGTCTTTCAGGACTGTTTGCCTTCTATTCTACAGATACATTTTGCTGTTGCTGCTGAGGTTGTTGTTGTTGATGTTGTTGTTGCTGTTGATGTTGTTGTCTGCCTGAAGATTGTTGCCTCTGCTGGTAACCTCCTGAAGACTTGCTCCGATGACTTTAGTAGGTTTGTACAGGAGCAGGCTTTGAAATAGAGGAACTAGAAGTAACAGCAGCTGGAGGAGGAGGAGGAGGATCTCTTATGTATCTATAAACTGGTGAAGAAGAGTATCTCCTGCTTTTCTTTCTTTCCTTTTGTTGATTCTTTGACAGCCACATCCAAGCAGGCATTCCCTCATAGGGAGTGATGTTATGCAAGATGTAGTAGGGAGTGACAGCTGTTGGATTGGGCTTAGGAGTAGGAGGAGGAGGAGCCTTTCTCTTCTTTGACCTTACTCTCTTTTGGGCTTCTTCATCTGAATCTTCATCTTCCTCTTCCGCATCTGAGCTAAACCCGCGAGGATTGGCATACAGAGCATCAATCGCTCTTAGGGTAGCTGCAGAGATCTAGGGCTTGGCAAGTTGAACTAGAACTGGAGAACTAATTAAGACTGAGCGCTCTTCTAGAGCTTTATTCTCTCCTCAATGTCTAACAGAATCAATGCATCCAGGTTAGGAATTGGGGAATCATCCATAACAAAAATAGGGGCAGAAATCTCTTCTAGGGGGGAAGAGATGGCTTGCTCTGGAACAGCAAAACTGTCACTAAGTTGCTTAGCAACTGTAGGACTTATTGGAGAGGTGACAGGAATAATAGCCAAGGATGGCTTAGTAGAAGGGAACTGTACATAAATTGTATCAAAATATCTCAACAAAATAGCCAAATCAACTGTGGGATTCAAATGGAAATCACCAACAATTTTTATCTGCTTTGGAACTGACTCATCTATATCAATGTCAGTATCCATGAAATGAATCAAGTCAATCAAATCCGAATCAAATTCTGTCAAAATTGCTGCTTCTGCATCGAAAACTGCTGTAGGAGGAATTGCTGCTGCATCTGAAACTGTTGCTATATCTGTTGCTGCTTCATCACAGAGCATCTCCCCCTGCCTGGTTTCAGGAGAACCTGGAGCCAGGCCCCTGAATGAAGAGGGGGCAGCAGAAAGAAGAGATACTTGGGCAGATAAGGAATTGATAGAATTTTCAAGAGGTGTAATGACCTCTGTGATTAGGGATTTGAGGAGGGGAGTGAGCAGGGTTATGATGGTAGATACAGTGGGGGGTCCAAAGATGGAGAAGTTGTTGGTGATGGTAGAGAAGTAGATGAAGTGAGGGGAACAGATGGAGGAGATACAGGTGGAATGATATCTGTCATGGTGGTGTCTGGTGGAGGTGGAGAAGGGGATGGTATATTAAAATGTGGAATGTTAGACAGATGAGGTGGAGGAGGTGATGCTGGAGGAGACATATTAGGGGATGCATGAGTTGATGGAGAAACATGAATGGGGGAAGCTGGAGGAATTGGAAGACTGGTTCAAGATGGAAGATGGGTTGCTGGAAGAGGTTGTGGAGATGGGATTACCTCTTCTGCAGGGTGGGGAGTGGCCTGCACGACCCTTGTGCTCTTAGAAGCTGGAATGGAAGAGGAGGAAACCTTGGATGGCTTAGAGATCATCCTCTTCCATCTGCCAAACAAAGCAAATGTGAGGCGCTTGCTGGCATTGATGAATACGGTCGGGGAGACCATGAATTCACCAGCTTTTCCTTGAAGGAAAATCCCCAGGATCCTTCCAAAGAATACCTCTTTCTTACTATTTTTCTTCTTTATCAAACCAAAGAAGATCTTTCCCCAATCAATGTGACTCTTGTTGACCACCGCGCACATGACAAGGAATTGGTATCTTGTTATGTAATCGTGCGCGGTGTGCCTACCCATCAACACTTTTCCCACAACATCCGTCAAGAACTGGTAGGCGTCAGAAAGCTGTTTCTTTAACAGCTTGTTAGGGTTACTCCCAGTAAACCCCATCTGATTCAGCATCGAACTATACTCATCAGAATCTATATCCAAATCTTCTTCTCCATTGACCAACTCAAAAATCTCAGAAATAACAACGGGGGATAAAGAAACAACATTACCCCCGATATTCCCTGTCAAGGTGTTGTCCTTAGAAGCAGAAGAAGTATACACCCATTCTTTAATCTCTGTTGCATGCAGTTTGATTCTCCTGGTCATAAAATCCTTGAGACCCAGCTCTTCTAGAAGTTCCAGAATGTAAAGAAATATAAGATCAGAATGCTGAAATGAATCAAAGTCCATATCAAAGCCTGTATCGAATTTCATTGTAGCCAGGGTGCTCGCTAGAACCACCATTGATTACCTGCAAGAGAGACAAACATCGATCAAGTGCAACAAGAACTGAAAGCGCGGGATGGAGGTTGAAGAAAACCTAGATATAGGGTTTTCCTGAATATGAATCGACAAACTCCGTTCCACGAAAATGAAAACAGTTCTCCGAACTGAGGTCGACGAAATAAATTATAGATAAATAATTCGTCGATCTCATCCAGAAGAAACGAAAACAGTTCGTCGAACTCCGTTCGACGAAATATCTTCTGAAGCAAAGTTCGTCGATCTCCGGTCGACGAAAATTGTTTCCACACAGAGAATTTGTCGATCTCTGTTCGACGATCATCTCTCAAACTTTCCATAATTCGTCGAACTCCGTTCGATGAACTCTGGAGAATTCGTCGAATGTAGACAGAAACTAATTTAACTCTTCCCCGTTGATCATTCCCGGTTGATTTAAAAAGAACAGATGATTTTTCTCATCCAAGGGTTTGGTGAAAATGTCTGCTCTCTGTAAATCAGTAGGAATATGGATTAGATTAATTTTATTTTTGTCTACACTATCTCTAATGAAATGATGTCTTATATCAATATGTTTAGTCCTACTATAGTGAACTGGATTCTGTGCTATAGCAATAGCACTAGTATTATCACAAAATAATGTTGAATTATTTAAGTTGACACCATAGTCTAAGAGTTGGTTTTGTATCCATAACATTTGTGAACAGCAGCTGCCAGCAGCCATATATTCTGCTTTTGCAGTTGATGTAGACACAGATGTTTGCTTTTTACAAAACTAGGAGACAAGTCTCATACCCAGGAACTGGCAAGTTCCACAGGTACTTTTCCTATCCACTCTACATCCAGCATAGTCAGCATCTGAGTATCCAGTTAACTCAAACTCTGACTCTACAGGATACCAGAGTCCTAGATTTGGAAAACTTTTTATATATATCAAAATTCTTTTTAAGAAAATAAGGTGAGATTCTTTGGGGTTCACCTGAAACCTAGCACAAAGGCATGTGGCAAACATGATATCAGGCCTGCTAGCTGTTAGGTATAATAGGGATCCAACAATTCCCCTATAAAGCTTCTGATCTACAGGTTTCCCTGCTGCATCAGAATCCACAACAGTATTGGTAGCCATAGGTGTTTTCATTCCTGAAGCATCACCCATCCCAAACTTCTTAATAAGCTCTTTAGCATACTTAGCTTGGGAGAGGAAGATACCAACAGAGATCTACTTCACTTGGAGACCAAGGAAGTAGGAAAGCTCACACATGCTACTCATCTCAAATTTGGAATGCATGAGGGCAGCAAACCTCTTGCATAATTTGGGATCAGTAGACCCAAAGATGATGTCGTCCAAATATATTTGCACTAATAAGATTTGGTCCTTATGATGTCTATTGAAAATGGTTTTATCTATGGTTCCTCTTGTAAATTTATGCTCTAAAATAAAGCATGCTAAGGTCTCATACCAAGTTCTTGGAGCTTGCTTTAAACCATAGAGAGCTTTATGCAATTTAAACACAAAAGAGGGTTGAGTTAGAGAGATAAAACCTGGAGGTTGTTCCACATAAACCTCTTCTTGAAGCACTCCATTCAAAAATGCACTCTTGACATCCATTTGGAAAACTTTGAATCTCCCGTGAGCTGCATAAGCAAGGAATATTCTCATGGCCTCTAACCTTGCAAAAGGGGCAAAGTTTTGGTCATAGTCAATTCATTCCTCTTGCCTGCAGCCCTGAGCAACAAGCCTAGCCTTGTTTCTCACAATGTTTCCTTGAGCATCCAGCTTGTTTCTGTAGACCTAATTGGTTCCAATAACTGGGTAGTTATGAGGTCTTGGAACCAAATCTCAAACTCTACATCTCTCAAACTGATTTAGTTCCTCTTGCATTGCAATGATCCAGTGGGGATCTTGCTCAGCTTCATGGATGGAAAGAGGTTCAATCTGAGAGAGAAAACAGGCATGCATCAAGTCTTGGTTGAGTTGATGCCTTGTCTATACACCTGATGAAATGTCTCCAATCACTTGAGATCTGGGGTGATCTCTAAGTGTAACAAGATCAGTGGGTGGAGTTTGTTCAGCAACAGCTTCTATAATTAATTCCTCTTGAGGAATGTTATTAGCTGTTGAGGGAAGTTCAGCCACTTCCACTTGATTTTCTTCTTCACTGTCTTCAGCAACCTGTGGAGAAGGATAGGTTGACACCTCTTGGGTAAGGTTTAGTCCATCCATAGACTCACACAGTTGTGGAAACTGCAAAGAGCTTTTGGTAGAAATCTCTTTCTCCTTATAAGACATGTTAGCTTCATCAAAAGATATATGGACTGACTCTTCAATTTTAAGAGAGGATTTATTAAAAACCCTATAGGCCTTGCTTACTTGGGAGTATCCTAGAAATATCCCTTCTTCAGCCTTAGCCTCAAACTTTCCAATGTATCTTTTGTTGTTTGTGTGAATATAACATATACAACCAAAAACTTTAAAATATGTGATTTTAGGTTTCTTTCCTTTAAGCAATTCATAGGGGGTCTCATTTTTCAGCTTATGTATGAGGCTTCTATTCAGGACATAGTTAGCAGTATTTACAGCTTCTGCCCAAAAGGATAGAGGCATGTAAGCATCTGCCAATAATGTACCTGGAGCTTTAATGAGTGTCCTATTTTTCCTTTCAGCTACCACATTTTGTTGGGGAGTTCTAGGGGCTGAGAAGCACTGCCTGATACCTTCCTTCTCACAGAACTCATGCATAAGAAGAGACTCAAACTCTGTGCCATAATCACTTCTGATCAATGCAACATGAGTAGAGAACTCCATCTGTATGGTCCTGATAAAATCTGTAAGAACATTGAATGTATCTGACTTAGTTCTCAGAAAGTCCACCCAACTAAATCTGGAGAATTCATCAACAAGTACTAAAGTGTAAGACTTCCCTCCTAGGCTTTGTACTGCAATGGGTCCAAATAGGTCCACATGAAGCAAATACAAAATCCTAGGTGAATCACTCTTATTAATAGATTTGAAACTAGTTTTAGTTTGCTTGCCTAATTGACAAGCCCTGCATAGGTTTTCCTTCTTGTAGGGACCAGAAGGTAAGCCTCTAACAAGGTTGTCTTTAGATAACCTAGATATATTTTTAAGGTTTACATGACCTAATCTTTTATGCCACAACCCATTTTGGTTACTAGTGATATTGAGTAAACAAACATCAGTTTTGGGTGAAATAAAATCTACTAGATATATGTTACCTTGTCTAGTTCCAATTAAAACAGTTTTGTTTTCATTATTAATAATAGAACATGAGGTAGAGTTAAAGTGTACCTGATAACCTTCATCACAAAATTGGCTTATGGATATTAGGTTATGTTTGAGTCCTCTTACATATGTTACTCTCTTGAAAGTAACTGTTCCAATCTTTACTACTCCATATCCTTCAGACTGGCCACTATTTGAATCACCAAAGATCACCTTTGGTCCTATTAGGGCTTGTAATTAGATAGATTGTCCTTGCTGCCTGTCATATGCTTTGAGAAACCACTGTGCAAGTACCAGGTCTGACTCACCCTTGGGTACCTCTTCACTTGTAATGAAAAACAAAAATTAATTGTTCTTGACCCAGGTTACCTTGGGTCCTTTATTTTGTTGAAATGAAAAGTTGGATATAATTGATAATGTAGGTTGATATTTATAACCTAAGGGGTGATATCTCCTAGGTGGAATAACCCAATCAGCTACTGGAGTGAATGGTTTATTAGCTGGCTTAGAATTTCTGTAAGAGAAATGATTTATGTTTGGTCCTTCTGGGTTCGACGAGTTTCTGTACGTTCGTCGACCAAAGTTCAACGAATAGGGCTGAGATCATCGATCTCTGCTCAGAGAATGACAATAGTCATTTTCTGTGCCCCATGTTCATCGACATGTGCTCGACAAATCATACAAAGTTCGTCGATCGCAGTTAGACGAATTGTTATTACTGAAGTTTGCGTTCTGCGTTCGTCGATCTAGGTTCGCCGAACGGGCTACATTTCGTCGATCTGAGTTCGACGAATGCTACTGAATCTTGTTTTTATTAGTTGTTTTCTAATTTTTGTTGCTCTTGTCTACGGGTTTTGGATTGTTTTCAGACTTTGGTTTGTTTATTATCTTCTCTTTTCCCTTGGAAGAAACAAATTTAATGGGTGTCGCAAGGATATTTTTCTTAATTATGGGGGGCAAACCTGATGATGCACCCAAGCCCAGTTTGCCATTTAATCTGGCATTTACTATGCTTGTTATGTCCATCAGCTTGAGACTTCTTCCATTGAGAGATTGCTCAAGTTGTTTAGCCTCACATAAATCAGATTTTAATTTAATTATCTGCTCATTTGCTGAAGTCAGTTGGTCTTTTAGTTTAAGATTTTCTGAGTTAACAGATTCAAGGTTTCCTTATTTTTCTCTAAGGATTTTTATTTCTTTCTCTGAAATAATTAAATCTAAACACATAGTCTTGAATTCAATTTTAAATGAATCAGAATTATAATCAAAACTTGAAAGAACCTGATCTGCCTCTAACTCTGAGGCTGCCTCATCTTCAGATACACCTTCTGATCCTGAACTGCTCCTGGAGGCATCAATTGCCATAAGGCAAACCTCCTTGTTTCTTGCTTCCTCCTCTTCTTCACTTGAGTTGGAGGAGGACGATTCTTCTTCAGTATCACTCCATGTTTCAGCAACAAAGCCTTTGTCTCTCTTTTTGTACTTGCTGGAGGAGGGTCTGCTGCTGTGTTTTCTCCTGGAGTCTTTTTCTCTGCTTTTCTCCTTCTTCTGGTTTTCTGGACATTCATAGATGTAATGTCCAGGCTTTCTACATCCAAAGCATACAACCTCCTTGGTTGGTGTCTTGTCATATTTGGGCTTATCATCCTGCCTGGATGATTTTCTTCTGAAGTCCTTTCTAGCCATCTTATAAAATCTTTTCTCAAAGAGGCTCATTAGTTCTTCATTTGATGTTGAGGTCTCACTTTCCTCTGATGCCTTGAAAGTTATACTGTGATCTTTTCTCACTGGAGTTGTTGATTTCTGTTCAACTGCTTCTCTTGATTTAATCTACTGCTTATAAGATTTTAGTTTGCCTAGTAGAGATTCAGTTGATATCATATTTAGGCTTCTGGCTTCTTTGATAGGCCAGATTCTTGAGTCCCAAGAGCTAGGGAAGCACATCAAGATTTTGTCATTCACCTCTGTAAGGGTGATATCTTTATCCAAGGTTTTAAGATCTTTGATAATTGAGCTCAACCTATTGTACATTTCAGCAACTGATTCAGCCTCATCCTTCTTAAAATTCTCATACAGGGATATGAGATTTGATCTCCTGTCTTTCCTTTCATCAGCTTAACCAGCTACCATTTGGTTGAGGGAGTCCCAAATGGCCTTGGCTGAGGTGCACTCAGCCACCTTCTGAAATATATCATCTGACATAGTCTGAGCCAAGATGTTCATTGCTTTTGCATCTGCAATTTTGGCTTTCCTCTGGGTTTCAGTCCACTCAGGTGGTGGCACTGCTGTTGTGCTTGAAGATGTTGCAGATAATGTGAAGAGTTGGGGGGGACCTGTCAAAATAGAATTGTAGATATCTTCACCAATAGAGTTCATATACAATTTGATTCTTGCCTTCCAGATGGAAAATCTATTAAAATTACATACTGGAGGTCTGATGCTTGTATAATCTTTGTTTTGAGCCATTCTGTGAAGAAATAAATCTAATAACGGAAACAAAACAATCAGATCTAACAAGAGGGATCTTTATGGTTCAGGTGTTAGCCTGTGCAACCAACAATAACGAACCTCGCTTTGATACCAATTGAAAGTGAAGGTTAGATCTGAAATACTCTAGAGGGGGGGGGGGTGAATAGAGTATTGTGGTCTCTTACAAAATCTTTACAACTTTTGCTGTAATCCAAGGTGAACAGGTTAGCAAACAAAGTAATAAGCACAGCAACCTAACAAATCACAGAACACAGCCAAAAATAAAAGAAAAAGGGTAACCAGACAACACAAGAAATTATAGTGGTTACCCAACCTGAGTACATCCACTCTTCTACCACCCTGGTAGGAATCCACTCAGATTTTTGATCAGGTGCCTGACACCAATAAGCTTTTGTTCAGGTGCTCAAAAACCAAAACCTCAAGTCTTTTGGTAGGAGACTTGCAACCGGGAATAATTTTGAAGGGACTTAAAACACTGTACAGAGGATGAAAAAAGGTGATGGTGTCTTCTCTTTCTCAATAACAACTGAGAAGACTAGTGGATTGATTTCAGCAGATTGCTCCCCCTGAGATCTTGAATGGATCAGGAAATCTGGAGCTCTGCTTCAGGGTGATAGGTCTTCAAAAACTTGATTTCCTTGACCAGAGATTGCTTCAGGAACTTCTTCGACAGATAGAGTTATTGTTGTCCTTCTGAAGTTGTCCTGTAGGGTTGAAAGAAGAAGACTCTTGATAGAGATTGTATGTTCTTCTTCTTCTTGAAGATGATGTTCTCTGGCCTAGGCTGATTGCAGTGTGTGAAACTTTAGATTTCTGTAAGACTTTTTGAGTCTGCCTGCAACCTTCCTTTTTGTATATTGTAAGCTTCTTGAATGTGATGTGTGTCAGCAGGACTGCTTAATCTCTTTCTTTTCTTAAACTGACTGAAAAAAAACACATTCAAAATTTGAATCCTTGAGCAGTAAATGCAGTCGGCCTGAGAAGGAAGCGACAATGAATGAATTCTCTAACTGTCTCATGGAAAAATGGCATGTAATAATCCATGATCAATGCTCGTTCTAACAGTAACATTCCGAGAAGATTGAGCATTAATTACTCAGGAATCATCGCCAAGAAAAAGGGACGGAAAACTGAAGAAGACCAAGTCTGGAATCGTTGAACGAAGAACAGAAATTGTCGAGCTGAGTTCACAGTTCGTCGAGCTGAGCTGATGAGTTCGTCGACCAAACAATAGCAATTAGTCTTCAAGGGAAACTTGTCAATTCTGCTACAATCTTCGTCGAACTGACAATCATCATTCGTCGAACAGAGATCCAAATTCGTCGACCGAAGAATGATTGTGGACTTAGACAGAATCTGAGAAGTCTCTGGCTGAGAAGAGTTCAAATAGTAGACCAGAAATCGTCGACCAAGGCATATGGTTCGTTGAGCTGAGATTGACGAACGTCGGACACATTTCCTTGAGCTGAAGATATCTCTAAGTCTTGAGTTTCTCTAGCAGTCTGGACGATGGCTGGTCCACAGGATGATGTTCTAAGTACAAACCCTAGACTCTAGGACACAATCAATGACCCTGACTCTACAAGGTGGGTCAAAGACATCCTAACTCAGTGAACCTAGCCCAAATCCAAACTAGGGATCCAACATCTTCAAAAGGTACAGGTTGAGAAGCATTTCTATTAGAGCTTTTAGCTTGTTGATGTTCAGAAAGTTTTTGATGTTTTTGTTGTTGACGTTGCTGCTGCTGTTGAGGTTTGTGCTGCTTGCCAGATGGATACTGTTTTTGCTGGCTGCTTCCTGAGTATGAGGACCTAACCGGATGTCTTTGATAAGTTTGAAATTGGATAGTCCTTTGAGAAGTTGTGCCTAAACCACCAGCAGCTGGAGGAGGAGGTGGAGGAGGGTCCTTTCTATATCTGTGGGTTGGTGGAGGGGAATATCTTCTGCTTCTCTTTCTCTCTTTCTGTTCATTCTTGGATAACCACATCCAAACAGGCATTCCCTTATAAGGAGTAATCTTCTGGAGGATGTAGTAAGGAGTATCATTTGCTGGATTGAGCTTTGGAGCAGGAGGAGGTGGTGCTTTCCTTTTCTTAGATACTTTCTTCTTCTTTGGATCCTCATCTGAATCCACATCTTCATCTTCATCCATATCTTCAGACTCTTGAGGAATATCATATAGATCATTCAAAGCTTTCAGGGCCTCAGCAGAAGTAATAGGCTTCTCAGTCTGAGATGGAGCTGGAGGAGAAACTGCAATTGGATCTGGAGCTGGTGGGCTGTCTATGACAGTGCTTTCAGCAACTACCTTATTCTCTTCTTCATTATCAGCCAGGATCAAAGCATCAAGATATGGCATAGGACAGACATCCATTACAAAGCTTGGTGCAGAAAACATTTCTGGAGGGGATGGAATGACAGTAAGCTCTGGAGCAGTAAAACTGTCTCTGAGTTGCTTGGCAACTTTAGGACTTATTGGAGAAGAATAGAGAACAATAGCCAAAGATGGCTTAGTATAGTCTGCTGGAAGGAAACTCAAATATGCATTATCAAAAATTTTCAACAAATTAACTAAATCTACTGTGGCATTTATTATGAAATCACCAGCAGTATTTATTTCTACTGACTCATCCATGTCCATTTCAGTTTCAATAAAATGAATAAAATCAATTAAATCTAACTCAGCATCTACATTTGCTGGTACTTCTACTGGAACAACTGCTGCTGCTACTGCTGCATCTGCTACTGCTTCTGTTGTTGCATCTGCTACTGGTTCTGCTGCAGCCTCTTCATCAAGCATCTCCCCCTGCCTGGTTTCAGTTGGAACTAGAGTCAAGCCCCTTACTAAAGAGGGGGGGGGCAGCAGTGAGGGAAGATATATAAGTAGGAAGAGGTGTAATAGCCTCTACTATTATTGTTTTGAGAAGGGGAGTGAGGAGGCCAATGACAGAAGAAATTGTGGAGGGATCCAAAGGTGTACTGGCAGAAGGTGGTTCAAAGGGTGGTTGGGTGGAAACAGTTGGAGGGATGGTAGATGTTGGTGGGGTTGGAGGAGGAGCATCTTGCATTTGCTCATCCTGTGGGGAAGGAGAAATGAGGGGGGATAGCAAGGTTAAGGATGGTATGGAGAACAAATGTGGTGGAAGAGGAGATGAAGGTGGTGTCGGAGCTAGTTAAGCATGAGGAGATTGGGCTGGTGTTCCATGTGGAGATGGAGGAGGTGTAGGAAGATGAGTATGTGTTGGAGAGATATGAATGGGGGAAGATGGAGGTGTGTGAATATGAATGATGGTGTGGACTGTGGAAGGGATTTGGATTTGGATAGCTGGAAGAGATGAAGGTGGGGGTGAGATCTCTTCAGCAGGGTGGGGAGTGGCTGTAACAGACCTTGTTCTCTCAGAAGCTCTTGTGGCAGAGGAGGAGGCCTTAGAGGGCATTGTGATTGTCCTCTCCCACTTGCCAAACAAGGCACAAGTGAGCCTTTTGCTGGCATTGATGAATATGGTCGGGAAGACTAGTGATTCAGCAGCTTTTTCCTTCAAAAAGATCCCCAATATCCTTCCAAAACAAACTTCCTTTTTGTTGTTCTTTCTCTTAATCGGATCAAAGATGATCTGAGCCCAGTCCACTTGTTTTTTGTTGACTACTACACACATAACCAGAAATTGATGCCTGGTTATATAGTCGTGTGAGTATGCTTGCCCAGCAAGACTTTCCCAACAATATCTACAAGAAACTTAAATTCTGCAGACAAGTGTTTTTTCAGCAATTTATTAGGGTTATCTCTAGAGTAACCCATCATACTCAGCATTTGATCATATTCTTCAGAATCAACTTCCAGTTCTTCTTCAATATTGTTCAATCCAAAAATTTTAGTTAAAGTAGCGGGGGTGAGGGAAATTGCATTACCCGCTATCATTCCTGTTAAAGTGTTGTCATCTGTTGTCGAGGAAGTATATACCCATTCTCTGATTTCAGTTCCAAATATTTTGATCCTTGTTGAAAACATAGTTTTTAGTTGCTGGTCTTCAAGAAATTGTAGTATTTCCAGGAAGATGGGATCGGAATGTTGAAAGGAATCGAAATCCACATCAAAACCAGTATCAAACTTCATTGCTGCAAGGGTTCCCACAGGAATCGCCATTTGAGTACCTGTAAGAGGAAAACGACGATCAAGTGCAAGGGAATAGAAATTGCGGGACGGAGGTCGAAGAAAACCTAGATATAAGGTTTTCCAGAATATGAATCGACAAACTTCATTCCACGAAAATTAAAACATTCTTTGATCTGGGTTCGACGAAATAATTTAGAGTTAAACAATTCGTCGAGCTCAGTCTGAAGATTTGAAGAAATTTCGTCAAGCTCCGTTCGACGAAAGTTTTCTGAAGTGGATTCGTCGATCTCCGTTTGACGAAAACAACTTCACTCACAGAGAGTTCGTTGACCTCAGTTCGACGAATATCTCCCGAACTATCCCTAGTTCATCGAGCTCCGTTCGACGAACTCTGGAAAATTCGTCGAGTGCAGACAGAAACTAAACAACGTCTTCTCCATTGATCATTCCAAGCTGATTTATAAAGAACAAGTGGTTTCTTTCATCCAGAGGTAGATATAGACAAGTTTAATTTTCTTTTTGTCTACACACTCTCTTATAAAATGATGCCTAATATCTATATGCTTAGCCCTAATGTGATGGATTGGATTTTATGTTTTGGCTATAGTACTTGTGTTATCACATAGTAGAGTTGAATTATTTAAGTTGACACCATAGTCTAGAAGTTGATTTTGAATCCACAGCATCTGGGAACAACAGCTGCCAGCTGCAATGTATTCTGCCTCAGCAGTTGAGGTAGATACAGATGACTGTTTCTTACAAAACCAGGACACTAATCTCATACCCAGGAACTGGCAGGTTCCTGGAGTACTTTTCCTGTCCACCCTGCATCCAGCAAAATCAGCATTTGAGTATCCAATTAACTCAAATTCTGATTCAGTAGGATATCATAGGCCTAGACTTGGACAACTCTTTATATATCTCAAAATTCTTTTTAAGAAAATTAGATGAGATTCTTTAGGGTTCACTTGGAACCTAGCATAAAGGCATGTGGCAAACATGATATTCGGTCTGTTAGCTATAAGATATAATAGAGGCCCAACAATGCCCCTATATAATTTCTGGTCAACAGGTTTCCCATGTGGATCAGAGTCTATTATAGTATTTGTAGGCATAGGTGTTTTCTTTGCTGAGGCATCTGCCATCCCAAACTTTTTGATAAGCTCTTTTGTATATTTAGCTTGGGAGATGAAGATGCCATTAGGGAGCTGCTTCACTTGGAGACCAAGGAAGTAGGAGATCTCACCCATGCTACTCATTTCAAATTTGGAATGCATGAGGTCATAGAACCTCTTGCATAATTTGGAATCAGTAGACCCAAATATGATGTCATCCACATATATTTGTACTAACAATGTTTGGTCCTTATGATTTCTAGTGAAAAGTGTCTTATCTACTATGCCTCTAATGAACTTATGCTCTGTCAAAAAGCTAACTAAGGTCTCATATCAAGCTCTTGGAGCTTGCTTTAGAACATAGAGTGCTTTATGCAATTTAAAAACATGATAAGGGTGAGTTGGAGAAATAAAATCTTGAGGTTGTTCAACATAAACCTCTTCTTTTAGTACTCCATTCAGAAAAGCACTCTTCACATCCATCTGTTACACCTTGAATTTCTTGTATGCAGCATAGGCCAAAAATATTCTGATGGCCTCTAACCTTGCAACTGGTGTAAAGGTTTGATCATAATCTATGTCTTCTTCCTGCCCATATCCTTGAGCAACAAGCCTAGCCTTGTTCCTCACTATTGTACCTTGGGCATCTAGTTTATTTCTGTATACCCATTTGGTTCCAATGATTCGGTAGTCTTGGGGTCTTGGAACCAAATCCCAAACTCTACATCTCTCAAACTGGTTGAGTTCCTCTTGCATTGCAATGATCCAACGGGGATCCTGCTCAACATCTTTTATGGATTGAGGTTCAACATGAGAGAGAAAACAGGCATGCATCAAATCTTGGTTGAGTTGATGCCTTGTCTGTACACCAACTAATATGTCTCCAATCACTTGAGATCTAGGGTAATCCATTAGTGTGACAAGATCATTTGGTGGAGTTGATTCAGCAACAACATTTTGAATTAATTCCTCTTATGGGATTGAGTTTGCTATTGAGGGAAATTCAATTCCTTCAGTGCTTTCTTCTTCACTTTCTTCATTGACTTGTGGAGAAGGATGTGTTGGAACCTCTTGGGTGAGGTTAATCCATCCAAACTCTCACATAAGTGAGGTACCTGCAAAGTGCTATTGGTAGAAATCTCTTTCTCCTTGCAAGACATGTTAGTTTCATCAAATGTAACATGAATGGATTCCTCAATTTTTAAGGATGATTTATTAAAGTCCATATAAGCTTTGCTTACTTGGGAATATCCTACAAAAATTCCCTCTTCAGCCTTAACATCAAACTTCCTAATGTATTTCTTGTTGTTGTTATGTATATAACACATACATCCAAATACTTTAAAGTAGTTGATTTTAGGTTTCTTCCCTTTAAGTAATTCATATGGAGTCATATTCTTCAGTTTATGTATTAGGCTTTTGTTCAGGACATAATTTGCAGTGTTTACAGCCTCTGCCCAAAAGGTTAGTGGCAAGTAAGCATCTGCAAGTAATGTACCTGCAGCTTCAATTAGGGTCTTATTTTTCCTTTCAGCTACCCCATTTTGTTGGGGAGTTGTAGGAGCTGAGATGCAGTGTCTGATACCTTCCTTCTCACAGAACTCATGCATATGAAGAGACTCAAACTCTGTACCATGATCACTTCTGATCAATGCAATATGAGTAGAGTACTCAATTTGTATGGTCTTGAGAAAATCTGTAAGAACCTTAAAGGTATATGACTTAGATCTCAGAAAGGACACCCAAGTGAACCTTGAGAAGTCATCTACAATAACTAAGGTGTAGGATTTCCCTCCTAGGACTTGTACAACAATGGGTCCAAAGAGATCCATGTGTAGCAAATACAAAATCCTAGGTGAATCACTTTTATTTACTGATTTAAACCTAGATTTAGTTTGCTTGCCTAGTTGACAAGCCCTGCAAATGCCTTCCTTCTTATAGGGACCAGAAGGTAAGAATCTTACAATACTGTCTTTTGATAGCCTAGTAATGTTTTTCATGTTAACATGTCCTAGCCTTTTATTCCACAACTCATTTTGATTGCAAACAATATTAAGCAAACAAATGTCAGATTTAGCAGAAAGAAAATCAACTAAGTATATGTTTCCTTGCCTATTTCCAATTAAAACTTTTTGGTTTAATTTAATAGAAATAATGCAAGAAGTTGAGTTGAAATGTGCCTGATAACCTTCATCACATAATTGGCTTATTGAGATGAGGTTATGCCTGAGTCCACTTACATAGGTCACTTTCTTGAAGGTGACTGCTCCAATCTTCACTTCTTCATAGCCTTCAGACTGGCCACACTTGGAATCACCAAATATTACCTTTGGCCCCAGCTTGGACTTGTAGTTGCTTAGGTTATCCTTGCTGCCAGTCATATGTTTGGAGCAACCACTGTCCAGGTACCAAGACTGATTCACACCTGGACAGCCCTTTACCTGCATAGAAAATAATTAATTGTTCTTGACCCAGGTTACCTTGGATCTTTTATTTTGCTGATAAGAAAAATTATATATTACAAAAAACTCTGGTTGAGATTTGTATCCTAGTGGATTATATCTTCTAGGTGGTATGATCCAATCAGCTAATGGATTAAATGATTTACTAGATTTATTGAGGTTGTTGTTATAGTTATAATTTCTGTTAAGTCTTTCTAGGTTCGACGAATTATTGTGAGTTCATCGACCAGAGTTCGATGAATTGGGATGAGATCGTCGATCTCTACCCAGAGAATGAACATAGTCATTTTTTGTTCCCCAAGTTCGTCGATCTCTGCTCGACGAACTATACAGAGTTCGTCGATCGCAGTTAGACGAATGATTATAGATAAGATTTACGTTTACCATTCGTCGAGTTAAGTTCGACAAACTGGCCACATTTCGTCGATCTGAGTTCGACAAAATCTGCTGAACTTTGTTTTTACTTGTTTTCTGGTTTCTGTTATTTTGACCTATTGATTTTGGAAAAACTTCTAAGGTTTGTTTATTGTTCATTATTTCATTCCCCTTAGCTGAAACAAACTTGATGGGGGTTGACAAAATATTTTTCTCGAGAATAGGGGGCAAACCTGATGATGCACCCAAGCCTAGCTTGCCATTCAATCTAGCATTAACTATGATTGTAATGTCCATCAGCTTGAGGCTTCTCCCATTGAGAGTCTCCTCAAGTTGTTTAGCCTCACATAACTCAGTCTTTAACATTATAATTTGTTCATTAGCTAAGATTAATTCATCCTTTAACCTATTGTTTTCAGAGTTAACAGTCTCTAGGTTTCCTAGTTTTTCCCTAAGAGTCTTAATTTCCTTTTCTGAGTTAATTAGATCTATGCACATGGTTTGAATTCAGATTTAAATGATTCAGAGTTATAATCAAAAGAAGATAATACCATGTCAGCTTCAGAATCTAAAACTACTTCATTATCAGAATCTTCTTCTTCTGAATGACTACTGGAGGCATCAATGGCCATTAGGCAGACTTCTTTGGCCCTTGCCTCTTTTTCATCTTCACTAGAGCTGGAAGATGTTGATTCATCCTTAGTTTCACTCTAGGATTCAGCAACAAAACCTTTCTCCTTCTTCTTGTATTTACTAGAGGAAGGCCTGCTATTGTGCTGTCTTATTGTGTCCTTCTCTATTCTCTTCTCCTTCTTCTAATTCTCTGGACACTGAGAGATAAAGTGTCTAGGTTTCCTGCAACCAAAACACACCACTTCTTTAGTTGGTGTTTTGTCATACCTTGGCTTGTCATCCTGCCTGGATGACTTTCTCCTGAAGTCTTTCGTTGTCATCTTGTAAAATCTCTTGGCAAGTAGAGACATCAGTTCTTCATTCATGGTTGGAGTCTCTGTCTCCTCAGCAGCCTTGAAAGTAATGTTGTGCTCTTTTCTTGCTGGAGGAGGTATTCTCTGCTCACCTGCCTCTCTGGATTTGATCATCTGTTTATAGGACTTAAGCTTTTCTAATAGAGATTCAATGGAAATCTCATTTTGGCTTCTGGCCTCAATGATGGGCCAGATCCTTGAAACCCATGAGCTTGGGAAGCACATAAGGATCTTATCATTCACCTCTGTGAGGGTGATGTCCTTGTCCAAGGTTTTTAGCTCACTGATGATTGAGCTTAACCTGTTGTACATATCAGCTACTGTCTCAGCTTCCTCCTTCTTGAAATTCTCATATAGGGATATGAGATTTGATCTCATGTCCATCCTTTAATCTGCAGATCCAGCCACCATTTGATTTAGAGAGTCCCAGATGGCCTTGGCTGATGTGCATTCAGCCACCTTTTGAAAAATGTCATCAGACATTGTTTGGGCCAGAATATTCATGGCCTTGGCATCAGCAATTTTAGCCTTCTTCTGGGCTTCAGTCCACTCAGGTTGTGGAACTGCATTTATGCTTGAAGCTGCTATACATGTAGAGGCAGTGGCTTAAGGAGGACATTTCAAAATATAATTAAAGATATCCTCATCAATAGAGTTCATGTACAATTTGATTCTTGCCTTCCAGATGGCAAACTTATTCAGATTGCATACTGGAGATCTAGTGCTTTCATAATCTTTGTTCTGTGCCATGCTGTGTGAGAATAAATCTAATGGAAATAAGATTCCAGATATAACAAAGGATCTTTGGTTCAAGGGTTAGCTTGTACAACCAAATGAACTTGCTCTGATACCAATTGAAAGTGAGTTGTTAGATCTGAAATACTCTAGAGGGGGGTGAATAGAGTATTTCTTAAATCTTTTATATCTTTTTTTGTAAATGAAAAACTGCATAATAAAATTAAAGTATAAACACAGCAATCCTAAAAAGGCACAAACACAGCAAGAAAAAAAAAGAAAGGGAATCCAGACAACACAAGAAATTATAGTGGTTCCCCAACCTGGGCACATCCACTCTTCTACCACCCTGGTAGGAATCCACTCAGATTTTTGATCAGGTGCCTGACACTAATGAGCTTTTGATCAGGTGATCAAAAACCAAACCTCAAGTCTTTTGGTCAGGTGACTTGCAACCAAGAATAACTTTTGAAGGGAGTTATAACCCTTTATACAGTGGGGGATGAGAGATGATATTGTCTTCTCTTTCTCAAGATACAACTGAGAAGACATAAGTGGAAATGATATTAGCAAAGGGCTCCCCCTGAGATGTAGAATGGTTCAGGAAAAACTGGAGCTTTGCTTCAGGGTGATAGGTCTTCAATCTTTATCAGCCTTCACCAGAAAGTATTCAGGAACTTCTTGACAGATGGATTTTTTGTTGTCCTTTGAAGTATCCTGGAGTGTTGAAGAAGGAAGACTCTTGATACTAATTTGGTGTTCTTCTTCTTCAGATAGCTGATGTTCTTCTAGTCTAGGGCTTCTTTTCTATATTAGAGTTCTCTATCTTTTTATCAGAGTTCTGTCAAGAGAGAACAGCAGTGAATTCCTTGTTGCAGACTGACTAACTATGTATCTATGTTGTCTGTCTATCTCTATATGTCTGCCCAAGAAAGAAGAGGAAATTTCTTTTATATTTTGTCAAGAAATTCTCTTTCGAAATTTGAATTCCTCTACATTAATTGCTGACGACCTTGAGAATAAACTGCATTGATTTATTTCCCCAACTGTCCCATGGAAAAACGGCAAGCAATAATCCTGGAGAAGACCATAATTAATGCTCTGTCTAACGGTTATTTTTAGCATTGATTACTCAGGAATTATTGCAATAGGAAGGGGATAGAATGAAGGAAATAACTAAGTCTGGATTCGTAGAACAGAGAACAGAAATCGTCGAGCTGAGTCCACAGTTTGTCGAGCTGAGAAGTTGTGTTCGTCGACTAGATGGCTTCTATTCGTCGAGCTGAGTTCCAAGATCGTCGAGAAGAGAGTAGAACCGCATTGATTAGAGACTTTGACAATTCTGTGTATGAAGTTCGTCGAGCTGATAACTGGTTTTGTCGACTGAAGTTCAGTAAAGTATTTCTGGACTTAGAATATTTTAGATGCTTCTGGAATGAAGTGTTGAAGTGCAGTATCCAGAAATCGTAGACCTGAGAATTTGTTTCATCGAGCTGAGGACCACTAACTGCTGCTTCATAACTCTTGACAAAGGGGTCAAAATTCGTCGAGCTGAGAATCTTGAATTTGTCGACTGTAGATGATTCTGGACTTTAGAAATTGAGAGGCTTCTGGATTAATCAGTTGAAGTAGAGAATCTAGAAATCGTCGACCAGAGAACTAAGTTCGTCGACTAGAGTCTAGAGAATAAAGTCTGGACTTGGAATGCTGAAGGTAGAGTCCAAAGATTGTCAACCTGAGAATCAAGTTCGTCGAGGTCAGCTCAGAGAATTTTCTCTGAGATCGTCGAGCTGAGCACGATAATCGTTGACCTGAGTTCGAAGAACATCGAACTCATTTTACTGAGTCTTTGGAAATTTTCTAAGTCTTGAGTTTCTGGCAGTCTGATGATGGCTGGTCCATGAGATCTTGAAACTAAGGACTTGGCCTAGACTCTAGTACACAACCATGACCCTGGCTATACAAGATGGGTCACAAGATCCTAACTTAGTGAACCTAGCCCAAATCAAACTAGGGATCCAACAAAGTCCTCTATCTGAACCTGCAACTCCTTTTGGGCAGCGGGATGGGGACGATAATGGGGCTAGTTGGGCAAGGAATAACCCGGATGGGATCTATCGCATGCTGAATATCTCTACGTGGAGGTAACGTCGATGGCAACTCATCCGGGTACGTATCCCTTTACTCTTCCAACAATACCCGTAACTCACTGGACAGATCATCCAATACTCCAGAATCTGTCTTCACACTCAGAAGGACTAGCGCATACATCACTCCATCAAGAAACGTGTCCTTAATAAATTCTTTTCTCCCGACTAGGTTCAAGGCCTTCCTCTCAACTGGGATCGTGGTGTCCTTAACCAGTCCTACAGATTCCTTCAGGATAGTCGGCCTCAATGTAATGGTCTTGCCACTGAACTTAAATTCATACGTGTGGGCTCTGCCAAAATGCGTCACATCACGGTCATAAAGCTAAGGTGGACCTAACAACACATGACAAGCGTCCATAGGAAGGATATTACACCACACCTCATCAGTATAAGATTTGAATGAGAGGGGGACTAGGAATCTCTTGGTGACTGGGATGGTAACCTTATTGATCCAAGCTACCTGATAGGGAGTCGGGTGGGGTTCCGTGGTTAAGGTCAAACATGTAATTGCTTTATTGGATATGACATTCACACAACTACCGCTATCAATGATCAACTTACAGAACTTCTCTCCACTATTAAAAATCAGAGAAAATATACTCATCCTCTTCCAATCATCTAACGTACGAGAAGTGGTCAAGATAAAACGCATCACCATAAGGGGGTGTTCGTCCTCTAAGTCACTCGGGACACCATCTGGTTCACTCTCTTCAGCAGCCTCATAAACTAGATCGGATGGGTCGGTAGTCGAATTTAATAGGGCTATGGCCTTAGTCTTTGTTAGGCATTCAAATGCATAGTGGCCATGAACACCACAAGCATAACACGTGGCATTGGACTTACTAACCCTCCCTATGGGAATAGGCTCACTGTTGGGGTTCCTAGCGTTCCTAGCTATGCTAACTACTAACTTAGACTCGTTGGACCGAAACTTCCCTTTATCCTGGTATGTGGAAGTGGACGCTCCCATTGTGGACTTACCCTTCGCTTGGGAATAAAGGGAGTGCACCTTAGAGGCAAGATCTTTTTTAATGTCGATGGCGGCATTGAAAGTCATTTTCAAATCTGTATATCCATAGCATAGGAGTTTCCTTTGGATGTCGGGAGATAGACCCTTTCGAAACCTAGATAAAGTAACCTCGGGCGCCTCTCTAAGGTCACAATGCACTAAGCAGTCCTTTAACTCGCCCATGTACTCGGCTACTGATTTTGAGCCTTGCTGTAGGGTGGCTAGCTCATCGAACATCTATGTACGGCGGTATGCAAGGACGTACTGATCAGACATGTTCTTCATTACAGGCCATCCAACTAGTGGGACTGCCTTCCCGGTCCCTAGCCTACGCTCTTCATTTAGCAAATATGTCTTAGAATTCCCAGTTAACTTCATACTAGCGACTTGGACCTTCTGAATGTCCGTGAGAGTGTGCCATCCGATGTAACATTCCATGTCTACCACCCAGGTGAGGAAGATCTGGGGATCTCCCATACCATCGTAGGTGGGGGAATCAATCTTAATGGCCCTAGTAATATCGAAGTCACACTCGTGGTGATGATCTAGACGAGGCATTCGGGGAGAGTTCCCATCAGAGTCAGAATCGTTTACCGGTTGGAGTCGTTTGGGCTGTCTCACATTAACGGGTGGAGGCGGTCGTTCTTGGTTCTGTAGGATTTAGGCTATCATGGTCCTAAGCTCCATCATCTCAGTTCGTAGTCCCTCAATAGCTTCGGTATTCACATCCCCGTGCTCATTCGCAGCCATTCTAGACGATGACGGTGTAGTGTACTCCGTTCCCAGTGTAGTGCGCATACAGGGTTACAAAAACATTTGAAAGACGAATTTTCCTATGGCTGGACCTAAAGTTAAAACAAGATATTTTGAAATTTTCCTGATGTGATAGGAACGAGGAACGTTAAAAAAAATTATATATTTTCACAGTAAAATAAAGATTTTAGACCGCTATTTGCAGACCAGAAAAAAACTTTTTTTGATTAATTCATGCCAACGGAAGAGAGCGAGGACGTTTGCAACATAGAGGTTGAAACAACCAGCTTTGATACCAAATTGATGTAGCGCATTTCGCTAACGGAGATCTACACGAGAGATGGCTCTAGTTCTCCATCAACACACACTTGAACCGGCGCACCTACACAAGCATCTATCGCCCTCAATACATAATCGTTTCACGCACAAAGCATAAACATAATCAGAGAATGATCGACTCTAAAACAGCGATGAAAAAAGAGTCGACTCATTCCCAAAGATAACGCAAAGGTTGCGACTCCCTTTTGAGAGCAAGACCAAGGCTATAGGCCAAGATCCGCTCAAGCAAAATGGACCTACCCGGTCCGGAGAAAAGGAAACTCGAACAATAACGATTTTATTCAGAGATTTGAAAACTGATTGAGATTTAAAATCACGGAGAACACGATGGTTAAACCTCCACAAATCTAAAGAGAAGAAGCACTAGAGAAGGGGGAAGAGATTACCCAACCTGTTGGTGGGAAACACACTTGATAACTTTGTGGGAGAATCACTCTCTCCACGTTTTCCACCGGCATCGCACCAATTTGTGTTGTCATCCTTCTTCCTTGGAGTCGCACCAGGAAACCACAACGGAGGCTCCACGGGAGGGGAGGCTGAAATGGAGGAAGAGGGAGACAAAGGGGGCGGCGGCTATTCACTAGTCCTTGCTGAAATTCTTCTTTAGAGAAGAGGATTTTAGGTTTTCTCTCTTCATTCCCTAATTCAATTAATAAGCCTCCTATATTTAGGAGTTACAAAATAGATCCAACCATCCAAGATTGACATGAAACCTCATCAATCCGGATGGCTAATAGCACACTAAATGAAAATGCATGAAATTATAACATTACAAGTTCTTAAATAAAACAAAGCATTTAAGTTATTGAAATGGTCTTCCAACAAGCCTTTAAGTAGGCTTCGCGAGCCGCGGTCGGAGGTTGTAACATTGTCTTTCGTTAGCGGCCAAGGAGTCATCATGTCTCCTGAAATCTTTATGTTGTAGCATTTCAGCGTCCGGAGGGGTCGCTGCATCAGCATCACTTACTCCCCCTATTTTGTTGCAAGGTGTTTGTCCTTACTTGAGTGCCACATGTCTTTCTTTCCCCTTTGTCATCTCTCTCACTTGCTATGTCTCCCCCTTGATAGGACCTTCTCTCTTATCTTCCCCTTTTTGACTTATGCAGAATAGGCAGATGGGGGCTGGCCCTTCCATTGGCTGACCTTCTCTCTTCTCTCCAGGGTAACTTACTCCCCCTCAGTAGAAACATCAGTGAACCGATACTATTGGGGAGTCTATATGTCCAGCAAGAAGAACAATACATGCACCAAAAAAATGCAAAAGGGAGTTCCTGAGGATATGCCAAGTTCAACATACCCACTCAAATTTGAGGGTGTTGAACTTTGCTTCATCTAATCTCTTAGTGAAGATATCAGCCACTTAGTTGTCTGTGGGGAGAAACTCAAGACTGATGTCTTCCTTCTGCACATACTCCCTAATAAAATGGTATCTTATTTTTATATACTTAGTCCTGCTATGTGAGATAAGATTCCTAGAAATAGAAATAACACTTGTAGAAACACAAGAGAGAGGAGTTCTACTTACCTGAAGGTTGTAATCCTGAAGCTGGTTTTGGATCCACAGTAGCTGAGCACAGAAGCTTCCTGTTGATATATTTTCTGACACAGCAGTGGATATAGCCACACTAGTTTGCTTCTTGCTGCTCCAAGAAACTAGCCTTCTTCCTAAGAACTGACAAGTTCCTGTAGTACTTTTCCTGTCTTCTTTGCAACCTACAAAATCTGCATCGAAAAATCCTATTAGATCAAAATCCCTATTTCTAGGGTACCATAGGCCAAGATCTAGTGTGCCCTTAAGATACCTCAAGATTATCTTTGCATCAGAGTAATGAGATTCTTTAGGGCAGGCCTGATACCTAGCACACATACATGTGGCATACGTGATATCAGGCCTACTAGCAGTCAAATATAGAAGGGAGCCAATTATCCCTCTATACAAAGACTCATCAACAGGTTTCCCTGCCTCATCTTTGCCTATAGGCATACTTGATCCCACGGGATTTCTTATGGTGGATGTATTCTCCATACCATACTTTTTGATTAGCTCCCTGGTGAACTTGGACTGGGATATGGACAAGCTATCATCAGTCTGTCTTACTTGGAGTCCCAAGAAGAACTTGATCTCACACATGCCGCTCATTTCAAACTTCCCTTGCATAACTGTAGCAATCTTCCTACAAAGGTTGTCATCAGTAGATCCAAAGATAATGTCATCAACATATATCTTGACTAGGATAAGTTTGCCCTTTGATTCCTTTAGGAATAGGATCTTGTTTATCTTCCCCCTTGAGAATTTGTTCTCAATGAAAAAGCTGGACAAGGTTTCATACCAAGCCCTAGGGGCTTGCTTTAGCCCATATAGAGCTTTCCTAAGCTTATAAACAAAATTAGAAGAGTTTGGATCAACAAAACCTGGCGGCTGATCCACATATACTTTCTCTTTTAGGTCCCCATTCAAGAATGCTAACTTGACATTCATCTGGTAGACTCTGAATCCCTGATAGGCAGCAATGCAAAAAAAATTCTTATGGCTTCCAATCTGGCTACTGGGGCAAAGGTCTGGTCAAAGTATATGCCCTCATCTTGCATGTAGCCTTTAGCCACCAGTCTAGCCTTATTCCTAACAATAATGTCATCTTGATCCAACTTGTTCCTGTAGATCCACTTAGTCCCTATGACATTTTGTCCTTGTGGTCTGGGGACCAACTTTCAGACCTTACATCTCTTAAATTGGTCCAGTTCTTCTTGCATTGCTATAATCCAGAACTGGTCCTTGATTGAATCTTCGAACTTCTTTGGCTCTTCATGAGACAGGAAGCTTTAGCAGAGAGTTGTATTCATGCTCTTGCTTCTAGTCTGGACTCCATGATTTGCGTCACCAATGATTTGGTGTAATGGATGGTCCCTTAGATGTCTGGTAGCTGGAGGCAATCTAGCTGTAGCTTGCTGATCTTCAGGGTTTTTAGCTAGCAGGCCTTCATTTTCTTCAGGTATGTTTTCCCCTTCTATTGGAATAGGCAGTCCATCATCATTTTGTTGGACTGTAGGAGTAGCTTCCTTGATGGTCAGCTTGTCCATCATCTGCTCTGTACCTAAAATACTATAGGAGGAGGAGCTTGGTAGCTCACAGTTAACCATGTTGGATTCATCAAAAACAACATGCATTAACTTTTCTACAACTTGGGTAGATAAGTAGCAGATTCTATATGCCTTACTATGAGTTTTGTACCCAACAAAGATCCCTTCACAAGACATCGCAACAAACTTAGTAAAATAGGCTTTTCCATTGTTGGGCACGTAGCACTTACAACCAACGATCCTGAAAGATATATAGTACCTAAACACCTAGAGGGGGGGGGGGTGAATAGGTGACCTAATGTTTTTCTAACTTTGTTGGCAGCCAAACAGTTTGATCACAGATTTCTAAGTAGTCTATTACAGCAATCAGCAATAATCAAACATACACAGCACATTCACAACACAGCACACAGTGATTTATAGTGGTTCCCCAATCTTTGGGTACATCCACTTTCCCCTTCGCCTATCTAGCAGTGTACTAGATTCGGCCAAACTTCTCCACTGTCTCAGAACCCAAATAGGTTCCTACACCTCAGGCCCAAAGCCTTACACCTCAGCTTTCTCCAAAGCCTACACTCAGCCACAAAGGCCTACACTCAGCCACCCAGGCCTACACTCAGCCAATCAAGGCCTACACTCAGAGTTCTTCAACTCCTACACTCAGGCACTCAAGCCCTACCCTCAGCCTTTATAAATTTAGGCTTACAAAGCACTCAGATCCAAAGATCCTACAAGTTAAAATAGTATTACAACAAATAACTCAACAACTCAGAAAAGAGAGGAGTTGTGAGTTTCTTGCTGAGTTCTTGGAAGAACTCAGATAGATCCAAACTGACTTAGCTTCCTTCAAAGCTTCTTGAGTAGAACTGAATAAGTCTGAATCCTCTGCAGTTGTTCCTTGACCTCTGCTTCTTAAGATCCAGATTCCTCTGAATCCTTCTTCTCAGCCTAGTTCCAAAGACTAAATTCTTGATTGGAGCTCTCTCTCTCCAACTTCTTAGATCTGCAGTTCGACTGCCAGATCTTCTTGTGTTGATACTCTGTGTACCACTTTTCTGATTACTTGAATAATCTGATCAATTACTTCAAATAGCTTCAACAACAGTTTCTGTAAACTGTGAGTGCCTATTTATAGGCATTCTTCATGGTAACCGGCTGGTCCGGTTCATAACAGACTTCTGACTTCCCTGACAGTTGCTGTAGACCGGCTGGATCGGCATCTGTCATGTCAACCAGTCACTTCTTGAAATTCTCTAACTGTCAGATAGTGTCGAGACTTTCTGTTCTTAAGTGTCGACACTTATAGACCAAGTGTCGACACATGCTGTGTAAGTGTCGACACAAGTCTACAAGGTGTCGACACAACTCCTTGTATGTCTCGACACAGATTCTTCTGTATGTGTTGACACTGAAATTGAGTGTCGACACAAGTACTTGTTCTTCATTCTTTAACTGTATTCTTCTAAGTGTCGACACATCTCTTTTGTGTCGACACAACTTCTTGTGTTGAATCTGTCAAGTGTCGACACTGCTTCTTGTGTCGACACAAGTCTTCAATATAGATTCTTCAGCTGAGTGTCGACACATTCCCTTAGTGTCGACACTTGTACTTAGAATATTTTTGTAGATATTTCTGTTCTTTGCTAAGTGTTGACACAGCTCCTTGTGTCGACACTTTCTTTGAGTCTTCAACTGAGTGTCGACACATTGTGCTGAGTGTCGACACTTTCTTCAAGTGTTGACTCTTCTGGTTGTGTGTCGACACATTGTGTTGAGTGTCGACACATACTTCAAGTGTTGACTCTTTTAGTTGTGTGTCGACACATTGTGTTGAGTGTCGACACTTACTTCAAGTGCTGACTCTTCTTCATAGTGTCGACACATTGTGTTGAGTGTCGACACTTGTACTTAGACTCTGCAGACTTTTGCTGAGTGTCGACACAACTCCAAGTGTCGACACTTTCTGATGTAGACACAGCTCTTCTAGGTGTCGACACTTCTGCTAAGTGTCGACACTGCTTCTCTGCATTCTTCTTCACTGAGTGTCGACACAGCTCCTTGTGTCGACACTTTGTGTCTGGTGTAGACTCTTCATTCCAGGTGTCGACCCAATGACTCCAAGTGTCGACACTGCTTGTCTGGGTGTCGACACAAGCTTTCTCAAGTGTCGACACTTTCCCTCTGGGTGTCGACACATGGACTTAGAAAGTTTTAGCTTCAGTCCAATGAATACCTAACCTGCACAAGTAACTCAAACATACATCAAATACATTATGATGTATATCATTGAGTTGGGTGAGGCTTCTTCAAATCAGGTACATTTGACCAATGTACCCAACAATCTCCCCTATTTGGAGAAGTCATAACCCTTAGTCAATGATATACACCATTCATAATTAAAAATTACAAAATGATGAAAAGCAGATTATAATCAGCAGGGTTAACATGAACATGTAAAACTTCACACATATACACATTCAACATTCCAGAACAAATAAGAAACAAACACATTTCAGAACAATCATACTATATTTATCATATATTGTTCTAACATAGTTCCTTATACATTTTCAATGTTGTACAAAAATGTTTTTCATTTAAATGATTACAACAAGCTTCAAGTTTAATTCCTAATCTATTTCTGATCAGGTTCTTTGATAACAATTCCTTTTCCAGCTTTAACTTGAGCTTTGACAGCAGCAGTAGCAGTAGGCTCAGCATCAGCAGGCTTCTTGCCTTTTGAGTCTTTCTTCTTTTGTTCTTCAGCCTTGATTTTCTGTCTCTCAAAATAATGATAGGGCTTAGGAAAGTACTTGCTAGGCTCCACTGCAGTAGGAGGTAGCTTTCCTAACTTAGCCTTTCTTCTGTACTGGACAATGGCTTCCTGCCTGATCTCATGCTTCCTCCATTCAGCTTCTGAGAACCACTTGTTTCTATCAGTAGTGTTGTCTTTAGCAGCTTTCCAGGCAGTTAGAATGATATTTCTAGAGGTAGGGCTCCACTGTTCAAAATCTGGCTTTTGTTCTGCTAGTTCCCTAAACCTCTTCTTTGACAGCCTTGTCTCTTCTTCTTTGTCCAAAGCCTCTTGCATAGCTGCTATTATAGGTTGAACAACCTTTTCTAAATGGACATTGTCCTTGCCCCCAGATGGGCTATACATAGTGCTCACCTCTGCATGAATCATTTCAAAATCTGGAGGTGGATAAATGACTTGAGCTACTTCTTGTGGCTCACCTCCAAAATAGGCAGGGTTCAGTCCAGATTCAGCAACTTCATTGTCATCACACAGGGGAGGATATCCAAGTGTAGCCCTGATTGAATTTGATATCCATTTTGCATGCTCAGAACTTGCCTTGACTAACACTCTCTCCCCCTTTATGACTTCTTGGGCCACATGGTCTCTTACATCATCCTTTTGGAATCTAATCTGACTATCCAAATACCTGATTCCATCCTTAAAATAAGGTCTAAGCTTTGTAAGTTGTTCAGAGATTGCTTTCTGGGAATCTTGTATAGCAGTTTTGACAGCAGTAATCTCAGCTTGAAAGATTTTATCAAAATTAGCCTTTGCAGCAGCAGCAGATGTAGATGGTTCAGCAGACTTATTCTTTAATTCAGTGACTATAGCATTGTGGGATGCAGTCAAATTATCATTCATCCTTAATTGATTTTCTAGCACATAGCCTTGTTTCAATGCTATATCATCTACTTGAGTCTTGATCTTCTCCTAGTGAGTAGCCAAATAGACTACTGCATTCCCACCCTTGTGGAAGCAGTCAGTCATCTCCTTTTTATTAAGGTTCATTTCAAACCTTATTGACTTGATTTCCTGTGCCAGATCAAATTGTAGGGTCTTGTGCCCTTCATCAACATAAGTCTCTATAGCCTTCCTTTGCTCATCCAGGTTGATCTGTAGTGCAATCAGTAAAGCACTATAGTCAGCAGTTGGAGCTTGCTGAACTATGGGCTGTGGGGCAATGGATTGGAGGGCTTTCTTGTAGCTCTGACTTCTTCTTTTGAATACAAACAATTTCTTCTTCTTAGCCCTAGCACTCTCCTCATCTTCAGAGGCAGAGGTGCTGGCAATCTCAACCCTATCCTTAGGGTTTTGTGGTTTTTCAGCTTGCACATCTAGTGCCTTCTCAGTGTCTAGCCTTAAAGGCTCTTCCAGAACTGCCATGTGCTCCCCCTCAGCAGCAGCACCCTTCTCTTCAGCAGCAGCAACCTTGTCCATATCAAAATCCTCTTGATCTAAATTCAGAAACAAATCTTCCATAGTATATTCATGAGGGGATGGAGCTGGAGATAGTCTTTGTTCTTCAACTACTTGAGTAGTATCTGGAACATTTTGCACAACAGCAGATGTGTCTGCAAGACCAACATCTGGAGCTTGGCTAGGTAGCTGAGTTTGCTGAGGAACATCAGACAAATCAGCATCTTCAATAAGATATTCTAAAGTTTTTAAGTCAGTGAGTACCTCTTGAATAATGATGGTGGCTTGCTCACTGTCCAGAGTAGATGGTTCTTCTACTGCTGGAAGCTCCCCCTGGCTGTGATCCCTATGGATGGGGCTAGCTGGAGGCAGCTCCCCCTGGATCTCAGCTACATCTTGAGGAGCAGGAGTCTTCTCTGCAGCCACTTCTTCATGGTCATCAGGTGTGAAAACAACCTGTGCTTCACTATCAGAACTGCTGGAGGACTCTTGTGTCACAGCAGCAGTCTTTCTCTTCTTCCTGGGAGGAGTAACTTTCTCAGAAACTGGCTTCTCAGGGGTAGGCATGTCCTTTGACAACACCCTTTCCCATCTAGAAAATATCCTAGAATCCATCTTTCTCATATGATTGATCTTACTTCCAGCTGCATTGCTCATCACCTCTGGTATTGTACCAGCAAGGTAGAGACTTAGTATTCTGCCCAGGTTGGGCTTCTTCAAGCTCTCCTTGATTTTCTCATACACCACTTGAGACCAATCTGTTTTCAGGGTGAAGATGATTCTTGTCATGATATTGAACATTGAGGCTGACACCCTGTCATGCCCTCCAGGTTTACTGAGAATGACCTTTCCCACTATTTCAGACAAGAATTTCCCTTGATTATTCATGCCTTTCCTGTTAAAGACTGATCCTACCTTCATCTTTGGATCCAGTCCACACCAAGTAAGAGCTTCCCTGGTCTTTCAAGCAGTTACTTCCTCTTCATCATGTGCTTTAGGTAGCTGGAGTACCTTTCTCAGATTCTTTGGTGAAACTTTGACCTTAGTCCCATGAACTCTGGATTTGATCCTGAATCCTGAGTCATCTACAGCAGCTTCATGGAGGAATTCAAGAACTTCCTTTTTTCAAATCTTCGTTGGTTCTGAAGTCAAGTATTCCAATCCAGAATCGGCAATTAGGGTTACTACCGCCTTGAGTTCTTGATCAGCTTCATCGAATGCACCTCGCACGAGCTCATAGCCTTCGTTAACATTCTCCTCGAGCTTGGGAGCCATTAGGGTTTGGAGATTTAGTCTTGAGAAAAGAGAAATGTCGACACAAGAGTTTTGGTCTCGAAACTTTGAAAGCGTGTCGACAATCAAAGACAGAACCCTATTTATACCTTTCTGATTTGAAGTCGAACAGGCGGGATGGATAACTAAAAATGTGTCGACACTGTCAAGAAGTGTCGACACTGACTTATAATGTCTCGACACACATGTGTCGACACAAGTTTAGTCAACAGATATTATGTGTCGACACATGTTTATGTGTCGACACCACTCTACTCGACGAATAGTCGAGACTTTACTTAGAAAATTCTTAGTAAAACTTAAGTGTCGACACCACATTGGATGTATCGACACCTACTCGACATGTGTCGACACTAACATTCTGAAGTGTCGACACCAACATCCTAGATGTGTCGACACCTTTTTCCTGAAGTGTCGACACTTTTATTCTGTGTCGACATAGACTTGTCTATGTGTCGACACCTTTTTACTTAGCCAATTTTCTATTCTGTAAACTTAGTCTAAGTTTATCATACCTAGTTCAATTTTGAATCTATTGAACTTAGCTTCTTCTAAGGGCTTAGTAAACATGTCAGCTATCTGATTATCAGTTTTAACATATTCAAGTGCAATATCATTTCTTTCTACATGCTCCCTAAGAAAGTGATATTTAATCTCAATATGTTTTGTTCTACTATGAGATACAGGGTTGTTAGCTATTGAAATAGCACTTGTAGAATCACAGTAAAGTGGAGTTCTACTTACCTGAAATCCATAGTCCACTAGCTGATGTTGAATCCATAGAAGTTGAGCACAGCAACTTCCTGCAGCTACATATTCTGACTCAGCTGTGGAGATAGCCACACTAGTCTGCTTTTTGCTGCTCCATGAAATTATTCTTCCACCTAGGAATTGACAGGTTCTAGTTGTGCTCTTTCTATCCTCTTTGCATCCTGCAAAGTCTGTATCTGTATAACCTGTTAGATCAAAATCTCCATTCCTAGGGTACCAGTGTCCTAGATAGGGAGTGCCCTTTAGATATCTCAATATTCTTTTGACAGCAGTCAAGTGAGACTCTTTAGGGCAGGCTTGATACCTGGCACAAACACATGTAGCATACATAATGTCAGGCCTACTTGCAGTCAAGTATAGTAGGGAGCCAACTATCCCTCTATACAAGGTTTCATCTACAGGTTTTCCTGCATCATCCTTGCTAAGAGACATACTTGACCCCATAGGAGTCTTCATGGTACTGGATGAATCCATACCATATTTCCTTATGAGTTCTAGGGTGAACTTGGACTGACATATGGACAAGCCACTTTCAGTCTGTTTAACTTGGAGACCCAAGAAAAACTTTAGCTCTCCCATACTACTCATCTCAAATTGACTTTGCATAAGCTTTGCAAACTTTTTGCAAAGGCTACTTTCAGTAGACCCAAATATAATGTCATCTACATATATTTGGACAAGTATGACTTTGCCTCTAGATTCCCTAAGGAATAGAGTCTTATCTATTTTCCCCCTTGTGAACTTGTTCTCAATGAGGAAACTAGATAGGGTTTCATACCAAGCTCTAGGAGCTTGTTTTAACCCATATAATGCTTTCCTAAGTCTATAGACATAATGAGGTTGAGTTGGATCAACAAAACCTAAAGGCTGCTCCACATAGACTTCTTCCTTAAGATTACCATTTAAGAATGCTGACTTGACATCCATCTGGTAAACCTTGAATCCTTGATAGGTTGCATAGGCCAAGAACATCCTTATGGCCTCCAGTCTGGCTACTGGGGCAAAGGTTTGATCAAAATCAATACCTTCTTCTTGCCTATATCCTTTTACAACCAGTCTTGCTTTATTCTTTATGATGACCCCTTGTTCATCTAACTTATTTCTGTAGATCCACTGAGTTCCTATAACATTGTGGTCTTTAGGTTTAGGAACTAGTTCCCAAACCTTGCACCTTTTGAACTGATTAAGTTCTTCTTGCATAGCTTCAGTCCACTGTGGATCTTGTATAGCTTCTTCAAATTTCTTAGGTTCTATTTGAGACAGAAAACTAGAATATACTGCAGCATTCTGATTTCTGCTCCTTGTCTGAACTCCTTGTCTTGGATCTCCAATAATCAGCTCTACTGGATGATCTCTTAGATGCCTGTGGGCTAGAGGCATCCTAGCTTCAGGTTGAACTTCTTCAGCATCTGCATCATGTTGTACTTCTTGTATTTCTTCAGCTATTGGCACATGTAGTTCTCCCCCTGGACAACTGCTATTGCCTTCTACTTGCTGTCTTTCAGCAGGCATCTCTTCTATAGTAAGCTTGTCCAATTTCTTTGTCAAACCTGTGGGGCTGCATACATTGCTAGACAACTCATTGTTAATAAGTTTTGTCTCATCAAAAACTACATGCACAGTCTCCTCTACAACTTGTGTAATCAAGTTGTATACTCTATAAGCCTTACTATTGTTGCTGTACCCAACAAAAATTCCCTCTTGTGACTTGGCAGCAAACTTAGTTATGTAAGACTTCCCATTGTTAAGTATGAAGCATTTGCAACCAAAGATCCTAAAATAGGATATGTTTGGTTTCCTGCCTTTCACTACTTCATAGGGGGTCTTGTTTAGTCTTTTAGTGATGGTAGCCCTATTTACAACATGGCAAGCAGTGTTAACTGCTTCAGCCCAGAAATACTCTGGCAGTGATGTATCACTAAGTAGGGTTCTATCAGCCTCTATCAAGGTTCTATTCTTCCTCTCAGCAATGCCATTTTGCTGAGGTGTTCTAGGTGAAGAGAATTCTTGAAATATCCCAAAGTCTTCACATAGTTTTGTCATGCTTTCAGATTGAAACTCAGTACCATGGTCACTTCTAATTTTGACCACAATACTATTTATTTCATTCTGAATTTGCTTGACAAAGATGTAGAAGACACTAGGTATTTCAGATTTCTGCCTTAAGAAGAACACCCAGGAAAACCTTGAGTAGTCATCAACAACTACAAAGGTATAGACCTTCCTACCTAAGCTGTGAACTGGCATTGGACCAAAGAGATCCATATGCAAGAGGTATAAGAACCTCACAGCATCTTTGTTCTCAATGCTTTTAAAGGTGGATTTGGTCTGCTTGCCCTTTTGACAAGCTGAGCAAATGCCATCTTTAACACACTTAACTTGAGGACCATTCCTCACTAACTCTTTGCTAAAGAGTTTGCTAATAGTCTTGTAGTTAAGATGAGCTAGCCTCTTGTGCCACTTGACACAATGAGAGACTGTCTCATCAGCTACAAGACAAATAGGAGAACCATTGTTCTCAATCATGATGTCTAGACAGTAGACATTCCTCTTTCTATATCCTGTCAAAATGATCTCTTGATCACTTGACCTCTTGATATGACAACCATTTTTAACAAATGAGATGTCATACCCTACATCACTTAACTGACTTATACTTATAAGGTTGTGTTTCAACCCTTTAACATAAGCCACTTGAGTAATGGTAACAATGTTTGAAGAAATGTTACCAAACCCATTGATGATTCCTTTTTCAGAACCACCAAAGGTCACTTTAGGACCATTTTTGATTGGAATGTAGTCCTTCAGTAGTCCCCTTGTTCCAGTCATATGTCTGGAACATCCACTATCCAAGTACCATGTTGGGGTATGGCCACTTGGATTCACTTGCAAAACAAATTAATGAACCTTAGAACCCAAAGTAAACTTGGGTCCTTGGTGATTGTTAGTTTGCAACATGACATAGCTACCTACTGGCTTTCCACCAGGTAACTTGCTACTCAACTTGGCACTGGCATTGTGCCAACAATCCAAGGCAAAGTGGCCAACCTTGCCACAACACCAACATTCAAACTTATTGTACCTTTGCTTAGGTACAGACTTTGCTGTCTTAACTGCAGCTGACTGATTGAATGTTGGGGCCTTGCCCTTGGGCTTGGACTGATCCTGAACAGTCCTAGCAGGTTTAACAAAACCCAGTCCAGCCTTGCCTTTGTGATGAATTAAATCATCAATCAAAGGTAGAACTGATTTAGGCTTTGAAAACTTTGCTACCAGTTCTCTCTCTTTCTGAAGATTTGTCTCCAGTCTCTTAATTTGATCATTCTTAAATGTAATAGTACCCATCTGAATCACTGTAATGTGTTTCAGCCTGGCTACTTCATTCAGTTTTTGATCATACTGCTTCTCAAGGTCTGTTGCAGCAGCTTTTAGATTAGCAATTTCCTTTGCCTGACTTTTGGCAAGGGACTTGCTTTTCTTATAAGCCTGTAACAGCACCTTATATTCATCTATGAGCTGATGAATATCATCCTCAGACTCAGAACCACTTCCATCATTTGATGAAGGTGATTCTGATTCTGAACTAGAACACGAAACTGAACTTAGAGTTGGACTTTGTACCTGACTAGGTCCTGGCTGCTCCAGGATTTTGGCACTCTCAGTCAATGCCATCAGTCCTTGGCACTGGCAGTCTTCTTGTTCATAAATTGACTCCAAGATCTGCATAAATTCTTCTTCTTCTTCTTCAGCAAATAGCCCTATGTAGGCTTCATCATCAGTATCAGTGTTTGAAGAAGAAATATCTGAAAGAGTCTTCTCATTCTTGGCAACAAAAGATTTTTCTTTCTTCCCTTTGAAGTGAGTCTTTTTCCTGTCACTGGATTCTTTTCTTTTCTCAGGACAATCAGCAATGACATGACCCTGTCTATTGCAGCAGTAGCACACAATCTTTGATCCAGTTGCCTTGCTTGTCTTTGTCTTCTTTCTGTCCTTCTTAGAAGGCTTTTTCTCCTGATACAAGACTTCTTTTCCCTTGTAAGTAGATGGTCTGGACCTCCACTGTTTCTTTTTCAGGAATTTCTGAAAGTGTCTAGTGAAGGCAGCAAAGTCTTCATCACTTTCACTGCTTGTAGACTTTGTACTGACAGACCCTTCTGACTCAGATTCAACTAACTCTGGAGGTGGAGTTGATGACTTAGTTCTGCATTTTCTGGGAACATCTGTCTTGAAGGCAACAGTCCTTTCCTTGTGCTCAGTCCTTGTTGATTTCTCCTCCTCTTTCCTCACTGTCAGCTGCATCTCATATGACAACAACTTGCCAAATAGTGTAGGAGGAGGAATTTCTCCCAACTTTGCCATTTCTCTTATGGCACGGATCTTGGTGTCCCAATCTTTGGTTAGGGACCTTAGGAATTTGTCATTTAGTTCATAGTTGCTGAACTCTCTTCCATAAGACATGAGTTCATTAACTATTCTATAGAACTTCTTGTAGCATTCAGTGATGCTATCTCCCTTGCCTTGCCTAAAGCTCTCATACTCTTGATTAAGCAAGGACTTCCTATCTTGCCTAACTTCTTCAGAACCTTCCATATAGACAATGAGGGTATCCCACATTTCTTTTGCTGTTTTACAATGAATTAAGTTCTAAAAAGTTGCATCATCAATGGCACTCACTATTATGTTTTGTGCCCTCTTGTCCATAGTGGCTAGGACAATTTCATCCTTGGTCATCTCAGAGAAATCCTTTGGAGTCCTCTGATTTGCATCCAATACTGAGATCTTCATTGGCACATAAGGCCCTTCCTTTACTGTGATGTATATTCTAGGGTCTGAGGCCTCCATGAATAGCCTTACCCTCTCTTTCCAGATCCCAAAAATTTCCTTTCTGCAAATAGGTAATTTCATGGAACCCAATTCTTTATGATTTTCAAAGGAACCCATGGTTCTTGATGTTCTTGAAGCTGTTTTCTGACTTAGACTGTTTCTGCCAAACAGGATCTCCTTAGACTGTTAGTCCTTGTTTTGAGGAACCTGGCTCTGATACCACTTGAAAGATATAGTACCTAAACACCTAGAGGGGGGGGGGTGAATAGGTGACCTAATCCTTTTCTAACTTTGTTGGCAGCCAAACAGTTTGATCACAGATTTCTAAGTAGTCTATTACAGCAATCAGCAATAATCAAACATACACAGCACATTCACAGCACAGCACACAGTGATTTATAGTGGTTTCCCAATCTTTGGGTACATCCACTTTCCCCCTTCGCCTATCTAGCAGTGTACTAGATTCGGCCAAACTTCTCCACTGTCTCAGAACCCACATAGGTTCCTACACCTCAGGCCCAAAGCCTTACACCTCAGCTTTCTCCAAAGCCTACACTCAGCCACAAAGGCCTACACTCAGCCACCCAGGCCTACACTCAGCCAATCAAGGCCTACACTCAGAGTTCTTCAACTCCTACACTCAGGCACTCAAGCCCTACCCTCAGCCTTTATAAATTTAGGCTTACAAAGCACTCAGATCCAAAGATCCTACAAGTTAAAATAGTATTACAACAAATAACTCAACAACTCAGAAAATAAGAGAGGAGTTGTGAGTTTCTTGCTGAGTTCTTGGAAGAACTCAGATAGATCCAAACTGACTTAGCTTCCTTCAAAGCTTCTTGAGTAGAATTGAATAAGTCTGAATCCTCTGTAGTTGTTCCCTGACCTCTGCTTCTTAAGATCCAGATTCCTCTGAATCCTTCTTCTCAGCCTAGTTCCAAAGACTGAATTCTTGATTGGAGCTCTCTCTCTCCAACTTCTTAGATCTGCAGTTGGACTGTCAGATCTTCTTGTGTTGATACTCTGTGTACCACTTTTCTGATTACTTGAATAATCTGATCAATTACTTCAAATAGCTTCAACAACAGTTTCTGTAAACTGTGAGTGCCTATTTATAGGCATTCTTCATGGTAACCGGCTGGTCCGGTTCATAACAGACTTCTGACTTCCCTGACAGTTGCTATAGACCGGCTGGATCGGCAGCTGTCATGTCAACCAGTCACTTCTTGAAATTCTCTAACTGTCAGATAGTGTCGAGACTTTCTGTTCTTAAGTGTCGACACTTATAGACCAAGTGTCGACACATGCTGTGTAAGTGTCGACACAAGTCTACAAGGTGTCGACACAACTCCTAGTATGTCTCGACACAGATTCTTCTGTATGTGTCGACACTGAAATTGAGTGTCGACACAAGTACTTGTTCTTCATTCTTTAACTGTATTCTTCTAAGTGTCGACACATCTCTTTTGTGTCGACACAACTTCTTGTGTTGAATCTGTCAAGTGCCGACACTGCTTCTTGGTGTCGACACAAGTCTTCAATATAGATTCTTCAGCTGAGTGTCGACACATTCCCTTAGTGTCGACACTTGTACTTAGAATATTTTTGTAGATATTTCTGTTCTTTGCTAAGTGTTGACACAGCTCCTTGTGTCGACACTTTCTTTGAGTCTTCAACTGAGTGTCGACACATTGTGCTGAGTGTCGACACTTTCTTCAAGTGTTGACTCTTCTGGTTGTGTGTCGACACATTGTGTTGAGTGTCGACACATACTTCAAGTGTTGACTCTTTTGGTTGTGTCGACACATTGTGTTGAGTGTCGACACTTACTTCAAGTGTTGACTCTTCTTCATAGTGTCGACACATTGTGTTGAGTGTCGACACTTGTACTTAGACTCTGCAGACTTTTGCTGAGTGTCGACACAACTCCAAGTGTCGACACTTTCTGATGTAGTCACAGCTCTTCTAGGTGTCGACACTTCTGCTAAGTGTCGACACTGCTTCTCTGCATTCTTCTTCACTGAGTGTCGACACAGCTCCTTGTGTCGACACTTTGTGTCTGGTGTCGACTCTTCATTCCAGGTGTCGACACAATGACTCCAAGTGTCGACACTGCTTGTCTGGGTGTCGACACAAGCTTTCTCAAGTGTCGACACTTTCCCTCTGGGTGTCGACACATGGACTTAGAAAGTTTTTAGCTTCAGTCCAATGAATACCTAACCTGCACAAGTAACTCAAACATACATCAAATACATTATGATGTATATCATTGAGTTGGGTGAGGCTTCTTCAAATCAGGTACATTTGACCAATGTACCCAACAGATCCTGAAATAGCTCAAGTTTGGTTTTCTGCCCTTCAAGAACTCATAGGGAGTCTTCTTGTGGCTCTTGGTGATAGAAGCCCTATTAAGGACATAACATGCATTGTTAACTGCCTCAGCCTAGAAGTATTCTAGGAGGGATGAGTCACTTAGTAAGGCTCTACCAGCCTCTATGAGAATCTTATTTTTCCTCTCAGCAATACCATTTTGCTGGGGTGTTCTAGAAGAGGAAAAATCTTAATGAATCCCTAGCTCTTCATAGAACCTTGTCATGCACTCAGAGTGAAACTCAATATCATGGTCACTTCTGATTTTGACCACAGTTTTGTTGAATTCATTCTTAATTTGCTTGACAAATGTCTGAAAGACATCAAGGGTTTCAAATTTCTTCCTTAAAAAGAACACCAAGGCAAATCTGGAAAAGTCATCAACAACCATAAGGGTGTAGACTTTCCTACCTAGATTTTGAATTGCCATAAGACCAAATATATCCATATGCAAGAGGTATAAGCACCTCAATGATTCTTTGGTGTTAATGCTCTTGAAGGAGGTCTTAGTCTGTTTGCCCTTTTAGCATGTAGAGCAGATACCCTCCTTAGTGCATATAGACTTAGTCTCATTCCTAACCAACTCATTGCTGAATAGCTTACCTATGGTCCTATAATTTAGATGGGCTTGCCTCTTGTGCCAATGGATATAAGAAGAGGCTTTATCATCTGCAACTAGGCATATGGGTGAGTCTTTGCTAGAGTATCAGAAATCTAAACATAACACATTTCCACTCCTAGTGCCTGTTAAGATGACCTCTTGGTCACTTAACCTACTAATCCATCACTCATCCTTGTGTAATACTATATCATAGCCTAGATCACAGAGTTGGCTAATGCTTACCAGGTTGTGTTGCAACCCTTCCATATAGGCTACTCTAGTGATAGTGACTATGCCATTAGATGTCTTACCATAACCTCTAGTCACCCCTTTTTCTGACCCACCAAAGATAACCTTTGGTCCATTCTTTACTAGAGCATAATCCTTCAGCATGCTCCTTGTTCCAGTCATGTTCTTGGAACATCCACTGTCTAAGTACCATATAGGGGTACGAGCACTTGGACTAACCTTCAAAACATAAATCAGTTAACCTTAGGACCCCAATTTTTATTGGGTCCTTGGTGCATGTTAGGATGAAAATAATTCTGCCTACCTGCAGCTTTTCTGACAGGCAAGCTGACAATTGCTCTCTGCACACTATGATTGTGTCAGCAATCAACAGCAAAATGGCCTACCTTGCCACAACACCAACACTCATAGATGTTGTACCTTATTTTTGGAGCAGGTCTAGTGGCTGTGTTAACAACAGCTCTGGTTCTAGAAGGAGTAGCAACAGTCTTATTCCATGGTTTTCCAGCCCCAGTCTGACAAGTTTTGGGTCTGGCAGTAGAAGTGCTTGGGATATCTTGAGCCCTTGTAGCAGTAGCTTTCTTTTCAGAAAGCATACTCTTGATGGCCTCAGAGATGCCCAAGTTTGGTCTATTGACAGCCTTGCCCTTTGTCTTATAGTGGGCTAGAGGAATTGGAGAACAGTCAGCAGTTTTAACCTTGACTGAAGGGGTTGTTGCACCAAACACAAATGGTCCAGGATGGGCCATTTGTATTTTCTCATAGGCACTTGCACCAAAGCTGTAACTACCACCGTACTGTGTAACATCTTTATTCACACAAGATGGTCTAGCATGATTCCAATGACCTTAAATACTCTCATGGTCATGGCTGTTAGAAGGAAATTTCACTCTATTAATTTTCATAGGAGGCTTAGAGGATAGTGGCTCCACTTGAGCTTTGCCCTTTTCTTTGGGATTAGCAGCTCTTGTCCTTCCCTTGAGTCCCAACCCTTTCTTTCCCTTTTGGGAGGAGAATGAGACTATTAAGGGCAACATTGTACTAGGCTTGGAGTAGCTAGCCACTAGTTCCCTATCCTTTTAGAGCTTTCCTTCAAGATTTCTGATATGGTTATTCTTAAAGGTTATGGTGCTCATATGAAGGATTGTTACATTCTTCAGTTTTCTAACTTCTTGATTCTTCAGATCCAGCAATTTTGCTGATTCTGAAGCAGCAAGCTTTAAAGAAATAATTTCCTGAGTCTGCTATTTGGCCAGGAGTTGCTTTTCTTTAGAGCCTGTAGAAGTGCACCATAATTATCAATCAATTGATTGATGTCTCCTTCAGATTATGAGCCATCAGCATCACTTGATGCAGAAGCACAAGAATCTGGAACTGATTTATAATCTAAACAAGCAGAGCTAGTAATAGAAATTACCTTTCTTGGACCAGGCTGATCCTGGCTGATTTCTTCATCTAACTTAGCCATCTGCACAAGTCAGCATGTAACGCTCTGAAACTCAAAAGAGGGACGGGTAGCATTTTGAGCCAAGTTTGGGACTTGGTAGGGGTCACACAGCCTGGGATACGACGTGTCCCAGGGCTGTGTCATGCTCGGGTTCGATGATGGTCGTGTGGTCGACGAAATTGCAATCGACGATCGTTGAAGAGTGAACACGGCCTGAGACACGGGCGTGTCCCAGGCCGTATCCTACTCGGGTGGTTAGTCGTGCTATGTCAGGGGGTAGAACACGACCTGGAGCACAGTATTGTTCTGCCTGACACGGGCGTGTCAAATTCGACATGGGAGTATTGAGTACACATGTTCTCCTCGGGTTGGTGTTGGTCCTGTGTCGATGGAGGAACACGCCCAGATACACGGGCGTGTGCCGGATGACATGGGCATGTCAAGCCTGACACGGGCATGTCAAGCCTGACACAGGCATGTCGAGAGCCCGTATTTTTTCGGGATGCGACGATTTCGTCGTCGAATGGGGCACACGACCTTGGATACGGGCGTGTCACAAGCCGTGTTCGGCCCAGGTTTTGGTGTTTAAGTGCTAATCGTGGTCGTCTGTTTCCTTCCTTTGGGATCTAAGGGTCCTGGCTTATCCTGTCAGGGTTTAACCCGGGAATAGGGTTTAGAAACCCTCATTATATTTGGGTTTTCTCTTTCTAAGAGTTCTAGAGAGAGGGGGGAGCAAGGAAGAAGAAGGAGGAGAGATCCGGCCACCGGTGGAGCTTCGGAGCCCCAAATCGTAAACGGAGTTTGGATCTATGAAGGCGAGGACATTGTAGTGCTTTTCATCCGCATAGATCTTCATGGTGCCGAAGAGGAATGCTAGGGTAACGATTCTCATCTTGGACTTGTGAAGTCCTCTTTCCCTTTTGCATAGGAAGCCCGCTCTCGCGAGTTTGCGGTGAGTGTGAGGTGTTCCTTCAGGTAGACATAAATAGTCCTCTTTGTTTTGCATGTAGAGTTCGTAATCGAGAAACGGACATAGGCATGATGTGTGAAGCCTATCCAGATAAGTTGGTTTGTATTGGTGATGTTGCATTGCATGAATGGCCGGAGAAGACTGCGCGCAGATGCTTGTTTTTTGGTTTTTCTACGCGGTAGATTGCAATAGGGAGCCTTGGGGACAAACTCCAAGGTGCACCCAGAATATTGGGCAGATGCGTGATTCTGCCAACTTGGTGGCCTGGGAACCAACTTGTACATAACCGGGTTATGTAAAGTGTGTGATCGAATTAGGACTCGAGGAAGCTTTATCCGCGTAGAAGGCTTAAATTGACGTTGCAGTGTGAGCATCTGGTTAGGCAGAACCGTAGCCGCTCTATGTGGTTCGGTTAAAGAGACCTAAGGTACATGACACTTTTCATTGGCATAGATGGATGGTCTTAGGCTTAGGCCAGAGATACCATAATGCTCACGAGAATTTCCATCCAATAGGTGTTTGTGAGACCGCGGACTTTGACCGGGTTCACCGAGAATGTTCCCTGAGGGCATGGGGTGTGTGGTCGTGCGAGCCTACGCCTGTGATGATGTGTAATTTCTCTATTATATGGCATTTCTAATAAAGTACTGGGAAGGAGCATCGCCACCCCGAGTTTAGGGGCGAGATCGTTATAATTTGGTCAGCTTAGCTGACCGTTGCTTTTGTTTGCCACTGCTCGGTGGATTGTTGCTTGCAGGTGCTGCAGAGACGAGTGGCAAATAACGGGCAAAAGACCTTATTGCTAAGCCGGCCCTCGAAGGCCTAATTTTGAGTGTTTACTTTTATTCTCATGTATGACCGGCCTGCGTGTCGAGGTCTGGAAGACACATTTATTTGACTAAACTATTGTAATGCCATAAGGCCAAGTACTTGTGTATTTGTACGTTCATTCATGTTGGGTTTATTGTCGTGTACATTCATCTTATTGGCTGGGTTCTTAATTTGCAACTTTTAAATTGCTTCCGCTATAATGTACTCTGTGTAGGACGTTGGTTATTGGCGGGATGGTTGTCATTGCGTAACCTTCCAGTCTGTCTGTAGTATATGGCATTGGGCTCCGGACGGACCTACTGCTATATGCTATGCGACGGATAGGGAGTGTTACAATTTGGTATTAGACTATTGGTTTCGGTCAACTTAAATGAATTCGTGGACGAATTCTTTTATGGGGTGGTGAGCACATGTGTGTGAATCATCGTTATAACATAAAAAGAACCCATGAATGTCCACTTAGGAATGAAAATACACATGTTTGAGGAACCTGCGTGTTCTTATAATTATTTTTTGCAACTTTGTTTTGTCGCTTAATGGTGTTTTGTATGACTATAGGTGAGCAGAAGTGGTGCAAGGCCGTCAGAACGTCCGGTTTCTGAGGCAAGTAGCGCACCGAATGATGTGCCTGCAACACCTCCCTCGGCAGAAACCATACGATTGGTGGCTGAAGTGGTGTTTGCTATGATCAATGCGCAGCCTGCAAGGCAAATGCAGCAGCCTGCCCCTGTAGTGGAGCAAGTACCGCTTCAAGCAGCGGAACCGAGAAGGGTGGAGCAAGTAGTGTTGGAACCTTTGCTGCCTAGGAGAGAAACTGAAAGGCAACTCAAACATGTTATGGGCTTCAATCCTCTGGTGTTCTCAGAGACGGTAACCCCATCCCAAGCTGAGGATTGTCTCTCGCAAGTGAAGAGAGTATTGACAGCTACTGAAACGGAAGAGTGGCAGCTGATCACCATAGCTATGTTCCTATTGGATGGAGATGCAAGGCTGTGGTGGGAAGGTTTGTAGTTACATCACTTGAGTGGAATGCAACTCACGGACGTCTCGATGGAAGAATTTTCGAGACTCTTCTTGGCAAGGTACCTTCCCTCGGCTCAGAGGATCGCGATGGAAAATGAATTCCAGAAGTTGACGCAAGGAGAGAGTAGCGTGGATGAGTATCTCCATGAATTTACACGGTTGGGTCGGTATGTTAGCTCTACGTTCGCGGATGAGGAGCGTAAGACGAACCGTTTCTATGAAGGTCTGAGGGATGACCTAAGGCTACTGCTCTCGGGGCCTATGACGCAGGGCTTCTTGACCCTCGTCAATATGGCCCGGTCTTTGGAGAAGGATCTAAGGAATGTGAAAGCAAAGAGAAACTCTGGAGCTAATAAGATGGTGTTTAAGGTGCCGACTAACACGAAGTCTGGATATCAAAAGTTCAATAAGAAGGCTAGGACTTCAGGTCCAGCCCCTTCATCCGGTGCTTCGGGGGCAACTACAAGCCAAACCCCGGGCGCATGCTTTAATTGTGGGAAGCCGAGACACTTTGCCCGAGACTGCTGGAGCAGACGCCCAAAGTCCGAGAGGAGGCCGGGAGCAACCTATGAGGAGAAGGGCAAGGCGGTGGAGTCAACCGCATCACATTATGCTCCGGCTCAACCTAGAGTCTACAATCTTGGCCAGCAAGAGGCCATCAAGCAAGTAGATGTGGTGACAGGTACGGTTTAAATTTATAGCAAGTTAGTTTTAAATACTTGTTACCTTGCGCGTGTTACCTTACCACTGCTTGTATAGGCTTTGTTTTGATTTGTGAGAATCCGGCAAGAGTACTCTTTGATACGGGAGCTTCACACTCCTTTTTATCCGAAGGATTCATATCGCGCATCGGAGTACCTTCTTCGATGGCAAAGGACAAACTGGATGTGTTGTTGCCGAATGGGTGTTCGATGCGCACGGATAGAGTTTATGGCATAAAGATTCGTATTGGGAATCAGGAGTTCGACTTGCAAGCGTCGTTACTGCCGCTGATGGAGTTCGACGTATTTTTTGGTATGGACTGGCTCTCGGAGAAGCGAGCATACATTGATTGCAATCACAAGGAGGTGAAGTTGGGAACGGGGCGTGAGACAACATTTGCGGGCTTGAAATGTTCGAGCAAGACTTTGATGTCTGCTCTTTAGGTGGTTAAGGTTGTTCGTGCTGGTGCAGAGCTGTTCTTCACGCTAGTGGAGACTTCGAAGCCTAAGCCTACTTTGGACAGCATCCCAGTGGTATCTGAACACCCTGATGTGTTCCCTGGCGATCTCCATGGAGCCCAACCTCAGTGGGAGATAGACTTCACTATCAAGCTAGTGTCAGGTGTGAAATATGTATCACGCTCTCCATATCGGCTAGCGCCTAAGGAGATGGCGGAGCTGACGGTACAACTTCAAGAGCTTTTGGAACAGGGTTATGTGCGTCCAAGTTCGTCTCCTTGGAGGGCACCGGTCCTTTTTGTGAAGCAGAAGGAGTGAAGTTTACGGCTCCGTATCGATTATCAAGAACTGAACAAGTTGATGGAAAAGAACAAGTACCCGATCGCAAGGAATTATGATCTGTTCGATCAGTAAGTCGGGTCATCGATGTACTCGAAGTTGGACCTTAAGTCCGGGTACTATCAGCTGAGAATAAGGGAAAGTGATATCCCCAAGACAGCTTTTAGCACGAGATACAGGCATTATGAGTTTACGGTCATGTCGTTTGGGCTGACTAATGCTCCGTCAGTGTTCATAGATCTGATGAACAGGACTTTAAGAGAGTACTTGGACCACTTTGTGATCGTCTTCATCGATGATATTTGGTGTACTCGAAGAGTGAGGTGGATCATGAAAGTGAGGGTTAGATCTACAATACTCTAGGGGGGGGGGTGAATAGAGTATGTTTACAATTTATTAGGTCCCAATTCAGGTGCTGTTACAGAATTTGATGTACACTGAAAATGTGTAGTAAGTAGAAAACTAAAAAACAATAAGTAATAATCCTAGTCACAGCCACACAGCAAGAAATGGAAAGAAAAGATGAGCAACCGGACGACACAAGAAGTTTATAGTGGTTCCCCCTCAACTGGGTACATCCACTCTTCTACCACCCTTGGTAGGAATCCACTCATGTTTTTGATCAGGAGCCTGACACCAATGGGTTTTGATCAGGTCCCCAAAAACCAACTCAAGTCTTTTGGTAAGGAGACTTGCAACTAGGAATCACTTTTGAAGGGAGATGACAACCCTTTATACAGGAGGGGGTGAGAGAGTGATTTTGTCTTCTCTATCAACAATCAGAG